>JAODUD010000095.1:9783442-9799911 GCA_026784285.1 Stomatorhinus walkeri | reverse complement strand
CGGTAGTATTTTGAGTTTGGGGTCTCCTCGGTAGTATTTTGAGTTTGGGGTCTCCACGGTAGTATTTTGAGTTTGGGGTCTCCTCGGTAGTATTTTGAGTTTGGGGTCTCCACGGTAGTATTTTGAGTTTGGGGTCTCCTCGGTAATATTTTGAGTTTGGGGTCTCCACAGTTGTATTTTCCATTCCATAATGCACCAAATGTTTTCAGTGGGTGACAGGTCTTTACTGTAGGCAGGCCAGTCTAGCACCCAAACTCTTCTACTAAAGAGTTATGCTGTTGTAATGAATGCGGAATGCAGTTTTGCATTGTCTTGCTGAAATACACAAGACCTTCTCTGAAAAAGATGCAGTCTGGATGGCAGCATATGTTGCTCCGAAACATGTATATATCATTCGGCATTAATGCCTTCCCAGATGTGAAAGCTACCTAAGCCATGGGCAATAATGCACCCTCATACCATCGCTGGCTATTGAAATATCCAGTGATAACAAGCTGGATGGTCCTTCACTCTTTTAGTCTGGATGGCACAGCATCCAGCATTTGACATTTTAATTTCGTCATGCCACTGGAGGTTTTTCCATTTTGCCTCAGTCCATCTTTAAATGAGCTTGGGTCCATAGAATTCGGCGGCGTTTCTGGATAATGTCCAGATTTGTTTCTTCTCTACATTTGTGGGTGCAGTGAGGAACTGTGTTCACTGACAGCAGTTTTCAGAACTGTTCCTGAGCCCATGCAGTGATTTCCACTATAGAACCGTGTCTGTTTTTAATGCAGTGCAGCCTGAAGAATCGAAGATCACAGCTATTCAATATTGGTTTTTGGCCTTTTTCCTTGCGTACAGAGATTTCTCCAGATTCCCTGAATCTTTTAATGATATTATATACCACAGATGATTCTCAAATTCTTTTCAATATTATGTTCAGGAACATTATCCTTAAATCGTTGCACTATTTGCCTGCACAGTCATTCACAGACTGGTGAACCTCCAACTTGTCCAAAGTGAATCACATGCAATTCTGCCCCCACAGATGGACAGATGGCATGATTTAGACCCAATTTCACCGAGATTCTACCTCTCTGGGAGGGTCTTTTTATACCAAATCGCCTTATTGGCTTACTGGCTTTGCTCTATTTCCAATTAAATATGCGTTTATGTGATTCACAAATCATTGCATTCTGTATTTACTTACATTGAACTTAGTATTCCAGCTTAGCATTCATTATATAGAAAAAGTCTAGATAGAAAATGACAAAGCAATTTGACATGTAAAGTGTACAGCCCAGTAGTGTTTGTTTAGAAATTGGTAGTATGTGACTTCTTGTTATAATTCAGGTTGGCGGACTGTTATGAGTTGAGGTTAGGGGTGCAGAAATATTATTTGTACATTTTCTACCCCTAACCCTCAAAAATGCAAAGGGGTGACTGCATATATATATATTAAGCTGTAGCTGACAAATTCCAATGGCCAATCATATATTGACTAACATCTGACTAACAGTGAGTGGTCGGGGTAAGAATAGATGAAAATATGAACACTGGAAAACAAATTGTTCCTTTAAAAATTAAACACCAACAACCTGGAACGGACCAATAATTCATGTCGGTATTTGGTGAATGGTTGTGTTGCCGTTGAGAATTCTGTTATACGCCTCATTTTTTTTTTCTTTTTCAGAAGAGGTTTAAGCATAGGACTATATCAAGATGTGTAAAGGGACTTCCTGCTTCCTGAAGCCCTGGCCAGCTTCGGTTAACATAATCAGGACTCCCTCAGCACTAATTTCCATTATGTGCCATATGATGTAGCACGAGTTCATATCGCATACATGATTACACATGCATCCAGGACAGTCACATGTACACGCACTACATGCCAAAAGCGCTCAGTGGCATCTGCACACAGCTCATGGCAAGCTCCCAAACATCTGATATGCCTGAGAGATATGGCAAGGGCAGAGACTACGTAATTTGAGCTGTTATCACACATACAAATTACCCAAAGAAAACCATGGGCATAATTACAGCTAATTTCATAACCTCAATCTAGATAACAAAATGGCCGGAATGTCACAACTTCAGAGAGTAAATGATGCAAATGAGCTAGATGCAGCACATTAAAATGCCCTTTAAGTTGCATAATCCACTTTCAGTGACATTTGAAGAACAAGAGGAAGCATCTGGAAGATTATCATCGTGCAGCAATGTGCACATGGCTGAAACTGAGACACAGTGAGCAAAGAGGCTGTATGGAAACCGATTAGGCACACTGGGGTGGGATAGACGAGGGCGGGGTCACTTACGTCTGTGTCGGGACCCTTGTCAGCCCCAGGGCAGGAGAATGTGACAAGCTCATGGCACCGTTTGTGGACCACGAAACAGCAAACTGCAAGGAAGAGGCAGGGCGTTAGTGCAGCTCACCCCTACACACACACACACACATGCACACACGCACACACTTCCCCCAGCTGAGTACAAATTTACATTTAGTTATACAGCAGAAGCTTTTATACCAAGTGTCATACAATTGAGAATGCAGGGTCAGATTGTCCCTGGAGCAATCGAGGTTAAGGGCCTTGCTCAGGTGCCCACTGGTGAAATCACTCTGCCAATTGTGGGATTTGAACTGGCGACCTTCCAATCGCGGGCACAGAGTCCTAATCCACACAACGCCCCCCACACCTCGGACGCTCCATGACCGCGGCAGATGGAGCTGCAGGCCGCTACAAGAGCGTGTGTGCTGGGAGCAGGGTACAGCAGCCTCGCTCCACAGGCCCGGCACCACCTGGCTTGTAGATCTACTCCTCCGTACTCAGACTGTCAGGCAAAGCAAAGATTCCATGATGGTAGAACCTGTCATTCATCTGCCTGGGCCTGGCAGCCATGGTGCAAAATCCAAGCTTAATGGAGGAGAGCCAAGAAATAATACTGATAAAAATACAAAGCTACAGACCATCAGCGTCTGAGAGCCCTCCTTCACATTTCTCACCAGTGCCTTACTTAAATCAGGCGCTCTGTGTGACCAAGGACACTAGACGTGTCATTCTGTCCCCACGGATGGACAGAAGGCATGATTTAGACCCAAACACCTACCGGTGGACCTGCACAGAGACATCTGGAACCAAGAGCACAATCAATATGAAAATAAAATACCAGCCCCGTTCCCCTCCCTCTCAGACTCATAAATATCTCAGCGCCGCTGAGGGTCCAATAAGTCACGCCTTCACCTGGTCTGAAGGCTGCTGGCTCGTTAATAATAATGAGTCATGAATTGGGTGTAGGCTGGGCCTCGTCCAGCCTCGCACCCACCTTATGAGTGAAGTCCCATTGGTGGCAGACCTCATCAGATAGCACCCTGGAAGAAATGGCCTCTCACAACACAGCCAATGTCACTTAACACAGCGTCAACTTAACACATAGGTCTCATTCCTCCCTAATATGGCCCAGAAGACGGCACAAAATGCATTCTCTGGCAAGATGGATGAACCGTCTACACTGGATGTCCACATGACTGATTGCCACAATTTCTCCATTACGGAAAAACAAACGGGTAATTATATACTGGAAGCATATATGTGGCTGGGGAGATGTTTGTATAACTAAGCCCGGAAAATTGTCCAAAGTGAATCACATGCCAAATTAATGTAAGTGAGGAAAAAAAGCATGCTGTACGACACACTAAGCATGTGTAGTTGGTGTCTCTTGGGTCAGGTGCTGCATTTTCTCCAGGGTGTGACAGATGCACTCCACAAGGAGGAACCACACAGGCATCAACATAAGTAACAACTGGGATCAGGCAGCAACATTGGGGGTTTGTGGTAGGCAGCTGAAACATCAAGCGGAAATCGATGTTATTTTACCATAATGATGTGCAATTCACAGTAAAATTAAGCATGGCTGCTACAGTGAGCCAATCACCT
The DNA here is from genome assembly GCA_026784285.1 of Stomatorhinus walkeri. Taxonomy (NCBI): domain Eukaryota; kingdom Metazoa; phylum Chordata; class Actinopteri; order Osteoglossiformes; family Mormyridae; genus Stomatorhinus; species Stomatorhinus walkeri. The sequence goes on along the minus strand of JAODUD010000095.1, from coordinate 9,795,994 downwards.
CAAAAGTCCATGCCTGGCATCTATTTCATTTCTTATGTTGCACATGGATTTAGGACGGGTGACTGAAAGCTTCCATATTCAACCCCATGCAGGGTTCTCATTTCTCAGAGGGCAAGGTGGCTCACGGCAATCATGTTACCTTAAAAAGCTGTTAGCATATGATTATGATGCTTTATTCTGACATTTCCCCAGATGTGAATTTTGCTCTATGTGAGACATACATGAATGCAAAGGTTTTATCTAGGACCCCTGAAGCAGTGATCAGAGTTAGAGGCCTCATTCAATAATCACTCTCCTGGCCATGGGATGTGAACCAACAACCTTTAGATCAGGGGTGGCCAATCTTATCCGCACAGGGTAGGTGTGTGTGCAGGTTTTTGGGGTAACTTTTAGGTCAGCTGTTCAAACCCAGGTGTGAGGACTCTTCAGCCAATCAGTCTAATCTAATTAGGGAGTTGCCTGAACCTGAAGAGCCACAAACTGTCCTGATATCATATCATGTACTATCATATCACATAGTGTACAAAACATGAGAATCTATGTGCGTTCTTGCTAGACGTGTAACCATGGAAATCATTTACTGTCAAAAAAATCCAGTAATAGACATCAGCGGCAGTCAGAGCTGCTGGTCTAGCACCTCTCTGAAATGGAGCACAAAAAAACTCACTGGGCATTGCTGCCACAACCATCTGAATGTTACCTTGGGTTTTCAATGCAGCCAGAGAGCGGTTTAGCATTAAGGCACATTACGGTTTAGCATGCAGCATAACGCGTCTGAGTTTGTGAGCGTGCCGTCGTGTCCAGGGGAGATCTGGTACCGGGCGTACCAGCCAGCAAGCTCCCGCTAAGCAGATGAACAGCGCAAGGCGATGGCTGGTTTCATTCTGCGCCTGACCTGGACCCCAGACAGAGGAGCGAGGCGCAGGGCAGCAGCTGGCCAGGGGGGCTTAGCAGAGCTGCTGTTATGCAAAGAGAATTAGCACCTTTAAAGGAGAGGTGCTCAAATGTCAGGATGACTTTTAATGGGCAGGGATGAGTGGCATGTCTCACCATGACCTTATCATCATTTCACTTTCAGGGCAGAATAAATTATGTAGAGGCAACAATGTAGTGTGGCTTTTTAGATCAATACCTATTAAATCCAGTGATCCCTCTGGCACGGAGGGGGGATTTTCTCCTGGGCCCTTTATCTGCCACGTAATATGGTGATTGGTCCCCCTCTCACACGAAGGGCCACATGTTGGTGGGCAGAACTCAGCTGCCGGTCTGCACACCACACCCAACAGAAGTGGCACGCCGGTATGGGTGTTGGTTTGACCTTGGCTGCCTATCAGTGCGCCCCGCTCAGCCGGCAGGGTCCTGTAATGTTTGTGAAGGGGGGGCCCTTCATCGCAAGAAGATACAAAAGCCACCTCCAACAAAAACCCGGCTCAGTGAGGTACCAGAACGGCTCAATCCGCTTCTGTGGAACTTAAATGGGAGAAGTCTGGGGAACAATGAGGCTAAGTCTCATAGCCGGCGGCACGAAAGGGGAAATCATTACAGGGCTGAAATGATCCAGAAATCGAATAAACCGCTATGCAATCCTGCAGCCCAGATTTATGGATGAAACCTTCAGACTAGGTTTAGAAGAATACATTTGAGCTTCTCTGTATAACAAGCATGAGATCATCTGGTGATTACGAAAAATGTCAGGGAACTTTGTTAGGGGGCTTTTATGCAGTGGGGCACTGGGATAAAAACAGGTTGCTCTTCCAATTATCTGTCATTTTCAATCCGAGTGGTAATGCAGATACTGCAAAAATAGCAGTGGTAGGCTAAACGAGAGCAGTGAACATCTCACTTGGATAAGCACTTTGGAAAGAGACGGGGGCAGTTAATTAAGTAGTCCACATCCCCCCGTACCCGACACTCTTTCAGCTTAGATAATAAAAATGTCTTCTCAGTCAATGTTTAATAATTAACTTGTTAATCTAAACACCTGACCTAATTTCTCGGTAGTGAATTTTTTATCTGTGCAGTGTGCACAACACCAGCTTTCGACAGTGTGACTCCAATCAGCCAAGAAGTTTTTGGTCCCTTTAAAAAAGTTAAAAGAAACCTGCCCCCAAATGTACCCCAAGATGGCGCTGGATTATAGAATACCTTGGAAGGCAATGTGCAAAGCTTTTATTCTGAGATGATTATCTGATTTCTCACCCATGAGATAATTAGTGATGCTTTGTTTGGGCTGGGTGTCTGGCCCTCTACAAGCCACTGCCGCGTCGTTGACAGGACCTACGACGGCCTGTGAGGACCAGATAGTGGAAACCAAACGGTGCGGCTAATGGCACACGGCATGCGTTAAGTGCCCAGGCTGCATTCGCAATCACATGGGGCCAGAGAGTGGCAAGGGAGGCAATTATGAGGGTGGCAAACATGAGCAATTTGTAGGGTGACAATATGAATCACACTCAAGAAGGAAACAGGGGAGCGAGGAGAGTGATGACCAACCCAGGCTGTCTCACAGACAACAAGCACTGTAGGAGCTGGTCTGATGCAGCAGACATTTGCCAACTTGGGCCACCTGCAGCAGACAAGAGCTTCTGATTCACTGCGCCAATGAGACTGCGGTGGTTTTGGGCCAATGGTACCACGGGATGGGGGTCTGTCACACTCAAGAATCCCAGGATGGGGACCCACTGCGATTCACCATTATTGACATAATGACACTCAAACCGACAGCACTGTGGGGGAGAATAAAAAAGGATGGGCAGCTCATGGGAGCCAACCTCCTGCTGTCATTGATCATTAACGATCTCAGGGCAAAGCAAGACCCGTTCTCCTCCGAAAGAAGGCCCCAGACACGGTATCAGTCTACCTCATGGGTAGATATGGAGAAGTTCTCTGGGATGCAGGTGGAGACATTTTACATTCCATTTCCTGTATTTTTATATAACTTTACTATTTTTAATTCCATTCTTTTAACTCGTTCATTATACAACACAGAGAAAGTATTGGCACGCTTGCTTCAATCTGTAAAAATGTTGCAAAGATATTGGATTCATAAGTCCATTGACAAGCAATATTTAGCATCTCTACACATCTTCCACAAGACTTTCTATGAACACTGTATTTTCTTCTGTTTTTTTGTACTGGGTGCTGGGACTTGAAAAACCACGTTTCACACGCGATGTGTTGATCTGCAGGAATGACAACAAAACTTTGAATCTTGAATCGCTTGCATCTTCTTCGGGTGTGTTTTATTTCCCCTTTTAAAGCATTTAGTGCAGAGCCAGGGAGTAGAAAGTAAGTCATGACTGAAAATTAATTTATGTTATGACGCCGCATATCAGCTGACCAGGAATGGCCTCCGGTTCCCGAGCACCCAGGAAAACAAACATACGAGAAAAATCTAGCAAAAATAAAATGCAAGAAAGCAACAAACTTTATATATTGTGATAGAAAACCGTGTTGGAAAAAGAATTTCAGTAAATGGGAAATGATTCAGGAAAAAGAAGGGATCAAATGTGGTGGCTTACTCCCACTCTCTAAGAGAAAAGCAGAACGTAAAAGAGGAGAAGAGTCTCATTGGGATCGACATATCAGTGCTACACAGCCACTATTCATCAGACATTTACAGCCTTCATGTTACTTAGTAACAACAGGTTATCAGCCAATGGGAATCATGCGAAATGTAATCATCTCCAGACTGAAATGAGTCAAGATGTGCATCTTCCTCTAATGGATATTTAATGGGAGGTCCACAAAACTACACAATGTATGACGTCCATAAAGCAGGGGTTCATCCTGAGTTTTTTCCAAGTTTGAAGAGGCTTTTAAAACGGTGGTGTGGTCTGACAAATTAGTGCATAAATTTCCCAATATCCATTAATATCCCTGGGAATTCTGTGGCACTGAGTATCTAAGTGTAAAATGGGTCAGGGTTCTTGATGTGAACATTGCACTTGGATAAACGTACTTCGATCCTGAGCTGCTCGTCCTTCTTATCCACATCCCTTCACTTTCAGGAAGCGGCAAACCAGGCCCACAACACAAACTGCACATAGTCTGGATCAGCCAGTTGGCTGCAAAAGTTCCTAACAGCATGCTGAAGTGTTCAGTGCCCAAGTAACATGGGAGCAAGGTGAGGGAGAGAGATAAGCCAGACAATTCTGAGGCAAACTGACCTGTGCTCCAGCTGCCAGCCTGGAGAACACTACTGTGAGCATGAAGGTAGATTTTGATGGGGGGGGGGGGGGTGGAGGGTCGATCAATGGGAGACAGTAGCCTGTTTCCACGGAAACAAGCAGAGGTCTAAAATGGCATCTGAAGACAGTATCAGATAAGGAACTGCAGTCAGTTTCTCCCAGAAGACAGCAAGAGACATGCAAATAACGTGCATTCATCTGTGTCCAGACGAGGGCAATGAGACTATGTAAGGGACGGGACAGAACTAGCATACAGAAATAGCATAAATCCTGTAGGTGTAACCCTGGGTGTGTCTTTTCCAGAGATGATTTTACATTGAACTGGAAAAATTGGAAAGAGTTCATAATCTGAGGAAATGGCACCAATTCCCCAAACACGTACAGATCCGGATGTAAATGGCCCTCTGTCTGTAAAGTGAAGACAGATGTTGCGATCCACATGCAGAGCAGCATCCGTGTTTTCGGACTACAGCTGCCAGTCGGGGTCCACGTGCGGGTCCCTCTACTGAGCCAACAAGGGGAAACCGGCCCAGAGCCAGTACCAGCCAGGCTGTTAGTCAGGGTCCACGTGTGGGTCCCTCTACTAAGCCAACAAGGAGAGACTGGCCCAGAACCGGTACCAGTTGAGCTGTCAGTCAGGGTAGCATTCTTCTGGATCATCACTCTCTGGCTCAGGACCTTCCCACAGGACAACTTGTGACATAGACACGTGACCTCAGCCTCAACCGGGCACGGCCACTGCCCAGCGTGCCAGTCACCGCAAAACCCCATCAGTCGCATTTTGGCCACGCCCCAAGACCAGGCCATCCGCAAAAGTCACTGAGGCGTAGCAAACAATGGTCATAGCGAAGAAGAACCCGTGAGGTGGGGGGCAGAGGCGTACTGACATCGCCGTCCAGGGCGAGGAAACAATCGGCCCATTTCAGCAGCTGCCTCATGAGAAATGGGATCATTGCCCCGAGCGAGACGAAGGGGATAAAGAGAAAAAGGATTCTCCCAAATGACCCAGGGAGAGAAGTCCGTATGGACTGACCACATGGTCCAGATGGAAAAGACTCAGTTAGGCCAAACTGTGAACATCAGGTCCAGTTGCGGTGCTTCCCTAACACTGTGATATTGGTTCTCCACTTGCCTGTGAAATATGGGCCAAAAAAGAGAAACGGCAAGCATTTACAAAATGTCACTTTGCACCAGGCTTGGGCGGCATCTTATTCTTCCCATGTCCTCCTCACAGAACACGGTATTTTAACAGGGTATTCAAAGAGCAACGCTCTTACCTATTCCGGTAATTTCACGATATAATAATTCGCAGGGCGGAGGTGCTGGAGCTGGTCCCCTGAGATAAATTTCGCCGACTGGAAATACCGTGGTACACCCAAAAATATCTGCATCTATTACTGTAATAACCTCCCAAGCGTAGAAGTGTGAAAACATCAGCACTGAGCAACACTGAGTATGTGATGGACACATGCTGTCAGACTCTGATACGGATGAAAAACTGAGCGATAGGAGTGAGAGCAAAGGCAAGTAAACAATGAAGCCGGACTGACAGCAGCTTATACCGTCAGAATCTCCATCCCCTTGCCAATGCAAACAAAGGACTAACGGAGCGATACCAGCACCTTTTTCATGGGCTTTGTTTAATTAACTTCTGCCACATGCGGACTGCTAGCGGACTGTACCGGCTGCATAAACTGGCTGGGGGGGGGCGCAGCGGGTTCATGGTCTGCTTCCTACCACACCTCGCTGGGCCCGTCCGCAAACCACAGGCCGGCATCACGTAACCGACGGGGATTAGACTCTGCCTGGTGCTGGGCTGCGAGGGCAAGAAACGGCCACTGGCCATAGGGAAAACAAACCAAACGAAATGCCCACACTGGACGGCAAAGGAATGGTGGATCAGAGCCACGTTTTGGACACCAAAGTGGGACTGTAACAAGTGAGCGCCGATGCTTTGAAAAAACAGCATTGCAGCTATGGAGAGAACAAGAAGGTTCTTTGTGTAGTGCAATGTGGTGCTTAGTAAAGCTGACATGGCCAAATAAATCACCTGTGTATAAATGGTGAACTGTACAGCACATAAGGCGCTTTAAACCCAAACGGACCGTCGATCTGCCGGGGCGCGGAGATCGACTGCGCACCATCCAAAGGGAGCAAGAGCAGAAGCAGACATGCTGCCTGCTCCCCCACATCTGCACTGCTTATCGGATGCTCCTAGAGCTTCCTGCACTCTTGCCTGTTTAATGGCCTCAGTCCACAGTGAGCTTCAGAGGACTTGCGGCTGAGCCACACCCCACACCGGCTCTGGGCTCTGCGGTCGGGGCGAATCAAGCAGAGGGCGGGGGTCTGAGCACCCGGAAGCTGCAACAAAACAATTCTGCAGATTATCTCCAGCCACACTGTTTAAACAGTGGTGATAATGGAAGGGGGGGGGGGGGATCACAGGGAACAGCAGCAGGGAGAAAAGAAAATGGGAATGGGGTAAGGGAGAGCGACGAGAGTCCGGTTTGCTAGTCACTGCCACCCTGCTGAAATCGGGGCTCCTACCTCAGCCTCCATGCGTGACACAGATACTCAACCGGATCCGCTTCATGGATTAATCATTACACTGAGACATACCTTTAAAGTTGCTGCTGCCACCGGAATTCTAAAGAGGAATGATAGGTACAGAAGAAACGAAAAGCTGTCTGAAACAGAATCGCCAACGTTTGGCTGCGGGAATCCAAAGTCCAGGCAAGGAATACACAGCTTGTCACAAAACCATTGTGGTCACTTGGTCCCAACCTCTCATGCTGGAGAAGAAGGGAGAAGCACCACCATGCCATTACATAGGAAAAAACCTTCATATCGCTCTGGGTAAAATATATTAAATGTAAAGGCTGCAAAGGAGATGCGGACTCCAGCCTGCAGTGAGATAACATGGGGCTCGACCTGGCAGTTCCCATTGCTCGCGATGAACCCTCCTGCCAGGATGACCCTATAATGGTCTTTGAGGAGTAAGATTTACTGGTGACACACATATGCACATTGTGCTCACGCCTGGAGATGGGAACACGTCTGAGCGGTGTGGAGCTGTTACATGGGGTGTTAAACCTTCGATTGGCCTGCAGTTCAGTTCAGGCAGTCACCATGAAGAGCCGGGCCCCCCTGCTCCCCCGGCACGGCCTACGAGTGTGCTGTCGTGTTCTAATAATAACTAAGTGATCCATTACAGCAGCTCCCAGAATTAACACTGGAGGACATACAGGGATTCATATTTAATTATATTTATGTGACAACTTGGGGGCCAATGCGGGGCGGTTTTGAAGAGTGGAAAAACAAGAATGATGCAGAATTAGAATAAGCCCCACCCCTCAGAAAACAGGAGCTGCACTTAGACAGATTTGCATAATTTTCCTATTTGTTTCCCTTCCTGCAGGGCAGAGAAATGCTTGGCAAGAAGAAGAGTGAGCAGCCCTGTGCCCAAAGAGCCTGATTTGACTATGGTCCCATGGAGTTTCCATGCGTCTCTTTGCAGGTACAGAACAAAGTCGAGAGGCCATGGCCAGCCTTGTGGTTCTGGAGTACCACAGGGCAGCAGAGCCATGACACAAATATACTTATGAAAGTGGTCTTTGGACTAAAGCAAGTTTCCTGGTTCAAGTCCCAATGCCTCATGCCCTGCACTTCCTGGAACAGGCTGCGGTGCTAAGTGATATGGGAGATGGATGAATGGACGCAATCAGCTAAAGGTATCGGCTGCTTTCTGCTGCGGGTCACATCGGTTGAAAGTGCCTGTCAAGCGTGTGAACGAAAACAGCAGGCAGCCTCCTCCATGGAGGGAAGTATCCAGCCAGACCACAGTCTGGCACTTAAACGGTACGCAGGAAAGCAGCTTCCTGCAGCTGCCCAGGATGTATGCAAAGACAACGCTCAGCCCCGCCCGGCCCTCGCTGATCGGATGCTGGGGTAATCAGACTGTATCAGGACCAACCTTCCCCTGATCAGAAGCCACTCATTTGCAGGAAAACAGGGAAAGACAAACGCGTGCAAGGAACAAAGACGTCCTACCTGTCCCCAACCTAGGAATCCTTCAGAAATCCTGACCATAGAATCCTTTGAGCCACAAAACTTTACAGTCCAGCCCTTTTTTTTCTTAGGTGACGGTAATTTAATGTCTAGGATTGTATGCTTTGGCCTCAGTTGTTGATTTATAAAAATACACCCATTTCAGTATTCAAAATGAAAAAAAGAAGCTGACATGAATGCCAGAGTTTTTTTTAACCTTCGAAACTGCCACCCTGTGCCTAAGGCCATATGAATGGCTGGTCACTGTAACAAACGGTTAAGTCAGCAGAATTTATAATAAGGACATACAGCCCTTAATGCCTAAGAGGCTGACCTGGCGTGGACCACGCTGCCGTCGAAGCCCAGAGTCACGTCCCTGTCTTGCTTTGGGCCCCATAAAAAGGCCAGACACAGTTTTTAACGTCTACATCGTCGCGTGGACCATCTCAGCACTTAAAAAGACATTTCTCTAAAGACCAAAACAACCTCGGTACGTCAAAACACCAAGGCTTTTAATCCGGTGTCACGTCTAAATAACTCAGCTGAAAGCCACACAAGCGTGTGTTTACGCACATTCGCATCAGATAACAGACCCATTTAATGCGTCGAGGCGATGTGCACAGTATGAGGTACATGCTATCAGGAGGCGGAGGAGGTGCAACGTGATTACTCCACCCTCCTGAATGAACCCGGATGGAGCAATATCTCTGGAGACAACAGCACAGTGGAGCCAGAGCTGAGGTACTTTGGGATCAGGATTCTACTGCTGTGCCTTCAGAACCAACCCCAAAATATCTCCAGAACATCACCCATCTGTATGGGCAAGCAGAGTATGGCCACTAGTCTCTTCTTAAATAGCAGCATGGCAGACAAGAGTTAAGGTTCAAATCTCTTGGGTCAGAGCTTTTTGAATCGAGCATGAGGAAATAATACAATTCTTAATAATCATTAGCACTGGCTTATCTAGGCCACCTGAGTGGGGAGAAACCATGCCAATTCAATTTGCCGTGAGCTCAGGGGCATGGCCGTCTAGTGGAGGAGGGCGAGCGTTACGGAGCACATGACTCTCTCATTATTTGTCCAATCAGGGTGCAGCAGGTGGGCAGGCGGGTAAGGAAATCCAGCGGGAGTGCTGGGGAGGCCGTTAGCGTAAGCCCCCGCACGATCTTCCCTGAGCACAAGGAAAGTGTGTTGTGGGAGGCCAGGAGGGAGTGTAAGTGGACCAATTAGCTCATTATATAAGGTACACCGGTGCTTTTCACGTCAAGCCAACTGTAAAGTTTCACGCAAACGATGAGGGGAAGCTTCTGGAACCATGGCATGGGGGCCTTAAGTCCATGGGCCACCGGTGGGAGATTTCCCATGATTATACGCCAAGGAAGTGGGGCCCCACCCCCACACTGCAGAAACAGAACCGCCCACAGGAAACGCTGTTCCTTCCCTGTTCTCACTTCAAAGTTCAGTTATTTATAAGATTTTAAGTTTATATCTTTGGTTTCTATTATAAAACTAACTAGTAGAAAGATTTTTTTCCTCATTTGTTCCATCACTAGATTTAACAGCTCCCATCCTGCCCAGGGTCAGACTCCGGATTCACCCTGACCTTGCATGTAATAGGCCATTATGGAAGGGTAGATTCATCACAATAGTTTAAACTATAGGTTTTGTGAAAGCCATCGGATGGCCAACTGATATTTCACTGTGGAGTCATTAGATTTGCCTCCACACGGGGTACATTCCAGGAATCATCTACTCAGCTACTCCAAAGGCCAGCCGCTTGGCAGTCACCAGCCCAACATATTCTCCTCATCACACAGCGATTCCGAGGAGAACACAGGAAATGATCAGATGAAAGAGTTAAGAAGCGGCCTGCATGACCTGCTCTGAGTCTCCTCCTGACCATGTGGGTCAGAAGAAAGAAAACCCACATGGAGCTCCCAGTCTTGGGCCCTATGCAGTTGAGATAAGCCCCAGGTCCTCCATTGCTCTCCTTAGGATAAGCTGATGGAAGATGGGTGGGTGGGTGGGTGGAAGGATGGGAAGCACACTCACACATGCATGCACATACGCACACACAGTCCACGCATTCATATCTTTAGGGGGACTCTCCATTCATTTCTAAGGGCATAACCCTAATCCCTACAATGATGACTTTAACCCCTAACTAACCTTAACCTTAACCATGAGTAAACAAACAAAACACAGGACTTTTGGCATTTAAAAAAAAAATTGACTGCATTCACAGATTTTTATAAAATTGAGGTCATCCTTGTGAAGAACAAAATTTCCCCACAAGCTAAAAAGTTACAGGTTTTTATCATATTGTGGGGAAATCCGGTCTCCACTAGTGCTGCACGTTCCTGAAAAAAAATGCTTAGAATTGAGATTGTGATTCTCTGCAACGATTTTTTTTCTTAAATTGAAACTTTTATTGCACTCATTAAACTGCAAAAGGAAACACAACACAACATGACCAACATATTATTGATCCAGGAAAAAAGACACATTCAACTGGCCATTCAGTTATTCTAACGAAAACCAACGGTCCAACGGTTATGCATATAGCCTGCCTCTGGATGTGTGGACAAATGAAATGACCCAAGCTTTAGCTGCAATGTGGTTGGAAGAACCAGGTGTGAATCGAGATAGCATTTTTTTCCTTTCTTTTTTTTTACGAATGGTGCAGCCCTAGTCCCCACCATGCAATAATTACAAAAACACAAGCACACGCATGCACACAGACACATACACAAAAAACAGCCTGGCACTGCTATTGACTTCATCGATGGATTTACAGCATCGCTGAATACAGACAGTGACAATGGAAGGAGAGAAAGAAGTGAACGCAAACTTTAATAAGGCTTCTCCGGGACACCACAGGGTCCGTCTGCGGCCCCAGGTCAGGATTGGGCTGGTGCGTGCTATCAGCGGCTCGTTAATTCTCCCCTCTTAAGCTGCTTGGCACTCTGTCCTCTGGATAATCCTCAAGCACGGCTACACCCACAGCGACAAACACACCTTGGATGGAATGGATCTGGGACACAAGCTAGTCAGGCTGAGTAACTGGGAACAGGCTGGGCCACAGGGCCACACCACCGGTGTCACTGGGTATCTCGCTCGTGTACCAGTACACACAAAGGGATGCAAAACAAGATGGCAAGAGACAGGATGCGTGGATAGAGAGACTGATATTACAGACTGACTAATACATGTTGGAAGAAACATACACACATACACAGAACAACTCGACATGGTATAAGCTCGGAAGGTGGATGGCTGTGGATACGGCCATTTAAACAGGTAACTGCATCAGCCAGGCACAGCCACATGCCGCACGGACAGCTGTAATCTGAATACTATGCAGTAATCTGTTCTCCCCCAGAGTCCTGCTTTTTTTAAAATCAAAGCCGTTCAGCTGAAGCGATGCTGACGGAGAAGGGCTTCATCGCCAGCTCCGCGCCTTCAGCAGGAGCCCATCAGAGACGTCAGTGCGAGCTCCTCTCTTCACCTCCCACGATTATTCACGCAATTCAAAAGCAAAAAAAAAAAAAAGCCAAGGCCAGCTTTTTTTTTCTAACACCCAACATGGGAAAAAGCAGATAAAGCAGGAACCCTCACAATAACAAACACTAACGGGCAGCAGATCATCACAGTGCCCCCTTATGAAGCCCTGATGTCCATCATGATGGCGCCCCCGTTACAGAGCGGTGACGCCTTTGCCACGGCGTTGGGGCTGCACGATTCAGAAAAAAATGTGAATCGCGTTTCTTTTACTTAGAAATGAGATGGCGATTTTCTGTAACAATTTTATCCTTAAATTTAAATGCTTATTGTACTCATTAAACTGCAAAAGGAATATAACATTTGACTGATTCAGGATCGGCATATCAACTTCTAACCGACAGGAAAAGCTCAACCGGTCATTCAGTTAGCGTATCAAAACAGCCGTACCAAAAGGCACCCTACCTCATGCTTTGATGTCATTCCGTGCCGGTTTATACGGCAGTGGAAAACCGCCTTGAAGTACCATAGTTTTGGTATTTTCTTGAAGTACCAAAAGTAAGGTATCTAGTGTGGTACAAAAGCACCCTTTAAAGAGAATGGAACACTTGAGACTCTGGGGAAAAGTAGGAGTGCTTGTTTTGATCCAGCTGATGTAATGCAATGCAGAACATTTACGAATGAGATCGCATAGAGGTGTGAATCGAGATCGTGATTTTTTTTATAATTAACTGCACAGCTCGCCATGGCACACCCTTAGAGACCCATAACACCCCCCATCATCACAATGCCCCCATATGGAGTTGTATCATCA
>JAODUD010000095.1:9731790-9751430 GCA_026784285.1 Stomatorhinus walkeri | reverse complement strand
CTCCCTCCCCTCCTCTTGGAAGTAAATAAAAATATATAAAATAAACAAACAAACAAATAAATTAATTAATTAATTAACTAAATCCAAATAAAGTAGTCCCCCGCAGAGGGGGGGTGGTGGAGGGTTAAAAAAAAAAAAAAAAAAAAAAAAAAAAAAAAAAGATTGGTATCGGCATTGATTCATACGTATTAGATGGATCTGGTATCAGAACATGTGACCGATCCATGTCAGAGACTTACTCTTAGCTTAACCTGAGCTGTACCCCGGCAGTTTGTAAAAGGACAGCTCCTATTTCTTGTTAAACTGATTTTCATAATCGATCGCATGACAGCCTTTTCCCATTTTAGCTACGTTTTTTGCGGTATTCAAGCCGAACGCTGACGCTGTCTCCGTCTGTTTGCCACTCGGTGGGTGTGAGCGCAGCGACTTCCACCTGCTGTGACATCATACACATACCTTCTGCGGCACGAGGAGCATAAGAATATCAGATAAGAGGGTGGCGAGCTGGAAGTATTACGCTTTTAATGTCAACTAGTAGGACAGGGTTTGCGATCTTTGTCAAAAAATGGCTGTCATGTGATCTTTGTCAAAAAAAATACGTTTTTGCGAGGCTGAAGTAGCATTTGGTGGAAAATCCCACGGAACAAAGCACATGCAATTTCGCCAGACAATGCATGTAATATGAAAAGAGCAATAGATGATTTGGGAGTCGTTAGCTTGGACTGTTTTATGCACTCGCTACAGCTTGTGATAAATGAAGGGCTGTTATCACGACGAAGCGTAAGCAACAATGTTGCCAGTGGAAGAAAAATTGTGTATCCACTTGCGTATCCTTGTTTGGAAACTATTCAGACTGAACTGCAAATGCCTCATAAACGCTTAAAACAGACGAGGTGGAACAATGAATTATGTGTGCTACTCTACCCGTAGCCTAATTAAAGATTTTTTGGCATACATTTTCCTATTTGTATTGACTAGTATTAAACAAATATTAATTATATATAAAGTACAAATATTTATATTATTTATACATTTATTGTATAAAAATATTAAAGCAGAAAAAGCTCTAGTATTGGAATCTGTATTGGTATGATGTGTATCAGAATCGGACCAGAATTGAAAAGAAGTGGATCGGCCCATCCCTGACAATAAGTGCTTGTGATGAAAGATGCATCATGATTCATTGATGAGGAACAAATATGAGATCAGTATTTAACTTGTTTCATTCATGACTTCTTCCTCCAAGTAGTTCACAAAGGTTTAAATAATTAACAGATATAGTAACAAATATTGTAACTGCTTGAGATAAAACATGTCACAATTCATTAATGAAGTTCAGCATGTAACAAAGACTTAGTTTCTGGTTATTTAATACATAAGTGACAGTATAATACTATATTATTTGTGCCCCATCAAGTAAAGTGTTACCAAAGATACACTGTACAAGCTATATATTGACTATTCAAAATACCTGCAGAAAATAACAATTGAGGAACTACAAAAAAAAAACAAAAAAACAGAGCGGTAAATTGAAACTATATCCTTTTTTTGCCGAACCGACAGCTTGCTTTGCTTTTACCATAAACCACATCCTACTTTACACATCTCTCCATATTCAGATGAAGACAAAAGGTAGGTCCATGTGCAGCTAATCCCTCCGGCAGAACGCAGATTTACGTGGGTCGACCATATGAACGGGACCCCACCAAGCAGGACATGTTCGGAGACAGGCAGGACGGTCCCGCGGACCAAAATAAGCAGCTCTGTAGAGAGGCAGAGCCTAAGCAGGCGGGAAGAAGGTGCAGCTTGCATTTCCACTAAGCCAAGGGCCGTGAGCTCCGAGTACTGCCATGCTCCGAGTAGCTTTGCGGTGGCGTGCAGGACCCACGCAGGGCTGACTGCACGTCTACATCTACACACCCTCCTGGCAGGATACGCTATCAATTATAAGGGCCTTCGCTTACTTGCAAACATGCAACTGTGCTTCACAGTAGGGTCCAAGCTGGAAGGTGCATTACATGTGTTATAAGCAGTAATTGTCAATAAAATGACTTTTTTTTTTCCTACAGATGGATTTCCAAAAGTCATGTCAAGCCTTAATTCATTCACCTATGCCATATTTCCTGCAAATTATCTTCATTATGCCTCCAATTCATGCAAATGATAATCCAGAGTTAATGCCATCTGCCATTCAATTTTCCCCCACGTGTTAGAAAATATTTTCCTTTATGAACAAACATTTTTTGCAGTTTCAACAAATACCACATAGCCCATCTCAACTACACAGTGTTTGACAACAAAACGGAAGGACTCGGTAATGACTCATGCAGTATCACAATGTGAAACAGCGGCGTGTAATAAACTGGGCGCCAGGCGGGGAGCGAAACACGCTTTGTTTTTAGTGCAGTAAGACATGCGGCGTGCTGGTGCGCAGCCTGCAAGAGACACCAGTAAGTGTAGCTTCACATCCCGTTTTCCTCTCATACTCAAGATTCAAGAGGCTTCACTGGCATGTTGAACAGGTACATTGGAATGCTTGAACATTAATTCAGCCAACCTCAGCCACAAAGACTACACAAGATAGCGTTGAACAATACAGGTAAAAAAAAAATACTGATGCAGATATAGTTCAAGACAGTCTGTGGCTTACACCTACAAGTTGTACTGTATACGAAGCATTTTTGTACTTCAGCACGAGAGAACATATTAAGGACCCTGCGTTCAAAGGTTCCATGTGCCACCAAGATATTTCATGTATGGCTCTGCAGCCCATTGGCTCATTC
The DNA here is from genome assembly GCA_026784285.1 of Stomatorhinus walkeri. Lineage (NCBI taxonomy): Eukaryota > Metazoa > Chordata > Actinopteri > Osteoglossiformes > Mormyridae > Stomatorhinus > Stomatorhinus walkeri. The sequence continues at coordinate 9,748,647 of JAODUD010000095.1, read as the reverse complement.
AAGTGATCTATCTGAACCATCACCCGATAGAAGAGAGATGTGATTCCACACCTGGGATGGCAACGGGATTCCAGATGACAAACATATTACAAATATTTCACAGGGATAATAGGAGGAACACAAAGCAGAAGGGGTTCTCTGCAATTCCTGGCAGGGGAATGACGCAATAGAATCACACCAACAGATTAAGATTCGACAAATTACTGGCAAAACATCAGGTAACTAATGGACAAAAGGAAAAAAACTTAAAATGAACTTCAATAATTTGGAAAATATAATTAGAAATATATGCCAGCCAACCCATTTCACCAAAATGTGTTCAAAATGGTACATTTCTCAAAGGCATCAGTATCTGACATTTTTCTGCAGTTTGGTCCAGCCTGAACTGATCACCTGGGGGCTTTGAAGGTCTAACATGTCATCCAGCACCAAGCTGAAACTGCCCAGACACTTGGGCTTCAGCCCCATTTCCGGAGTCTCGCTCTAAAAAGTGCAACTCCACCTCACTCCCAACTGTCAGATCACTCCCAGTTACGCCCCTGTGTTCTTCTGTCATCTTGAAGTCCACACTATTGGGGATTTCAGATACTTCCCTCAAATCACCCTTTGATACCTCCCTTTGAAATTGAAATTCCCATGGTCTTGGCAACACTAAACATTTATTTAAACAAAACTTCTGAATCTAAACACAATATCATAGTGAAAAGGGCTTGAATGATTTTAACCAATGACTGAAAAGCTAAGAAACCTGCTTTCTTTTGGGCTGTCTCTCCTTCGTTAACATGGAATTAATGCTGGTTGGCAAGGGAACAAAGGTTTTCTATTAAACACTCTCAACATAATGAGTAAACACTGATCAGCAGAGCACCACATCATTAGAAATTAATGTGCAAAAAAAGCACTTGACTTGTAGGTGGAAGATCACATCATCTTCAAAATGCAACAACTCCACTGCCGCATTCGGGGAACGTGCGGCGAGTGGCCCGCAACAGGGCGCTATCGTCGTCGTACTGACCTTGGCACTGGAATCCCTGCTTCCCGAATCCCCTGCGAAAAAGCAAAGAAGCGCAAATTAATTTAACCAACCGCGATGCAAAGGGCCCACGAGCATCTCTGCGGCGACTTGCAGCAACGGCGAGGCAATGAGGTGCGGCACTCCTGCAGGTGACCAATCATGTCCCTGCCGTAGCTCCTCCTGCACCAGGTGGTCATCTATGGGGGTTCCATCCATGTTTACACGTTCAATCTCCACATTTACTGACAGGAGACTGGTAGTGGTGACCAGTCAATTGACATAAAAATGAATAAATTGGCTCAGAAAAACATATCTGTGTTTTATGCATGTGTTTAAGTGACATTTTCTAAGAAGTCAACTGCTTGTAAGGATGTGGGCAAACACCATATCAAGAGGAAACATAGTAGACTAGATAAGCTGGTAAGCAGCAACAGCTTCTGACATGTACATATAGTATACTGGATCTTTATAGTATAGTATACTGGATCTTTTAAACTACGAGACACGCGTTCAGTAGCTTGTGGTCAAAAGATGCAGAACATGCCTAAATATATTTCATCACCAAAGATACAAAGAATGACTTTGAAAGACTGAACAATCCTGCTCTATAATTTTCCACTTGTTGAACAAATAATAATAATAATAATAATAATAATAATAATAAAAATAGTAATCCAAGGAGCTGGGGGTTAAGGGCCTTGCTCAAGGACCCACAGAGGTGCTGAGGCTGGGTTTGAAGCAGCGACCTTGTGATTACAGGCACACAGGCCGCCCCTTGAATGTCACAAGGTCAGTGCCCCACATGACATGGATAACACTATTTAATTCCTCGTATTTCTATCGAGCTTCATGCTTTGAATACGTAGAATAGAATAGCAATACTTTATTGATCCCTGTGGGGAAATTCCTTTGCCTCATCCTGCTCTCCGGGAAGCTTGGGGATCACAGTGAACTGGGGGGTTAAGAGTGTCCCTCAAGGTGCCCATGGACATGTAACTATTCTGCTGAAGTTGTCTTGAACCAGCAACCTTTGGATGAGGCTTTGCCGGCTTGAGGGTCAGGGAAAGCAACATGTTCACTGGAGATATGTTGTCTAAAGTTAATTTAAGGAGACCCCTTCTCCCCAGTGAATTACGTCTTTATTACTTGAATGCCAAGTAACTAGTAATGAAAGTACCGTGGTATTCTGTACTGTACAAGGTCTACTAAGATCCTACTTTTCTAACAAAAAAAGGAAGAAGAAAAAAAACCTTGGCCAGGCTGTTAAGTTAATAGGAAACGAATGATCACACACAATATGCGAGAGATCGGTGAGGGGGAGTGGTGCATCATCTGCTGAGACGGACAACCGCAACTCCTCGCTGCCATGCCGTGCAAGTGCACTCAGTAACATAAATGTAAGGACAGACGCTGCAAACTTTACGACATTCCTTCTTACGGTTGCACATCTACTAAATATCTCAGCAGTTAAAGAAAGCTCGTCAAAAACACAGACATCTGGCAGAGATGTCGATCTCCCAAATATTTATTGGCCTGTACTGAAGTAAAGCCGTGCTTAGGGAAGCATCCAGCGAATGGACATCCCACTTTATCCGAGACGAAGGGCTGTAACGGGCCCCCCAGCGCAGGCGCTCATCTCGGATTTTCCCAGATTAGTTAGGCGGCACTTTCGCAGATCTGTCAGCGCTTTCCCCGCAGCCAGGGAGCCGCTTCAGCCCCGGCGCTGAAGCAGACAGGCTTCCCCCGCACTCCGGATGGGTCTCCTTACGGGGAATAAACCATCCCAGCTTCGGGATGTGCGAGTGCGTCGCTACACTGCCCGTCGACGAAAGTTTGCCGTGCAACAGGAAGACGACAAAAACCAAAAAAAGTTACTTTCCGTAGTGATTTTATAAAAGGGGGGGAGGGTGGGGGGCAAAAGTGTCACGGAAGTTCAGCACCGTCACTTAATGCACTTTGAAAAGGGGTGAAGTGAAGAAAAACCGCCCACGTTTGTTAAATGAATAAAGACGAGGCTTTGCAAACGCACTTACCAGATAAAATCGGTGCAGTGACTGCAGAATGTCGGCTGCTTGAAGAAGCGAGCGATGAACTTGTGGTTCTTAACTTCGTGGACGTTTTTCTGCCTCAGAGCGCCTTTACGGGCGAAGCGGTTGGCGACGTCCGATGAAGACGAATCGTCCGTGTGTATAACATCAGCCATGGCAGTCGTTACAGCCCTCTGTCCCGCTTAGTAACTCTTCTTTGCGCTGTCTTGCCTTTTTGTTTGCTTGTTATCGGCTCAGCGGGGGCTGCCGGTTGAAGCTGCCGAGTTCGTGTCAGAGGGTTTCCCCCCCCCCCTTTCGCTGGAGCTACAACTAGTTAATGACAGCTCGCTGGGAGCGCGCGCGCGGCTTCCTCCTTTCACTCCGGGTGACGTCAGTGCCACCGCTTCTCCCGTGGGAGGGATACGGTCGGTCCCTGATGGAAACCGGAGGACAAGTGCGCCACCCTATGGAAGAAGCGCGTAACAGGAATTGAGCCGCAGCTACCGAGTCGCACCATCGTTCACCAAATCTGTATTTCTCTATTTTCCTCTCCACAAAACACCCTGGTTTTGATTTTAGAGAAGCACTGTAAAGAGAGAGTATATTTCTCATGCCAGACAGAATATTCACGTAGATAAGTAATGCAACGATTTCTCCTTAGATGTCATTAATCACCCAGAGGCCATTATTCTTGCTTGTTGGATTGAATTATTTATGGCGACCCTTGTTTTTTAATGTAAAACATTTATAGAACTGCAATGTATTGTTGATAGTAGTTGAACACAAACCAATGCACACGCGGTGTTGCCTAATTTTCCAGTAGCCTCATAGCGACGCCTGGTGGTTAAGTATAAGAACGATCGCCGGAGTTTTTTCGATGGCGAAAAAAATATTAAGTTGAAAATGCCTTACATAAAAACTTAAATGTTTTATTAGTCTTTCTGTCATAAACACGAATTATTAATTTGTTATAATATTTCTCAATCTGCCCATGTTTACTACCAGTGTTAATTCCTATATTCCTATTAACAGGAACTGCTTAAAGTTTCCCTTACAATGTCTATTTTTACAATGTAAAGTTTTTTTTTCATCTGCCCTCCAAACCTTCCAACCCTTTATACTGTTTAGGGTTACCGGGAGAGCGGGGTGCATCCTGGTCAGGATGAGAGTTGGACACTCGGTCATACTCTACGGACAGTTTATCAGCACTAATTACCCTAACTGGATGTCTTTGTACTGCAGAAATCCCTTGTGACACGAGAAGAAATTACACACACACACACACACACACACACACACACAGCTGGATTTAGCCTTTGCAGAACACGAAGCAGATGATATTTTTGCGCCCCCTCCCGGCAACGCATTGTTGTTTCCGCCTGAATACAGTTAGCCTGGATCTTGCCTCGAACAGCGGTGGTATTCAAACCCCCAACGCTAAAGGTGTCAAGCAATAGTCCCACCATCTGTGTCAACTGGCTTCCACATGCCTGGCTGTTCTCCTGTGACCTCACTCATTAACGAGGTGTTTTCAGGCACAGAAATGCATTTACTGGGTGATTTTTGTGGCTCACGCCCCTCTCTGTAAAGTGTACACATGATAGTGTGCGAAAATTCAAAGATGGTGGCTGTTTCTGAGATTATGGAACAAGCACACCTGGCATCAGCAATCACACCTGGTTCAAAATCAATTGGATCAGCTATCTGAGCCTTTCTGATACTCAGCAAACCTCTTTCTCCTGTCTGTGCACCTGCTGTCTGTATTCAGTTGCAGATACTTGACTCATTGTATGGAGGAATAAGTTATTTACATTATTGAGCAGGTGTACATAACAAACTGGCCTGTGTGTATATAAGTGAGGATGGGTAGATGTTTTCATGCGGAAATTCATTTGATGCATTGATTATTTCACATTCCTTTTTAGGTGCCAAGGGTTTGTAGACAAAAGAAATTAATTTTAGCTTAATCAGGAGGTGAGACATCAAAGGTAATTTCCCCCCTAAATCATTAAGTGGAGTTTTTTTTTCGTCCATTCTTGTTTGGATTTTCATGGTCATTTTTAAAATGGCACCATCTTAATTGACTTCTGTTCTATAATGTGGTGCTGTTTATAACTTAATTATTTCAGTATTGTTTTCCACTCTCTGTCATCCATGACCTGGAGCTGACAAAAGGTACTACTGTATCTCAGAGTCACGGTTCACTTGCTGACTACATTGGGAATTTGGTTCAGTTCAATATAAAAACATTACAAATTTGACAGGGAATAAAACATGCACAATGCGTAACTGGATAAAGGATGAATTTGTAATGCAATATCAGCAACGTAAACAAGCTGTTCGCGAGTAATAATGCATGAATTTTAGTTTCAGCAATAAGAGCATTCCAGGAATGTCTAATAATTGGCAGGAAGCATTTAGGAAGTAATTGTTGTGGGGTTATCACGACGACAGGAACTCTGGGAGAGAAGCTGTCCAGATTTTCGTTTGTTCTGGTTTTGATTTATCTGCAGCAATTTCCTGCAGTGAGTCCTTGGAACATGTGGTGTCCTGGGAAGGGAGGGTCAACAACAGGCTTGTCAACACTTTACCTTACTCTAGGACTGTTCTGGTTGTTCGGCGGGGGGGAGTCTGCAAGCTAATGGCTTACTCTGCGGATTTGATAACGTGCTGAGTCTCGCCTTTGAAGCAGGCAGATGCAGTGCCACGGCAGACAGTGACGGAGGATGAGGTTCTGCTTCCAATAATGGTTCTACACATATGTACCGGAATGAGTCAGGTGACAGTGAGTCTTTTTTTTCTCCCCCCCCCGGTCGTTTCAAGAAATATATGCGCAGCAGTGCTTTCTTCCTGGTGGTTGTCACATTCTCCTCCCATTTGAATGTGTAGGGGATGGCGCTGCCCATAATTTGAAGGGCTCTTCCACCTTGATGGCTGCACCATTGATTTTTGCAGGAGAGATGCAAAGGAGGGGGATTTGCAAAAGTCAGTTATTATTTCTACTGTCTTGAAGGTGTTGAGCTCCAGGTTAAAGTTTGTGCACCGGGATGCAAGACAGTCTGTCTCCTTTCACCATGTTTCCTCATTACCGTCTCATCACCAAGGGTGGTGTCATCTGTAGAATTTAGCATTTTGACAGTCGGGTTTCTGGAAGTGTCATCATTAGTGTACAGAGAGTACACTAGGGCAAATTTCAGTCAAGGGGGTTTCACAAGATTTAACCTGGAATGTAGCCACTGAACCAGAGCCGGATTGTCCAGGTGGTGCAGCCTGACATCAAGCTGTTGGTTTGTGGGTACAGTATACGTTGATCACTGATTTGTGATTAGATGTGTAGCACTTTGGTGTAGGAATGGAACAGAGAGGGGAGATCTCAAAGAGGCGAGGAATGGAGGTGTCCCATTTTTTCAAAACAATGCAGGAAGCTTTCAGTTTCTCTGCCAAACCCTCCCCCCCCCCACCACCCCCAACCAGAGCTCTAGTTTATGGCCAGGCTTGTGTGTAATTGTTCAAAACTTCTGCTGCAGTTTACTTAAAGTCGGCTGGCTGCTAACAATGCCCCTTTGTGCATGTAGGTGCTGTTAATTTGATTTCCACCACAGGTGTGCGAGATCAGCCCTCTCTGTGGCCTCCAGCTGATTCCGTTCGCGGCTTGTGACTCAGACTGCGAGATAAGGCTATCTCTTCATACAGCGCAGAAAACAGTCAAAAAAACATTCAAATGCCTTGTTTGTATTTGGGCATTGACCAAGGTCCAATACCCAAATTGATTCCAGGTTCTGTCTTGGATCCTGTACCCATAGCAGACAGACCATTGTGCTCTAGTTCAGTGTTTCCCAATCCGGTCCAGTGGGACCCACAGTCAGTTCACATTTTTGCTCCCTTTCAGCTCCCTACGAAACCCAGACCTGGGAGGGAGCAAAAACGTGGACTGTCTGTGAGTCATCAAGGAACGGATTGGGAAACACTGTTCTGATTTATACTGTGGAATTGACTCCCATCTGGTGCAGATGTGGCACTATCTATGAGCATGCATGCAAGCCCCTTCAGAAGAAGGAGAACAGAAGGAGTCAAGTCAAGGAAGAAGAAAAGTAAGAATAATTTGAATAATAATAGCACAACGTTAAAGATAAAAGGACAGAAATATTAATAATAAAATTAATACAAAGTTCAAAGACGTCACACATCCATGCAGCATAATAGTCATATCACACCCTGAAAAGACAAAGACCGGTAACAATGTAATCTATTATGATGACCAGCATTTCTCATGCAGCTAAGAGGAACTCAATGTCCTTCTCAGATTAACTGGGATAAGATCAATGTGATGTGATCAGTGGCGCCACTCTCAGAAGATCATACTCACCGACAGGCAGCACCAACAAAGCAAGCTACAAATGATTAATGTGTTGCTTTCGCATTAAACATTCACATATCATGTATCACATCTAAACAAATATCAGTGGCGGATAACACTAAAATTAAATTAAGATCAAATGAGAGGTTGACCCTTATGTAGCAGTTTACATTTCCTGGATTTAGAATGTTTTCATTTCTGCTATTTCATATATAGGCACAAAAATGTTTTTAAATAATAATTTGCTAAGTACAGGAACTATTCTCCTGACTTGGACCTAGACAGGAAAACTTACACTGTAAATTCCATAACTAAATATATTTAATGTTGTTCATACTCCTGATGTTTTCCTCTTCATTTATGTTGCAGGTATATTTTTATTACTAAACAAATATATCAGAAGTGTGTTGCTTCAGTTGTATTTATTGAAAGTTGCCTTTGAACTGTGAGTAAATATCCATCTTTGTGGACCTTGGACTTTTACAAGTGAGATAAACTAATATCACACTGGGGGGTTTTATAGGAGGAATTCTCTCTCTGTATAATCGCACAAAGCTCCAGTAATGATTTATTTTAATGGTGTATTACTTGATATAAATCAACTTCCTGTTATGTATTGTTTGCTCTGTGTTCATTACATAAAGGCCTGCTCACATCTGCGTGTGCGATGAACAAGCATATATAATTCAATAATTCCTTGTGACATATTCATCTCAATCAAGCTGGACTGCTAAATTACAGGCAAGAAGAGTGTGATATAAAACCGAACGCCATACTCCAATTCATCAGTATGCGTGACAAAAATGTATATTGCAGTTGGTGAATCAGAACATCCACCTCGCGAAGGCTGACATTTTGCAGAATCCCTTGTGTGGTTCAGGGCTTTCAAAGGTTGCCTAACTCTGTGACATCATCAGCTGTTATCTCTGTATACTCAGCACCGCTCTACAGACACCAAGCTGATATGAGCTCTTATGTCTGTCCTTACTCGCTGTTTTACGAGGAAAGTGTCCGCTGTCCCTCACTCGAAGATGCTCCGGAGCCTTCTTTTGTTGCTGCTATGTCAGCTGTCCACGTACATGCCGGCGAGCGCAGGAAAAGGTACCCTTTAGCAGTTAGCATTTACTATTCAGAATCACAGCCTCTTGTCAGAGATGTATCACAAAGGAGCAAGCAGGTGTTTCTGTTCTGAGTTATATATTTAATGTTCTGACTTTGTTCTGTCTGTTACCATGAGTGTATTTTAGCCATCATTACTTGTGCAAACCAAAGTAATTTGCTCTTAATTGTTGAACTGCGCAAATTGATGAATGGATTCTTGTGGTGCATGAAAAATGTTGGCACAGCTTTAAGAGGAAGGAAACGTCTGGATATACTATAGAAACATGTGCTTCAATCTGCTTGCAGTGTGTGGCCGGCCTCCTTTAACCGATGAGATGGACCCATCTGGCTTTCAGCGCGTGTATGAAGTTGGGACAGAGGTCTTCCTGTCCTGTAAGCCCGGACATACACCCAGTAAAGGCTCAAGAAGAGTCATCTGCACTGGCAGTGGGAAATGGACCATCCCCACACTCAAGTGTGAACGTGAGAGACCTTACTGATCTCCATGCGGAACGGCCGGGGCATGCCCTTGTGTGCTAAAGCATTACTGTTATATGCTGTCCTGCTTACGCAAATCTGATATTTCTTCATGTAGCCAAGTCGTGTCCTGTGCCTGAACGTCTGCAGCATGGAGATGTTGAAGTGACTGATATCACATTCAGAAGCATTATTAACTACACGTGCCATGATGGGTAAGTCACACCGGATTCAATGGACACAATGTGTTATGTAAGGATGCAATAATTATCTGCATGCTATAAAGACGGCAAACAACAAACACAGTACAAGAAACCGATTTCACATTTGCTCAACATTCTACTGAAATCTTGGGTTTCTCCCGTGTCATTCTCCGGATCAGGAAATTAGTTTGGTAGTGAACTCCTTACTCAGCAATCAACAGGACTTTCCAAAGCAAATCAGTATACATGGTATGCATGTGTAGTTTGTAAACACTCATAATACTTCTCATGAGATCTTCCAGCATGAAAAGCATGTTGCGTGTTGCAGGTACGTGCAGCATGGAGCTAATATGAGTGAGTGTTTGGCAGATGGTACCTGGAGCGAACCCCCGCCTTTCTGTGAACGTATGTACCTTCAACAGCTTACATATGCATGCGATGATCAATAAAACCAACAACTGAACATAATCTCAAATTTAAGTTTGATTCTACGAATATGTGAAAATACAGTTTGCGCTGAGAATCGGTGTCTTACTGCACAAATAAGAGCTACAGCACTGCCAATTCTGAGTGACTTTTTCATCTTTACCAACTCTCCTCCTACCCAAACCAGCTGTAACCTGTGGTCTGCCTGAGATTCCAAAGCACGGCAAGATCATCTATTCCAAGCCATTCCAAGGCAACGCTACGGTGTTTGGCGACAGCGTGACCTATGAGTGTATGCCACCATTTGCAGTCGTAGGCAACGCGAGAGGCTCCTGCACTGCCAGTGGGAACTGGACTGAAATGCCAGAATGCCACCGTAAGTACAGTGACATGCGTGATCTCCAGTGGATTGTAAGGTGGATGAGATGGGGCCCCAGCCCCGTTCAGTACTGGGAGAGGCTCCTGCACGGTCAATGGGAGTTTCATCAAGACCCCAGTTTAACTTTTTAAGCACTAGGTGACCTACTCACTATACTACTGTATAGAGCACATTAATGAGCCTCACATTTCCATCTGTCTTGCATGCATGCATGTACCCATCCATCCATCCAACCATCGAACAATTCTGTTTCCCTGTCTTTTTTATTTAAACATAGTATAAACAGAGCTTATGCAACTGCAGTGGTCATGACCCCCCACCCGTGTTCCTTGTAATGTCCCCTCGTTCCCTTGTCCCTCGCTTTTTCAGTTGTGACATGCCCAGTGCCACCCAGCCTCGATAACGGATTCATTTCCTTCGCAATAATGAAGGAGCACGGCTATAAAGAAAGAGTAAAATATGGCTGCAACATAGACTACATCCTCGACGGACCCACGGAAATCGAGTGCGAAAAAACGGGAACATGGTCCCCCCTGCCCATTTGCAGAGGTAGGGTTAGGTCATCACACGGCATGCAGGAAAGCAGACTTGGCAAATGGAGCACAACTTGAGTAATTCAATGGCTGTATGAAAAAATAGGCCCTATGATTGAGTTGCGGGTAATATTACATAGCCCCTTACACAAGAAATAAAACCGTACTGGGAGCCCTGTGCTATTTCAGCCCCTTGCAGAATTGGCATCACACGAGGCCGGATATTTTACAACGGAAAGAAAATATGGATCGCGGACCTGAAACCGAACAAAATATTGCATGGTGAGAGATTAGCCATGTACTGCAAAAACGAGGAAAAGAACTGCGGTTATCCAGTGCCCATGCAGTGCGTCGATGGCACTGCAGCCATTCCAGAGTGCTTCCAAGGTAAGGCCCACCAGACTCAGCCAAATTATACGTATGCCATCGATAAGTTTTGTAAATCACTCATTTTTGCTTATATTATGCGGCCCAATGATAATACATTATATGTGATACTTAATACACAAAAACATTTATATTTTTTCTTTTCTTTCTAGAGCCGTCCAGTGTGCAATATAACCTGAATTACAAAAAGCTTCCATCAGAAATAAAGATGTGTACTTAGTCATTGTTCTTTAAATATCACCAAAAGTGAAGGAGTGATCTGTTTATTACTAAAACGTTATTTCTCTGCACACTTGTTGCCCTGCTCTGTGCGCACCAGTGCACATGAAGTATATTGATTTTAATATATTAAAATCTATTATATTAATTTGTATAGTTTGATTCACACTATTACCATTTGTTAATTTAAAAGCAATTAAAAGAACATAAAGTCGAGGTATGTGTTATTTTAGTTCTTCTAGCAATCATAGTGACATGGATTAAGTCATACAACCCGCTAAGAAGAAATTCTCACGCCGGTTTTACAATGGCCTGGTGTCCCATCTGAGTCTTCTGCATCATGATTTAGATTGCATGCTCTCCATGACCCTGCACTAGATAAGCCAGTATGAAATGGATGGATGGATTTTGTTGCTATTGCTATTTCAAAATAGAAATAATATTTCCTTGTGACATAGTACTGAACAAGAGCACAATTTTAGAAGGAAATATCTTCTCTGAAAAAAATATGAAATTTTAAATTGGTATGAGCTAATTATCATTTGTTGTCATTAAGTTGACGTCGACTCCAAGTGGCTATATAAGGCGATTCTCCAGAACATTGTCTTCTTTTGAGGTTGTTGGGCTTTCAAAAGCCAGAGTTATTGTTCTGACAATCGAGTCCATGCACCTTGTTGCTGGTAGTCCGAGTCCTATTATACCTCTAACTTTTATGATGTATTCCATTGCACTGGGTCCTCTCATAAGACGCCCAAAATAAGACACCTTCTGGTTATGTGTCATTAAAGTGAAAGTTCAGGCTTGATGTGTTCCAGAAACCATTTGTCTGTCTTGCTGTCCGCGGTCTTCTTAAAAGTCTTAGCCAACACCAAAGTTCAAAGGACTCCTGTTTCTTCATTGTCCAGCTTTCACATCCACGAGGAGTCACCGAAATACCATATTCTGTGGAGTTTTGATCTTTGTTCTTAGAGATGTCAGTATTTTTGATACATTTGAAGACTTTTTTCCTTCATTGCTCCCTTGCCAACAGCCAGACTGTGACATCTCCACTCCTAGACCCTTTGTTGTTATTGATTGTTTCAAGCAGGCAAACGCTTCCATAACTTTCAACATCAACAGTTAACTGCAGATCCTTAGGTTCCATCTTTTCTCTCTCTTCTTTAACATTATATATGTGTCCACCCATGTCATCTTCCAGTCCAGCGTCTCTCATTATGCCGAGTCCACACCATTTATCTCACCTTCACGTTTCCTGCTTCTAGTTTACAATCACCAGGAATCTTGTTTGCATTTCCTGTCTATTTCAGCCTGATCATGACTTAGTCATAAACAGAGGTGGACATTTCAGGTCCAGAAAGTAAAAATCCAAACCAGGATTTTGTTTCAACCAACCAGCCAAGTACTCCGTGACTGTGGCTCTATATAACTCAATTGCTCGGTTGAAACAAAACTTTCAGATTTTTATTTTCTGGACCTGAATGTCTGCCTCTGGTCATAAACCTTTGTGATTTCTTCATTGTGATGCTTCACTTGCTGGGGAATAAGGCAGCAATTGTCATGAAAAGGATGTCCATGAAAATGGAGCTGATATCAGTCGGTGTTTTGCAGCATTATATCCAGTTTCGGTATTTTCAAAGTCCTTCTTGACTGTGAAAGTCAGAACATTTTTTCATTGTTGTCCATTTCCTGAATAGTGAATGGTCTGTTTGCTTGACTGAAGGTATCCTAATGTAGTCCATATAAGCGTAATATTAAAATAATAAAAATAGACCATGTACTGTAAGTGATTCATTTCCAGCTCTGCCACATCCAGCTTCCCTTGTTTCTTGCTCCCTAAACCCCACGTCTTGCTGGTGATCCTCTCCATGCAGCCTCTGATGTTTTGTTTTTTTTTGGCACGGTTGCACCAGTAATTGAACGTTTTAACGGCACAGATCCGGGGACCATAAATGCCAGCATACTGAGCACAACTTGAGGCCCCAGTCATGCAGCACCGCTTCACTGTTCACGCTGGAGGCCCTGTCATGCAGCACCGCTTCACTGTTCACGCTGGAGGCCCCTGTCATGCAGCACCGCTTCACTGTTCACGCTGGAGGCCCTGTCATGCAGCACCCCTTCACTGTTCACCATGGAGGCCCCTGTCATGCAGCACCGCTTCACTGTTCACGCTGGAGGCCCCTGTCATGCAGCACCGCTTCACTGTTCACGCTGGAGGCCCTGTCATGCAGCACCGCTTCACTGTTCACCATGGAGGCCCCTGTCATGCAGCACCACTTCACTGTTCACCATGGAGGCCCCTGTCATGCAGCACCGCTTCACTGTTCACCATGGAGGCCCCTGTCATGCAGCACCGCTTCACTGTTCACTATGGAGGCCCCTGTCATGCAGCACCGCTTCACTGTTCACGCTGGTTTTCGTGGTGAGGTACTGACATGGTTTTCGCTCTGGCTTCTTCTGGGCAGTTTGAAGCCATGTCACTGCCAAAGGCCCCCTCTCCCTGATGAGGCATTGTACCATGAGGAGGAGAACGACTTTTCACAAAAACAAGAAATTGTATTGTTCAAATTGATTCAAAGTTTTGCACTCTTCAAGTTTTAGTCACAATGGAGAGCAAATTAACTAAATTTTCTTTTTACAGTACAATATTCCCAGGTCAGTATTGGCCACTTCCAATCTACCAAGGGCCTGTGTGTACGCTGGTTAATTAGGGAGCTGCAGCGAAAACCCGCACACACCGGCCTTTTCTAGATAAGATTGGCCACTCCTTCCTAGCCAAACAACAGCTGTTCTAAAATCCTGATATCGCCCATGTCGGTAGCTTTGGGGACAGATTTCTGACCCCTATGTCCCTGCATAGGACAAGGAAGCACAGAAAATGGGTGGGTGCATATCGCCCATAAATAATGTACTATTTATCATCACTACTCGAGAAGCTCTAGGCACAGTTTAGAAAACAAATTAACTGAGCGTAAAAACTTTAAATCAGACAGGGTGAAACTTTGATCTGTTTAACTGACTTAGTAGCAAATCAAGGTCTAAGGTATAGACCACTACAGATACACAGACTCCCACTGCAAAAACGAGAGGACAGATGTCAACAGAAAACCAAACCCAAATCCTTCCCTGTCAGTGACACAACTTCAGTGCCGAAAACAATGATTCATTCAGGATGACTAATATTATTGATTCAGGAAGCACCTAGTAACTAAATGAGACGTGGGAAATATCAGAGAGAAGTATGTATAGTCTGGAAACTGATTAGTTCTTGAACAAACCTTTGTTTTCCGAGATTGATGCTTTTGGACTTTGAAATGGCATGACAGGATTTCTGGTAAGTGGAATTTTGGTCTGTTTACTGGAACACAGCTACTGTGTCGATGATTCATTGTTTCTTGTAATGCACTCAGTAAATGAACATTTTCTCTGTATTTAAAAGCTGTGCAGTCTGTACCTTTCATATTCCTTCACCTACAGTACTTGTTCATACATTAGCTGTTCAGCCATTGTGAAAGATACTGTTTTATTTTGGGAGATGCGGTAACACAGTGGCTTACCCTATGGCCTCAGAGGCGGACATTTCGGGTGCAGAAAGTAAAAATCCAAACCAGGATTTTGTTTCAAGCAACCAGTTGAGTACTGGCAGAGTACTACCCCAGGCAGAGTAGGGACCAGCATGGATGGGGGGGTCAGTATTTGGGTGAGCTGGTGTCTCTGAATTTCTCATAATCAGTCTGTTTCCTTCAAGGGCCCAGTAACACACTCAGAATTTTCCCATCGTGTTCTCTGTGCGGCCCGGGGAAGCAATTTTGTAAATTAGTAAAGTAAAGTTCGATAAAATGTGCTATATAAAAAGCCCTGCAGTGGTCTGATGGTCTACTCACATCCCGGTTTCCCAAAGAAGTCACAAGATGTCAGTATAACACAGATGAGCCGGGGCTGGACCAAGCATGGAGTGCTATTCCTGGAGCTCAAATACTATATAATATCCTGAACCTCAAATATTATATAATATCCTGAGCCTCAAATACTATACAATATCCTGAACCTTGTGGCTCACCTGGAAGACCACTCTGCACTATCAGACACTAAATCTGAAAAATGGTGCTGTCTTATTGCAAGTGTACTGCTAATTATATACAAATATAGTCTCAGTTCGCTGTCTGTTGTGTAAGTATGCAAATATTATATGAAATGTGCCTTCGGTTGGTGCTCAGAACGCCAGTTTAATTTAACGTGACACATAAATCTGTAATAAAGAGCCATAAAGCATCGCCTTGTAATCTATTACAGTGATTCCCTTGCTCTATCTCTGACAGCAAGGAATGCATCCTGTCTAATGATGTGCTCGCAGGAATAGTTGGGGTTTCATCATAATTAAAGAGGAATGTCAGGCAGAGTTTAGTCACAAACACTGGCACTGAACATAATAGCGATAAGTGCCGTATGGGAGTACAGCACTCTAAGTATTGCTATGAGCATTCTGGGTGAATCAATTACTCATTGGTCTGTAATGTAATCTGTCCATGTCATTTGTAGCTGACAGGTTGTGTGGAATATGTATGTGTTGCAGGGAGAGCCTGGTGGTGCGAGAAACGTGACATTTTTTTTGTTTGTGTGCTTAATTTACACTTTATTTTTATCAAGGACTTCAAGAGCCCATACAGTGATGTGCATTGGTCGCTTGCCGTGTAGGGGCCTTCCCTCTTCGTCACGTGGGCTTCACTGAGACATAGCTGTCCACACGTTACACACGCGGCGCTATGAATCCATGGGTTATGAAGACACCCTGGGGCAAAGGCAGTCCAGGGGATCAGACTCTGAGTGGTGCAGAGTCACACAGAGTTATGTTCGGTGGGGTGAGGAGGTGCAGAGGAGGTGCTGAGGAGGAGCTGTTCTTTCTGAAACCCTGCTACACACATGATGAAGTCTATGCCTGGCGTCGCCTTGAAATGCAAATTCACCTTTATATAAATATTGCGGGAGGCGGAAAGGTGGAGAACATTCTGTTCATGCAGCGGAACCTCAATCTCAATGTAGCGCACTACGTCAGCACGGCTATCAGCTAAGAGTGTGATGTTACGTAATGCGTTTTCTGATTAATTAACGCTTTAGACCCTCTATCCTCATAATATTGACTTTTACTTTTAAATGCGTTAGACAACTCATTACATATATTATTTACTAGGCAGTTCAGGAATTGTGCTGTTTGTTATTGTAGTTAAAATCAAAAATATTTCTAGTGACTGACATCATCATTAATGCGATTCCCAGCTGCTCAGACTTTCATTTGTTGTAAAGAATCCCAGCTGGACTTACTGATCAAATAGGGCTGTTTATTTTATAATGGGGAAGGGGGCAGAGTGTTTATAATTAATACCAAGAGTAAATTCATCATGTGTAGATATGGGTGTTTGCAATGCTGTTTTTTTTTTCTCTTCTAAAAGCTCGGAGCAGCCTTTTTGCCAGCTTGTTGTTTTTCTATTTTATAAGTGGGATTTTGAGCTTCAGAGCATGAACGCTTCACGTCCTTTTGCACTGCCTTCTGTAATACATTAACATCTCATTTGTATTATTTGGTCCCGTGTCTCTGTAAGCAGACAGACCTTCCTCTCGCGTCTGATTGCACCCCGGCCCTGCAAATGGCTGCATGTTGGTCTCGCCTCAACCATCTTCAGCTGTTCCCTTTGATTTTTTTTGAGATATATATTATGTACAGTACAACCCTCCCCCAGA
>JAODUD010000095.1:9679052-9695643 GCA_026784285.1 Stomatorhinus walkeri | reverse complement strand
GTGCGTGTGTGTGTGTGGTTGGGGGGGGGGGGGGTTGGCAGTTACAGATATTTGCGGGGAGATAATCTGAACAGCAGAGGCCCAAAGACTGAAGGTGTGGGGGGGTCCAAAATGACTTTTCACAGTGTCATTAATAAATATTGCATTTAGAGGATTAGCATTCGGCGGCTGGCGAAGGTAAGCACTCAAACAGAGGCGGGCGACCGCGGCCCGTCAGCAGGGCTGGATTTAAGCACCATCAAAGCATTGCCATCCTGCTGAGCAAGCCCCCCCATTTAATAATTAAACAAAGTACAGTTCAAGGCATGGCTTCGGATGAAAGGGCCCCCTGCCACTGGAAATTAGCCTCTCCCTTTCAGCCGCTCTCTTTTTTGCTGTTGTTGGTTTAGGCTGAACCCCCCCACCCCCCCGATTCCTCTTTTTATACTTATAATTTTAGCCTGACAATATATCGGTTAAACTCAGACGGAAAAAGCCGGATGCTGTATATTTGATGTCTTCATATCAATAGTTTTGAAGTCTCTGTTTATCTTTTTCTTTCTTTCTTTCTTTCTTTCTTTCTTTCTTTCTTTCTTTCTTTACATGCTGCCGATATCTTTGCCGGGCAGCAACAAAAAAGCAAATGGACATCCAAGGAAATGCAGCAGTGATGTCATACGATCCATCAGAATCTCACGACGTGTGGATTCTCTAACCAGCAGAGGCCTGCTTCCCATAACTGTTTTTTTTCCTTTAATACTTATAATTTAAAAATGCGGTTTTGTTTCCCAGTGTTGCCTCTTTAAAGGGCACCAGAGACCTTATGAAGGTCAAGCCGTGGCGCTATATTACTGCAATTTGACTGTTTCCTCGTGGCATGGACTGCATTTGTGAATTCACCCAGAGTGTTTTCAGTAAATACTTCCTATGTCTATTCCAGTTCACCACAGCCAGCATTTACTGCCTGAGATATTGATAAACACCCATCTCTCCCTGCACCCTTAGAATGTTCTGGTAATTGCTGCTGATTGCTGGACTGTCTGGCAGTTGCACCTTACAGAAATACCTCATTCTGCATACTTGCATGCTCTCTGTGCTGCTTGTTGGTTATTGCTTTGGACTAATTTATTTTTGTAACTTTCTTTATTTTACTTTAATGTGACCAATTGCACCAAAACAAATTCCTTGTATTTGGGCTGTACACGGTGAATATAGTTAATCGCTTCTTCGAGAGATACTGCAGAGGCACCGGAGACAGAGAATGGGCCGGGATTCACCTCGTCATGCGTGTCGGAGCCATGCGGCGGACACACGCGTGACACGGAGCACGTCCGAGGCCGGCCGCCCCCATGTTCCCCCGCCACATGCCGGTGAGGCACTTTGATGATACTGGCTAGGCCAGATAACGGCAGGGAGGCCTTTCATCGCGTCTCTTGGGGCTTCTGCGCCAATTGTGCAACATCCTGTCGCCGAATTTAGGTGATGCGTTGCTTTTTCCACGTCCCGGTATCTTTCAGCGGAGTGGTGAACGCGGGGTGCCTCGCTGGCCGCTGATTATCAAACACTCATCTGCCTTTTACAGTTTTACCACTAAGGAAAAAGGTTTCCATCGCATGACGCTGAACTTTAATAACACGCTGCCAGAATCCAGAACGATTTACATGTTTTCTTTTCCACAATTTAACGTATCAAATACCAAAGGATTGAATGCCATGGTAAGCAGATTTTATACCTAGTATAAAGACTGAATATTATCACTCTGAGAATAATTTAAATGTAAAAAAAATTCTTTGGTAGTGACTGTTGATAATGATGACTGACAAAAAAATAGTATTTACTATTAAATGTAGAATGAATATAAATCAAAAAATGATTAAAGCGGTAGTTCCCTGACATCCAGGAACCAGACATAACGGCATTGAGATTAATGTTGCCAACCATTCACTGAAAATGAATGAAGCATTGGAATATTGTGGTAGAACAGGGCAAGCAAACTGGAGGAATTATATACAAAATGTGATTAAATATAGCATATATTTCTGCTCAACTGATGAGTGCTGATTGACAACCCAGCTCTGCTGAACTTCACTGCATTAATTTCATTTATTGATTTAGGTATGAAGGCCCTGAAATATTAATTTTACAGTTGCTCCATCTGTAGTTTGGAATTTGACCTTTCAGTCAGCCCCAGTGTCTTTGCCGAAGCCCAATTATCCTGAAAAATTCTAGTGTATCTGCTCCTGAATTATTACCTCGCCTTTATTATTTAATGAATATGCCCCTGATTCTAAATGCACAGTCCTATTGAGGGTTCATTAAAGAAAAATGTTAGTGTGAAGATATTCCAAAACAGCCACTCTTCGTGCAATCTCGACTTGACGTAAATGGCAAATGGACTGCATTTATATAGCGCTTCATAATGATGCCTCACATTCACACACCGGTAGCAGAGGCTACCATGCAAGGTGCCAACCTGCATACTGGGAGCAATTGGGGGTTCAGTGTCTTGCTCAAGGACACTTTGATGGGGTCTGGAGGAAGCAGGGCTCAAACCTGCAACCCTACAGTTGCCGAACGATACTGCTACCTCCTGCGCCACCATCTTCCCCGTCATCATAGTTATTACAGTCAAAGTTATTACTGTGATTTTCCTCAACTAAAAATGATCTTATTTGCCCTGGTTCCTTCATTTTATGAAGTTATTTGTCTTTATCCTCCGGTCTGACCTTCATCAGAGGCAGATGAGCAGGTCTGTTTTTTGCCCACGCCTCTGTTTTAAGTGCTGAGGCCTCTGAACCTTAGTTTTATGATTCTGTTCTATGTTTCAAATTCAGAGCAAAATGGTACTCAAAAACAGCGAGAAAACAAAGTGCCTTCAGATGGTAAGTGTGTATTCTATTTCTAATTTAGCGCTGGGCCAAAATAAAAAGAAAAGAATCCGACCAGAAAAGCAAAAAAAAAAAAAAAAAACAAAC
Organism: Stomatorhinus walkeri; assembly: GCA_026784285.1. Taxonomy (NCBI): domain Eukaryota; kingdom Metazoa; phylum Chordata; class Actinopteri; order Osteoglossiformes; family Mormyridae; genus Stomatorhinus; species Stomatorhinus walkeri. The sequence continues at coordinate 9,692,689 of JAODUD010000095.1, read as the reverse complement.
ATGTGGGAATTTTTGAGAATACTGCAGAATACTGTGAGAGTGTTTTAATCAAAGCGATTGAAGTTCCCTCGTGATGTTCTGAATAAGAATGTAGCATTTCTACTTTACATTGAACAAAGGGATCACAGAGACATCAAAGGCAACTTTTAAAAATGAAATCTGATAAAAATCCAAAAAGGTCATTAAAAGGAGCCTCGGAACGTTGGGGTGAATGGCAATAGGGTCTCTGGTTGCGGAACATGGCCCATGGAACCGGAACAGTCACGGGGTCCCTCGTGCGGCCTGGCCTGGAGGCTTTGTGACGACGAGATGAGGACCAGGTTCCTCTTCCGAAATTTTATGTTGCTTTTCGGCCAAAAACAATGGATCTTTCTTAAAAAAACACTTGCATAAAACAGCTAAGTTTACATTTGGTTTAATTTGGAACGGCAAACAGAGAGAGAGAAATGTCTCTCTTGGGTAATCTGGCGCTCTAAGAAGTGAAGTGTATTCGTGTCATTTATGCTTGATACCCTGTCGAATGGAGTCTTGAGAAATTCAGCCGTATGGACATTTTCGTAGCAACACAACACATACTGTAAGATGAAGTCCTTCCACCTGGGAGACTCCCTGTAATCCATAAAGACATACCTGTACAAGAGACACAGAGGTCTACATGCACGTCAACTCTTTTTGTTTGTTTTACCCACTGCGTACCCATGACTGTTAATACGACGCTATATTGTTTTCCTGCTTATAGTAGAATTGACTAATGCATGTGGTACGAGCTCCATAATATACTGTACAGTATTGCGATGGTAAGGACCTTATTATAAACAAAAGTAGTATGAGGGCTATTCTCCAAAGCTTGTGTAAGATGAAAATTTTATTCAAGCATTAATTTTAACAAAAGACTTTCACTGTGAAACTCACTTGAGGTCGTTTTCCTCAAAATCGTAGAAAATATTTAGCCTGACCACCAATCTGATGAATAATGCTGAAGGCACTGCAATATGAATTATGTCAAGTACTTTTCACTCCTGGTGTCATCTGAAACTATCCCTCACTGGAAAATATCTCTCCCTTTAATGTAAGAACATAAACAAAATTGCATTTAGCTGATATTTTGTGTACGTAATAATTAATTTGTCATTATCCCCAGTCTGTCAGTTCCTTAAGAACATAAGAACATAAGAACTATACAAACGAGAGGAGGCCATTCAGCCCATGAAGCTCGCTTGGGAAGAACTTAATAACTTAGAGTTGTTAAAATCTTATCTAGCCTTGATTTAAAGGAATCCACGGATTCTGCTTGTACTACGTTATCAGGAAGACTATTCCATACTCTGACTACACACTGTGTAAAGAAGTGCTTCCTTAAATCCAGTTTGAAGTGTTCTCCCGCTAATTTCCACCTATGGCACAGTGTGTCGTCATTACTCAGACCCCAATTAGTGTAAATACTGTAAGGCCATGCAAGCCTGCATTACAAGCAGCCAGCCCCTAAATCAACAGTCTCAGCCAACCTTCACGTGACATCATTCACTTTTGACGAGTGTTTGGGAAAAGCCCCCTTCGGCAGGGAGCGTGGCCCAGGTCGCTACGCGGAGCGGGGAGCCCATCTGGTTATCAGGCCTTCCAGCGTGCTTTAATGTTGTATGTTGACCATCGGTGAAGATTTTATCGATTCCAAGTGAAACAAACAAGCGGGGCAGGCGATACGCTTGGACAGCCATGGGAGAACAGAACGAAAGGGTGCCGAGAAAACAGCATTACGGTCACACCGGTCTCATTGATCTTAATTCACTTTCATCCCTGAACCATTTGGGCAAAACAAACAAACCTGCTGTATAAGTTCAGTTGCCCCCTTTACCATGGATTTGGCAGGCCTGCATAACGCTGCCTTTGTCTCACTTGTGTTCACGGTGTTTCTTCTAGCTGATTCCGAATAAAATTCGACATGCATCTGAGCCTGATTCTGAGTTTAATTGAACTCAACCTCTTGATGATTGTTGTAGATTGCGTGCTAATTAAAGTAATCGTTTGGAAAATCATTAATTTAAATGAAAACTGCATACGGATGACCTGACCGGTTACTGATGAGCCGTACAATTTCTACCCTCTGGCAGTAAGTCTATATAATATTTAACTGGGCAGTCAGTAGCTGCAGTTTGCACATCTCTTCATTTACACATCTCTTTATTTGCACATCTCTTTATTTGCATGTTAATCTGCTTGGTTATCCATCAATTCTTTGCACACACTTGTCCTATTCAGGGACTCTGCTGCCCATCATGGATGCTACAGGGGCAAGGCAGGGCATAAAACTCAGAATGGGTGCCAGCCTTTCACGGGGCAAACACGCCATTACAAACGTGGTAACTCCAGCTAACCCTTCACACAAATAGAGCCACAAACTCTGGTGCTAATGCTAACCACTGTGCCAAAACATCGCCCCCAACTGGTTGCTGGCTATTTATATATGTATTTATTTTCTTGTTTATTTACTTAATTACTTATTATTATTATTATTATTGATAATTTCAATTATTATTAACTGACGTCATTGCCTACATCTACTACTGCATGCTGTACATTTGAGTATATGATAAATAAACTTAGATTTCACTTCATTTGCATGCTAAAAGTTAAAATCATGATAGCGACAGATTTTATAAACAGCAGAAATGCTTCAAAGGCAACGTGGAACTTCCAGAGCTTCATTTTTGAGTTAAAGTGTGACAGGAGGCCGGAGTTGGGCATGTCCTTCATGCCGACGTGAGTGTTATGAGGAACACCGATGGCTCGCCAACCTTGGAAAGAACTAATTTCCATTCTGGTCTCATGCGCGAGTCAGTCCTCCTGGCAAAACACAAGCCCCTCAGATGTGGCGTTATCATAAGCAGGAGTCGGCGAGATCACTTCAGAAACTATGAGAATGCAGAGGGAGAGTGTGGAAATTGTTGCTCCCAAAAAAAATTTTGTACACCCAAAAGATTATTGAAGCAATAAAGACCCAAAAAGATGGACTTTGATACGCAGCATGGTTTGTGACTGGCTTTGCTGAATCCCCTCCTTTGTCTGATAGAAAGGAACAATGATCAACTTTACTTAAGGGCAACTTTTTATTAGGTAATAAACAGATGCATAATCCATCCATCTATTTTCTGTGCCCACTTGCCCTATTCAGGGTCACTGGGGTCTGGAGCCCATGGGTATAAGACAGGGAACAACCCAGGATGGGGCACCAACACATCACAGGGCACGGAACAACCCAGGATGGGGCACCAACCCCACAGGGAGAACATGCAAACTCCACACATGTGGAACCGCAGTGAAGACTTGAACCCAGGTCCCAGAGGGGTAGCAACAACCGTGCTAGCCACTGCACCACCATGCCACTCTCATTATAAATGTGGATGTAAATATTTGTAAAAAGGCACATTAAAGCCATGTTTATTATGCATCATGTCTGCCTTATGAAGCTCTCATTTATAATGCACTGTAGATACCTTTATAATGCAGTATAGAAGCATCAAGGCATGGTTGATGAAGATGCTGCATAAGTGCTGGTGCCCAAACCCAACAAAATCCCTGATGATGTCATTTCTATTTGGGGCCCACACATGATGTCATGTTTATTGTTCATTTGCTTGGCTTTCGCCTGTGAGATGTCACACTCCGCTAGCGCTAGCTCTCTAGGCTATGGTTCAGTCATCAACTAGGGCCTATATTTGTTGTCCATGTTTGGCTTGACAAAACAAAGCTGACATCATCTGCAATTTATCTAGTTGCTGGAAGAAGGACCTGGGGGTGGGGGGGGGGGATTTTGGCGAAAAAGCTCATTAGGTCGTATGTGAATAATCAGGCAGCGCCTCGCGCTGAAATTTCCACATTCACCTTTGTACAGAGAGACCCCGCAGGGCTCCCAGAGGCCTCCTTGAACACTCGGCCCGCACTCGATACACCCAGCGAACACTCTCCAGTAAAACCCTCTGATAAGTGATAACAGACAGTGCCGGATCGTGTGCAGATAAAGCCCCGCTTAATGAAAACAGAATGTTTTCTGCGCAATTTCAAGTTATGCATGCAAATGCCAAATTGGTTGAGCTGCTGCCAGCAGTATTTAGGTCCTTACAGTCCCAAAGTTCCCACAATGCACATAGCAGCTACCTATGGGGCAGCTCGCATCCACTAAAATGCTATTTTCTTTTGACCTTTTCATTGCAGAAGGGACCGCAGAGGGCATCTCTGTGCCTGTAAGCATTTTCGTATTCCTTTCTAAGCAGTTGCCCGAACTGAATGTGAACACCGACCTTGCGCTCGTCTTCACGGGCGAAAGCGTCTCTCTGGGGTAGCAGCTCCGAAACAGCTAAGCCCTAATTAAAAAGTCATTAGGCGTAAATGTTCGCAAAGCCTGCGATTATCCAAACAGGACAGCAGCCGAGTTTGTGCCAGAGATGACCAGCCGGTAATTGGATAGCATCAAATTTAGACGAGATTCCAAAACCGTAACGCAGATCACACCATGGAATACATCAGCTCTTTTCAGTTAATGTGGATCTCCACTGGCCTGTATTTGAATGTCTGTTTTCTTAACAGAAAGAAAATAACATTTAAAGATGTTGAAGGACATTATACAATAAACGTTCATTTTTTTTTCCTATCCTTTATCCTTTGATACTCTGTTTGCTTTTAATGGGCCAGAGATTTTGAGACGCATTCATAAGGTTCGTAATCATCTGTAGAAAATCATCCAGTGAGAGGGTAATTAGCACATTATACGGGCACCAAGAGCGCAGTAGAACCAGGGATCATCACTGGCCACGCCTGCCGGGCGACGGGGCTGAAATTACAAGTGGAACCGAATGAATTGCATGTTGCTAGTGATGAGGGGAGCCAGCTGGGATTCTGCCGGTGTTCCAACAGCCAATGGACCCGAGTGCTAAAGAGGAAAATCAGTCAGCTGAGGACTGGCTGACAGTGCCAGGTTTTCACAACCCCCAGTACCCAGAATCCTCTCTGCTCGGTTTGTCATTTCAAAGTATAGTGACATTTCAGTCATCAGTAAGATATGAGGGATGTGGTGAAGGAAATGGTAGAACATAATGCTGTCCTGTTATCATAAAACTAAAGTTTTTAGCATATAGTCATCAATGTTTGTTTAGCATTTCAGGAATACGCTACCCCTCCTCTCTCTATTGTGCTGTGTGTGTCTATGCATGTGTGCTTTATATTTGCACTTCTTAATGAGACTGAGCGCACTGATTTGATTCCCAGCTCCAAGTTACTATAGCAACAACAGAAAAACCAGAAAAAAAAACGTACATTTTCTTTCTCTGGTGCTCTTTCATCCTGGCGCAACTCTGATCATCACAGGAAATTATCATGCTGGGAAAGAAGGAGCGTTCAGCGGAAGGCAGTTGTTCATTTGGAAGGCACTCTGGCTGCCTGTGCGAGAATTACTTTGGATTTATGATTAAAAAAGGGAAAAAAGAAACAGAGAGAGAAAGTTTTGATGGGAATAAAACATACTTCACTCACTCAGTCACTCTGGGGCGTATTCCCAGGCACCGCATTCCCACCCTGGCAGTCCTTCATCTCTCTCCTCTCTCACTCTTTACCTAAACTCCGCACTTCACAGAACCCCAGTTCACACCCCCCAGTGTCGCTATGCCTTCAGGATCGGATAGACCCTGGGGTCCCCGGCCACACGGCCTTGGGGAATACATGCAGAGCACACCCCAAGGCTAACAGCGAACAATAGGGCGATTCATTTGTGATGCACCAGACAGGTTGGGTTTCAGCTGGGGGGGGGGGGGGGTGAGACAACATCAAACATCAAAACAGCACGGTTAGAACATCTCGACAACCCCCGGCATGAGGCTCGGGTCAAACACCACGCACAGAGCTGTGTTTGGCATTTATATTTTAGAACACCTTGACAAGGAACAAAATCGAGTTGTTCAATGAAAAAGGTGGATTTGGTCTGCATGAAACCACTTAAGTACCAATCTAAAATTACAGTTATTCCCCATTTCTGCATACTGGAAAAATAACGCAAATTATGCATTAAATGGGAGTTGATAGTTAATATTCATAACAGCAGAACTGATTAGCACAAGTTCACTTTTTTGTAGATTAACTCTAAACCTCAACATCCTACCGAAGTCAGTCAGCAAACTAAGAGCTTTTGGCAGACTGATTACTGGATTGGACAAGTATAACAACGTATCGTCAGCGTATCGCCAGCGTGTCGTCAAACTTTATTTTGCATTCCACCTCTCTCAATTCCACTGATAGTGATCTCGCTATGGAGGGTGGTCGCTAAAGGTCCAATTGCTATAGCGAACAAAAGAAGTGACAAAGAACAATCCTGTCTGATGCCATGGCCAAGTGGGAAGTAGGAAGACAGGTCATTATTGGTACGAAACACTGCAAGAGGATAGCAACAGAGCATCTTTAACTAAGACAGAAATTTCGGAAAAAACTAAATTATGCACTAACAAGCACTAACACTTCCGGAATGTTAGATGGAGAGCCGTCATAAATAATATTATATATATATTTATATATATTAACATATTTTAAAACATAAATATTTTTAATAAAGCCAATTCAATCGGTTGTTTTAATACATGGCAAAATGCCCAATCAGTGGGCAATAATTTTGGATAATATTTTACCGGTAAGAAATACACTCTAAAGGGTCTTTACCATCTTTCGGAATGAATGAGCAATTTATGTATTAAAAAACACATTCCTGTCTGCGGGGAGTTTTTAAAGTTGTAAGGAGCACTGCAATTAACTATCATATAAAGAGTATATTTTTTCTGTACAGACAAAGTGTGAGATTCAGTTGAAAGGCATGTGTTTTGGGCCTGAGGTGCTCCCATGAAACGCTCCGCCTGGCAACTACCCAGCATGCAATTCTGAAACAAAGGGCTCCTTTTTCGCTTCTCACACAGTGTGACCTTTTTTGATTGGGAGAGATCGGCCGGTGTGGAAATCAATAAGACGACGTGCGTCTGAAGCCTCCTTATCTCCCCTCCCACTCCACCCGGCTGTCTGCAGGTAAAGGGGGACGGATTGTTGAGGAGGTGTTTGGGGGGGGGGGGGGATAATGAAGCTCACCACTTAGACGAGTTGGAAAGCTGTTTTGATAGCGGCAGGAATGGCTCACTCGGCACCCCGGGAGGCCTTCATAAACAGCGTCCACAGAACCCAACGCCGGCTGAAATTAGTTTGAATGAGAACAGACCTGGGAAAATGAGGAGCCGGAGACCGTTCTGATTGGACCAGATTTCACCGTGGACTGTGATTGGACGATCAGAACTCATTCCTCTTTCAGCCTTACTAGGTCCAGAGAATGAATTAACAAAATATAACAAAACATATACAAATTGATTGTTCCAGTTGTGTAACTATGGAGTCTGTCTCTATGCCCTTGGTACATGGCACAGTATATCTGCAGATACTCCCTTTTCATTGACGCTTTAAGCAAAGGCTGGTCTCTAAGTCTAACACGGCACAGGCCGATGGGTTCGACGTGGACAGCGGGGCCAGCAAAGTCTCCGCGTTCCGGTACGGCGCTGAACCCCGCAGGTGAGCCAGCGAAGCCGATTGCCAGCGGGGGTCTTCCCCAGAACAGGACCATCTCCCAGCGTCGTCTCAGTGGGCTCTGTCTCCACCCCTTTCCACTCCAGTGGTCTGCAACAGAAAGCTGCTGGGGGCCAGTGAAACCCCCAGCGAGTGGAAGGGACCCAGAAGGAAATTGGACTTCATTCAAACACGAGGAGGTCCACTCCTTCCTCCCGGACTTAATGCAAAGCACACAACGAAGACTGTGTCCGGGTCGAGTCTTGCCACCCTCATGCGAACGACCTGGAGATGTCTGAGAAAGTCACGAGCTTTGTGGAAATGCGGCAATGAAGAAAGCCTTAGTGTTTTAGGTGGGTTGTTTCTCCGCCAAAAGCTCCTAAGATCTTTCTTTATCTTTTCAACTCCCCGCAACACGAAGCGAATAAATACTTTAAAAGTCTGTTGAAGTAGAAAGCAAATTACTTGCTTTTATTTCTGGAGGATAAACAAAAAAGTCCAGAATTTTGAAAGCATATCATTCCAGCATGGTGTTGTGCCATTTGAATTTGATAAACATGTCAACTGGTGTGTCGGAGAACTTGAATCCTTAGTCGCAGTTTGTGATGCTATGATTAAAAGCAAAGACAGGAAAATAAGGTTGTTCTGTGGGAAAAAAAATATTAACAAGGCTAGTCATGCCATCTTTATAGCGAAAGAACCACACCATGGGTCAATTAATAATGCCGGATAAGGGGAATGAAAGTATAAAGAAATGCATACTTTCTGTTTCATCTGCACGAAAGAAGATGCAGACATGAATTGTGCGACGAGCTGCAACTTGATAGGAAGATATGCATCCAATCACATGATCACACTCGTGCTGGCCCCGTTCCTTTGAGAGGCCGTATGCTTCTGCCTGCATTAATGGAAAAGTAAACAGCTGTTTTCTGCTATGCGCCTCTGAAAGAGCATCTGAAACCATTTAAATGCGAAGCAGTCACAGTTTCCACGGCGTGTTATAAGCATTCCGCGGGGCCTTCCCGCACGCTGTGCCGGCTCTCACCATAGGGGGCCCCGTATAAAGCAGTCGCACAGAACACAGGCAGGAGCTCAGGCTGAAGGGGAGCAAGAACAGCCTTTGAGTCATCACCCAGGCTCGGGGGTTGGAAGTCTCCTGAACCCAGATGAGACCCTGCCTTTCACTCCTTTGTCAGAATCCTCAATGGGAAAAAAATGAACCAGGGCCTTTGTGGGCCCAGTTATTGAGCGGCGCACCCCTGCGGACATTGCTTACCCAAAGCAAAATGCACCTTTGCGGGTCGATACCTGAAATAAAACATGCTGGATATTAAAAAGCGGATCTGGATCCAATGGGTAAAAGCATGGGGGCATTTGGAAAACTGATATTATGAAGTAGGTGTGGCTAGGTGAGCAGACATGTCATATTGTAGGTCACCATTAAGCTGCTGTTCATGGCATTTATAGAAAATAAGACCAATATTTTCTGATTAAATTCATCTTAGTTTCTTAAAAGTATGCAAGCAACTAAATAAATTTAAGATCAGGTAGCATACTGGTTATCTGTAAAGGCATTAATAGTATTAATGTAATATTAATAGTATTAATAGTATTATTTTAAAGACATACCCTTCATATCGGATATTGGTAGATAACCAAAAGCACATGTGGCTAAATGCTATAGCTGATATGCTTCAGGAAACATTTCAGAAGCAGGTGAATCAGACCTTAACTTTAGCATTTCCTTAATGCAAATTTTTGACTGAATGATGTTCATAAACTCTGCTGTTTATTGTTAATGTCACTAATTCCTTACTATATTAACATTTTCCAGAGACTAAATTTGCCAGGATAACCTTATTTGGCCATAAGCATATAGATGGCTGGCATCATTCTCCTGAAAATGTATCATAGATACAGAGTTAGATATCTATGACTGAAGTGTAATTGTGAATATCCATTTGGCAGGTGTCAGATTTTCTCCCAGGTGTCGAGGAACTGTCACTGAGGTGATGCTGGCCAGGAAAGGACAGGCAAATATATTCTCAGCAAAGATCAACCCCAGTCTTGATGGATGCATGACGTTCAGAATATGGTGTGATTGTGCTGGAAGAGAAAGGATAGCATAAACTGTATGGTGAGTCATCAGCGTTTGTAGTCGACTTCCAAAACAGAGAGAAATCTCACTATTGGCAACTTCTGCAGCACCTATTGCATGGTTTCTTATGTTTTAGAGAACGGGTGCCCTTATTCCATCACAACTGGGCGTTGATTGAACATTAAGATCAAGCTGAAGGACACTATGTCAGTGTTTCCATTTTTATAGGATATGTATGTTAGCCACTGAGTCTGGGTGCAGGAATAGCGATATGGCGCAACGCGATGCTAATGGGACATGTGACAATACGTCAAAACGCAGGCCTGTTTTTCATACGCGAGGCAGAAAAACAAGCTGGACATGGTTCACCGGAGAGTACTGATGCATTGCCTTCCCTTCACTTTGCACTGTTCAATATTTAAAGCTATGGCTCAGCAGTAACAGGCCGTAGAGGGCAGGACGAGCTTGGGCAACACAGCGAAAGCTTCCCGGACAAGGAGAGACAGAGCGTAGCTATTACTAAGCCGTAATCTTCAGTGCTGGAAACATTTCCTTGGCGCCTTCACAGAAAAAGAAACATGACAGAAGCAGACTGCCTTCACCAGATATACCTTAGGATGGATGAAAAAAATTTAAAAACCCACAAATCGGTGGGCAATTATATGCCAAAGTCTATTCAAATATAGCTGGAGCTAATAGGTCTTCAGCGCTTTTATACTGAAATTCACGGATATCTAAAGCAATGACAGTCATAACGCATAGGGCGCCCACGCCCACATTAGCATCGGTGGTTTTGTTGCAAGACAGCTAATTACAGGAAATGTAGCAGGGGGAAAAGAATATAACTGTAAGTGACATAACGTTATATCTTTTTTATACAGATAAAATGTGACGTGCAGAATTTTGAAATGCAAACACTGGAACAACCTTGAGCTTACAGAGCAGTTACAGTGATTCTGATGATGCTTCTGATCATGTCAGTGTCATGAAAACTTGTTTTTGTCAAAATGTGCATTGAATGAAATCTAACCTGGACTTATAACAAATAATGCAGCTAAACACGAAATCCTGCTTCGTGATGCAGGCCCCAGTTAGGTGACTTTTGCCACATTTGATTGTAATTATCAGTGCTAAGGCCAATCTAGTTCTTTTAGTAGAGCTTTAATGCTTAGAATGGCTGTCCGTCCTCATCATCTTATATGACACAGTATGACTTGGGACAAGATGCAGATATTCTCACTGGGTGGGCTATTGAATTCCATTAGACGTCATTACATATTTTTATTTAAATGCTTTATATTACTCCTGAATAGCTTGTACTAAACACTTAGTTGAGCAGCACATATGAATCTTTCGTTAGGGTTGGATTAGTTAGGGTTAAGGTTTAATACATACATGCTATATGCAGGGGCGGCATGGTGGTGCAGTGGTTAGCACTGTTGCCTCACACCTCTGGGTTCGAGTCTCCGCCTGGGTTCCATGTTTTTGTGGAGTTTGCATGTTCTCCCTGTGTCGTCGTGGGGTTTCCTCTGGGTGCTCCGGTTTCCCCCCACAGTCCAAAGACATGCTGAGGCTGATTGGAGTTACTAAATTGCCCGTGGGTGTGCCCTGCGATGGGCTGGCCCCCCATCCAGGGTTGTTCCCTGCCTCATGCCCATTGTTTCCGGGTAGGCTCCGGACCCCCCGCGACCCAGTAGGATAAGTGGGTGTAGAATAATGGATGGATGCATGGGCGAATGGATGCTATATGCAATGCGTTCCAACATACTGTTCCAACAGTCACCAGCTATCTAATTAAATATAAATAAACAACCCATAGAATATAAAACAATGGTCATTTATAGCCATATAATAAATAGTTATTTTAACTTGTGTGTAAAACTTTGATTTACTCTGTTTAGAGCAGCAATGACTTATCTTTGCTACTCTGAGAAACCAAAGTATATATAGATTTAGCCATTGTTAAACAACAATTATGACACATGATGTAAGGGGGCAGAAGTAAACAGAAGAGGAGTTCATTACTGCCCAAAAACACCAGTTTATACCCCTGCTAGATGTACTGGCTTGTAAAAACAGCCATGGATGGTGAGGAGGTACACAGAGCAAAGGCTTAGTCAGGCAGAGACAAGCGTAGCAGAGCCAACCAATAACAAACAAAACTACAACATAACAACACACACAGTCCTACTAAAAAAGGAAAAGACACGACAAACTTGCTTATATCAGTCATACAATGACGGACATCCGCCTAATCAGCGCTGGTGTTACTGCACGGTTGCGTTTGGTTTGCAGCTGCACCCCTTTCCATCTCCAAAAAATAAATGCAGCTTAAAATAGGTAATGAGTGTCCCAAACCCAATTACTGGAAGAACAATAAAACATCAAAATAAAAGTCCCCAATTAAACGAATAGAAAAATGCATGGCCATGCACCATATCCCTTATGCATTATTTGCAATCTGTTCAGGTACAGTACATAGGAATTCATAGGAATCCCCACATATATAGAGGTGAGAGCAAAAGGTCAGGCATTTATCGAGCACCCCTGGAGGAGTTCTCATGGTTAAGGGCCTTGCTCAAGGGTCCAACAGAGATATAACTGCTCTACTTGCCATAGGATTCAAATCAATGTAGTTCCGAGTCCCAAAGTGCAGCGCCTATAGAACAATGCTTCTCCAACATAATAATGCCTTATGAGAATTGGAGTTTGGGTTTAATGAACCAGTACGATAGGTAGTGCTGGAGCTTTGCAAGTTGCATCTCCATGCCTGTCCCAAAACACTCAGCTTGACAACAATCGACCTGGTTCTCCCTGGAGCTCTACACGGCCTTGCTACACCAGTAGACCAGTAAGAGTAGAGAAGGACTCTACTAACTGCCCACACGATGGACGCTGCCCTGCCAGCTCAGCCCACGTGACGCTGCATGACACACAGCCACGATGATTTGCACCAGTTTGTATCAGTATTCATACAGGCTGAGGTTATATAGTAGGTACCTTTGAGGGCTACTTTATTTATACGGTGCCGGTGTATACCCTGGGTGAAGATGTCAGTTCTGTGCGGATAAAACCTTAAATATGAGGCCCAGGTCAGGATTTACATACACACAAGTCTCAAGTCACATAAATGCCTTGTCAGTAGTGTAGAACACATGCCTAGAGAGAGATATGAAAAGCAGCAATCAAACCCTCAGCGAGTCTGAGGAGAACGGCGTGCAGAGAGATAGCAGGGCGCCTATTAATGAGTTTGTCTCTGTGGCTGCGGGGGCTGCTGGAGGTACTCCAGGGTCGCACATGTTAATGAGCAGCTCATCTGAGCAGCTCCCTGCTCGCCTTCTGCTCCTGTTGCCACCTGAAAGGCCCGACCTTTGCTAAGATAATGAATGTATGCCACCCCCCCACCCCCCCCCCAACAACCTCCAGCAGGTGGCAATAGTCAAGCCGTGTGTTGTTAACCACACAGACACAGGCTAAAGACCCACGAAGGCTGCTGTATTACACTTTCTGCAAACGCACCTATCGCTCTCGTTCTTCCATTTGCATTTCAGAAAGTTAATTTAACAAAGAAAAGATGAAAAAAAATAAGCTATAGTTTCATCATAACCAATGCCGGGTCCAGAACAAAATCACCAAGGGTGCATCTGAAATTCTCCGCAAATCATGTCTCAGTCGTGGACTGATAGAGTCCCACCTGGGGGTGTGCATTATTAATCTGAGGGTGCGTTGCACCCTTAGGCACCCTTGTAAAGCCCCTGATCATGATAGCAGTTTGTTCAGATCAACATCTACTCATTCTTCCTTCCAGGCCTCATTCATTCATAAGGAGTGTGAAAGCTACTTTTACACTTTGCCCAGAGGTGCACTGGATCTGCCTGAGGTTGGGCATGCTCGTCTGTTCCTTCTGCTCCTGGGCCCATGTACTGCACGTGCCGATGGAATTTGGACCTCGGGGGCGGGG
>JAODUD010000095.1:9529397-9546521 GCA_026784285.1 Stomatorhinus walkeri | reverse complement strand
CCCCCCCCCCCCCCCCCCCGTCACTATACTGAAATAATTATGGTCACACATCAGATCCCGCTTCTGCATTCAGACATTTAAGTGGGATTAGGGAGCGCGGCAGAACTCCGAAACTGGCCCTCTCCAAGAGGGGGGGGGGAGCTGGGGGGTGACTAGCGCTTCTGGCCCTCTAATGTAGAGCAGCCATGCTGTGAACAGCTCTTTCTGCGGATTGAACTCGGGGGAGAAAAGAGCCCAAATGAAGCCCTCCGATCTCCATTGCCGGGAAAGGTAGGGGTGCTGGTGGGGGTGTGGGGGGGGGGGCACTAACCCAGAAGACCCTCCAGTGGGTGTGTTTCATGGGAACTGGTACGGTGTAATCCCGCTTTGGCTGGGGACGGCTTCTCTAAACAAATCCGTTAGCTTTAAGACCCGCTGTTTCTCAAGTGGGTCCTGGCTTGCCTCGGCTGCACCCGCACCGGCCCGGTCTTTCTCCTTCCCCCTCACATGCAGAATATAAAGGGGGAACCTACCAGGATGTAAATCCCCTATCTCAGTCGGCCTCATTTAGAAAATAGGAGCGAAAGAGAAAGAAATAGCCAGTGAATAAGCTGAGGCAGCGGGGGTCTGTCAGGACCCCACTAGCCGACCTGTTGTGCAAAGCCGACGGGATAATGGAGTTGGCAAGCTGGTACCTCTTTGAAACGGTGACGCGGTGGACGCTGGCCCGCGAGCTTTACAGGCTCAGCCAAGGGCTATCTGGGGGAACGGGGCCTACCCCCCAGAGCTCCACTGTTTAACCTGGGAAAGGGTTCCCAATTCTCTGTGAGGGCATCGACAATAAGCCATGGGAACGGAGATGGTGTATGGAGACAGTCCGAGTGACAGGCAGACGGGCCAAACCCAACGCCCGACTGATACTGTGCACTTCACATGCAAATTTTGGTCCAAGCAAAAGCCCACCGGTTGATTTTATTGGAGGCCTGAACCAGGGCCAGAGCCGATAGTACAATGCCGTGGTCGTCCCGGGCCAATGGCTGCTGTTCAGAGGGAACTGGACACATGTAAACAGGACCGTGCCAGCTAGCAAAAAGGTTCTGGTGTCCCTTAGGTGCGGGGACTCCGTTTGCATTGAAAAGCTGGAAGACCAAATCCGGAACCACCCTGGGTGACAGAGACACTCACTTACTCCTTGTTAACTGGTCTGACTATTAAGTGCAGAAGCAGGAGAGAGAACGTACAGAAAATATCAGGGGTTACAAGCTATAAATCTGAAGTAGATTTTTGCATGCACGATTTTCATGCAATTTCTGTTATATTCAGCTGGTACAAAGTCGTGATGACGTGTCTTTAATGGGCTGCAGCATGACAGTATGTAGAAGGAGACCCCATGGTTTTAAAGCACAGATATCAGGCTCTGAATATAGCACTGATGCTTCTCTACCGTGTTCCTGCCTACATAACATCAAGTCTTAATTTATAGGACGCAGACTATTCAACCGTTTCAAAACTTAGAGCTTCCGAACTGCCCCACCTTTGAACAGAACAATAACACCCTTAATTAACTTAACACCTCAGAATTGTCTTACCATCAACCAGCTTATTTGCTTATAAATTTCCCACCCACATACAGCTTAGATTTCAGCTTTACTCATCATCTTAAAAAGATCCATAGTCAAAAAGTAGTTGGTCTGAAAAATGATGCAATACCAAAAAACTATTTCTACAATAAGTTTAATAGCATTGCCTCACTGACATCCCTATATAATATTGCATGTACAGCAACATTTCTGTTTTGCAAAGGCTGCAAAAGATGTGACGCATTGGATCATTTACATGTTCTTGGTACAAGTGAACAAAAATGCGCTGGGGACAGTTTGACAAGCTAAAGCAGGTAGACTATATGCGGATGATGTAATGTCAAGATTAGGCGTGTGTGTGTGTGAGCAAGCCAGGGATATTGCAGGGGGGAGGATGGAAGGGGGGGGGGGGTGATGCACAGTGCTGACGTCCATCTCCCGCCGACAAAAGGCCGAAATCTCGGAAGGGTGGGAATTCCGGCCCTGTCTGCCTGACGTCAAAGGGGCTCGCTGGCAGCTAATCAGCAGGCGGTTTTTCGTCGCCGGGTGCCACAGTATGCGTGTATCCAGTGCCGCATGGCGTCTGTGCTTTTCAGAAGATGGCCGCCTCACTCTCTTCTGGCCTAGCCAGCATGTCCTTAGACTCAGGTTGCTTTCCCCGTTCCAGATGGGACTGTCTGAGTCAGCCTGACGGCCCCCTCGCCCACGCTCCTCGAGCACACGTGACTCACCATCCCAGGAACCAAAGGATGGTAGAATGGTGTCCCGGGCCCTGCCCAGACGGCCCCCTCTCCTGCTTCTCTCCACCCTGCGTATCTCTGTTTCTCTCTGGCAGGATTCTGGTACCAGGGCTGGGGGCACGTTGTGCACTTTGAATGGGCTCTGGTTCCCATCAGCTCCTTCTGCTTTGGATGCATGGGGCAGCAGATTCGCCATAGTGTCAGACGGCTTCATAAGGCCGCCTTTGATGCCTGGACCTCGCCAAGCCTCATCTGCCCGGTTAGGAGGCATAGAGGGCGGACCCCTCTCCAACCCCACCCAGACATTTGGATTGCTGCGATATGAGTGAGGCAACATCGCAGCCCCCGACTGGAGACTTACAGACCCCGGGACAGACCTCTGATCTGACTTCTGAACATCGACTCCTGTTTTGGGAACACTTATATAACATGTTATATAATGAGTTACACACATATCTTCCACTTTGTGAAGCAAGTCCACCACGTATGCACATTTGCTAATTTAAATTTCTAGTTTTTATATATACCCTTGCCAGGGTTTCCATAAGAAGCAGCACCCTAAGGTTAAAATAAAATAAATGTTCCTTATCGTACAGGAAAATATGCACAATTAATCGTAAAACAGACATTTGGGTTAGACCCATTTTTTTCCAGACACTATAATAGAAAGCAGTCTGTTCTTCTCAAATGACAAGAACGTTTATATGCCTCAGTATTTGTACTCGAATTAACATATTCTATAGAATATAGACATATTTACAACTGAGCAAATGGCTCTGGGTTTTAATCATTCCTGAGAGCGACTAGAAAGCCCCGTTTAATCACTTCCAGCTCACCTGATGATGGGAATTACAGCGTGTTTCCTGGTCCCCGTGAAATGGCGCAAGTCTCCTCATTACCACCAGGGGTCAGAGTTAAACCTTGTGGAGTCGAAACAGATTCAAAACCGGTTATGCGTGCTGTTTCGGGTTTAATGCGGACTGTTTCCAGTTCGCCTGCAGTTTCAGTAGTTCCACCCACTTAGAATGGCTATCAGTCACATCACAAAAGGTATAATTCTCATTGTTCGCTTAAAAAGAGAACAGTAAGTAGCTTGGTAGCAGAGCGGGCAGCATGTCGCAGAGTTTTAGGTGTTTTGTACACAAAGACATGAAAGCAGATAATTATGTTCGTAAAGTATGTAAAAATGTTTATTCAAATTTGAAGCCACACCTAAGAAAAAAGAAAGTTGCTGGTTCAAATCGCAAGCGAGGAGTCTTTCTTCTTGAGTTAGACTACTAAATGACGTGTCTCAGTTATGAGGATTTTTATAAATGCAACGATATTAACCAGGGACATAGTGTGGAAGGACTGCAGCAATTTCCAACATGATAGTTTTAACTTGTCGCTGTGCTACTACTGTGCCATTTATATCTCAGCTGGATGCAGTGGCCGATCAGGCCAGTACATCTTGGTTTTTAATTAAATAAAAAATAAACAGAATAGGACAGATTCCTACCATAAAATCAGACCATTTTATAGAAAACCAATAGAGATCTTATACTGCAAGTTTTCTGGGTCGTGCAGATGGATTGCGGTGTGAAACGAGAAATGATTTCCATAAAGACAGGACAGATACATACAGCCTCTAGCATCCTACTGGCTGTGGGATAATGAAAGAAACAGGATGTGTGTACCGCCGGGCCTGTGCTGGGTCGCCGGGTGAAATTCTCCACCTAGCTTGGCGATCCCACTTCTCCACGCTGCACTGTCACGTCACATGCGCGGCACATCTTTTTGTAGTCGTAAGGGCTTGCCTAAATGAAGGTCTTTAGCAAGGCGGCCGATCAGGAGAGGCCGTTAGATGCAAATGACGCGTGCCGATCTGCACTGGCATATTATACAACCCCGGGAAACCGGGGGGGGGGGGGGCGAATTAAAACCAGCATCAGCCCCCCATTCCACTGACATACACTGAGCACACCCCGCAGAGATAAAAAGGAATATGACGTGAACACAAAACTGGCTCTGAATAATCAGTCGACCGGTGTTCAAACTCCCCAGCAGAGAAGACACCTGACAGGCACGTGGGAGGCGGGAATAAGTGAAGCCCCGCCCCAATACCGCGTCCTGCCCGACTCTAATGGAGTTTTCTTCCTTTTTTCGCCATTAACGGAAGTCGACACGCAGTTTGCAAGCCTTATAATTTCTCTGTACTGTGACAAAGCTTTGATGTACCCCCATATACCCCCGTTTGACAGAACGCTGTTCAGTTCAAAGCCAAGAACAGAGGCGATTCCCCACTTTTAAATTATTAGCTCTCTAAGTCATCTGTAATAATATAGTTTGACTGAAGTGTGCGGTTTATTAACTACATAAAGACGATATTATTAGAGCAGGGAAAGGCAATCGGCAGCTTCGTCTTTCAGCTTAGCAGCGGGAGTTTCTACCGCTTTGATCCGAATCACTGCTAAATGTCTTTGCGAGATAGTGGGAGCTGCTGAAACCAGCGCTGGGACCAGAGACACATCAATTATTAACTTTCCTCTGCCTTCCTTTCCTTCACTCTTTCGCTTTCATAAATTAAAGCATTATTCATCTCTCTTTTGATTTCTCCTTCAGCCTCTGAGCCGCTCCCCCCCCCCACCAGCATTGTCCACGGTGTTCTTTTTATCCACTCAGTCGCGTGGCCTGCAAGTCACTGGCAGGAGTCTCCTCAAGGTCAAATGCGGAGGAACCTCACCTCCAACTGAGCCCCTAAGCGTCTGCTCTCTCCCACTAATGGAGCCCAAGTACAATAGCCAAGCGAAAACCAGACATAATGACATTTTCATTATGTACCAGTCACTCGCTCCCTAAGCGATTTTTGATACACCATTTTCAAAATATTATTTGTATTCAGGGCAGGTAAACAGTCTATGATTATGGAGGAAGCACCACTAGGTCATATAGCTACCGATGCATTAATATGTTTTATCTTCTGTCCCTTTGAAGATCAGATTCCCAGGCGTTCCCGAAAGGAACAGCGTCACAGCGAGTTTGATGTAATTCTAATGTCAGCCACACAGTGGCGCTGTTTCCCTCGTACTGAAAGATGAGTCTCTTGGGAGTGAGCTGACGGGTGTGAAATCTCCCCTAAGACTTCATTTATTCTAAGTGGGAGGCACGAGCTGGGATTGATAATGAAAACCCCGGTGTTCCTAATTCACATTTTGCAAATCCCCTGGCATAGTTTTTTTTTTCCAGAAGAAACAAATCCTCAAGGAAGATCAATCACGGTTGCTGTGGGGGCTGATTGTGTGGTGAAAGGTGCCAGGTTAATACATAAAAGGAACAAACTGAACTTCTCTTAATTTTTTTTTTTTTGGAGGGGGGGGGGGGTGGATACTGTAATGTGATCCAGAAGCCTTTTAATTAAGGGAGTAAAGTATTACAGATTCATAAATACTGCGTATGTATGTCACTGGTTCTCGACTTGCCTCAGGATAAACATCTTTTCTCTGGTCATTAAGTCACAACCCAAAAGTTGTCGGTGCTAGGATTTGTCTACCACACACTCCACGACCTACTTACAATGGTCTCGTGACCCACCCGTTGAGAAACACTGCTTAAAGTAGCTAATGGATAAAATACCATCACCTGGTTCTGACCACGGTCCCCTCAGCTTATGTAAGGCTGTGACAACATCACATTTACATAAATACAAAATGTTATAAGACCTGTGGCAATGCAACTGATGTGAAGTCACACATAAATTTGACAAGCAGAAGCTCTAGCCAGTGTTAAGCACACTGAAAGGTAATGCTCGTTTGTGTATCCCGGATACCATTTCTGTCACGCATCTCTTGGAGATGCACAAATGTCACCCTCTATTCTTTACTAGAAGGTCCATTTATTCTGATACACCCTGAAGGTCCACAATGGCCCAAGGCTGTCTTAAACCAAATGACACTAACTTTGTGGCCCTCCTGGGTTAGCGAAAGGTTGCGATTGTTTTGCAGCATAAAAGAAAAAAAAAAAGTTGAAATGAAACTATTCTTGAACTGTCTCTACTCAGTGAAAAGGAAGATCGTCAGACACAAATAAGGCTCTACACAGACCACAGGTGCCAGGAGGACTTAAAATAGCACCACCGGTTGGGGGAAAGGTGGGCACGCTGTGTCGCTTCACTCCTCACACAACGGAGGGAAAATATGATGAGGCTTTGCGTCAGACAAATGACAACGGCACACTTGAAGGTCTTTTGTTGTGGTTGCCGACAGCTCCCCTCACGTTGATTCGAGGCACGCTTCTTTAACTAAACAGGAAATGGGATGTGGCATTTGAGATGCCTTATACTGTAGCACAAGAGCAGGGTGAAGGTTCAGCTAGGTGTTCACAAGATCTAAAGACAGATGAACAAAAAAATAAGGAAGACAAGTGCCTGAGGACCACGACTGGATCACGTCTGGAAAGGTCCTGTTCACTCTGCTGCCGAAGTATGACCATCTGGTGCGAGGGATTCTCTAGCACTGAGCGGCGCGTGGCGGCTGCGTTCGTGTGATTCTGTTTCGGCTACGTCTACGAGCAGCCAGCTTAGGGGACTGCAAGGCTGGTGCCTCAACATGCCTGTGATCCTGGGGGAAGTCAGGGTGCTCACCAAGCCCCTGTCTGGTGTACGTATCCTCGAGCTGCTCTTCGACTGCCTCGCCTTCAGCTTGGCCGCTTCCTTAGAGCCCCGGTCGTCATTCAAGAACTTCTGCATGTTCAGCTGGTGCTTCTTTTTCACGCTCACCTTCCTCATCCTCCTGGTGGACTTCGTTCAGTTCCAGAGCATCATCCCTCTATCCTGGAAGAACCTTCCCATCACCGTGGCATCCCTGGGGGCGCTCATGTGCGTCGGCTCGTCTGCGGGTTTCCCCTTGTTCATGCAGGAGGACAGAATGGAGCCAAAGGCCATCGGGGTCACGGTGTGCTCCTGCCTGGCCTTCCTGGCGTACGTCTCAGAGGTCCACCTCATCCGGCTCCAGAGCAGGGAGCAGAGGGGCTACATGGCCAGCATGCCAGGGCTGCTCAAAGTCTTCCAGGTGTTCAGCGGCTGTGCCATGATCTTCCTGTTCAGCAGCCAATGTCAAATGCCGAACTTCGCGAAGGAGACCAGCTGGCTGTTTTGGTTCTCAGCTGCAAATAAACTGCTCTGCTTCCTCATGTCCCTGGGCGCCATGCTGGTCGTGCTGGGAGACTGCGTCAGCCACTGCCCCCTGCCCTTTGACCGCTTGCTGGTGAGCTTCTGCAGCCTAGCCGTGCTGCTGTACATCATTGTCGCCGTGGAGTGCATCACTAAGGTCCTGGTAATGCCGGCAGAACCAGTCGAGCTCAGTGACCCAACTAGAGCCCTGCCCTTCATCGAGACGATTACAGCCTGTCTCACCCTCTTGGCTTACACGGTGGATCTGGCGTTCTCCGTAAAACTTTTGTGTGACCATGCCTAACTCAGGGGCGTTGGAGGGGCATGGATACCCTGACATATTCAGTGGCCCAACACTTGACAGGGGTTCTTGAATATGTAAAAATATGCGTGACATTTAGCAGGGGGGGGAGGGGGGGGGGGCAAGGAGACATTATAGCAGGGGGACCAAATTTTCCAGGTATGCCCTCAGCCTAACTACATGCTGAGGGGAAATGCGTTGTGAGCTTTTAGTTAAAACACAAATGAAAGAAGGATGCGTAAATGATAACTGGAAGGAAAAGATGTTTTCGCCGTTAGTTGGCATACTACCATTTTTTTTGTCTGCAATGAAACATTGATAGGCTACAATGTAATCAAAAGCTGTTTTAATACATTTAAAGAGATGTACTTTTAGAATTATTTACGAATTTCATCTATTAAAATTTACCTTTCTTTTTACTTCGAGTTCCGGAATTCACTGAGCTTTACTTAATCTTCTAGCTACTTGATGTTTTGTTCTGCTATATTCTGTTTGTCTAGCACTGAAAGCATTTTCAGTGTGACAAAATAATGATGGTATTGTACTTTATGAAATAGATTTTCTTAAAAGACTTCTAATAGGTATTTTGCATTTAAATTTCAGGATCTGCCACTTATGGTCAAGGCCATAGGAGAGAGTTTGATATTGGGGGACACACTGGTTCCTACCCCCCTCAATATGTTGGCTGACAATGAGATTAGTTTAACTTGATTGCGTTCTGTTTTGTTTTTATTTTTTTTTGTAAGAACGCGTTGTTGTAACAAAGCCTGTTAATCGGTCAGCATCGCACAAAAGTTTCGGTTCACTGTGCGGAAAAACTGCCATTTGTCAGACACGCCTCAGTGAATGTCAGAGCTGCTGGCCGAGTCATTTCACACCGTGCTCTCTGCAGTCTCCCACCTGTGCGTTTGTGCGCCGCGTACAGTTTCCTGTTAGGGTGGTTTGGGCAAAAACCTTTTCTATTAATTTGCATATTGCAATAATAAAACGATTAGACATGAGCAATGATGCATACTTGATGCAATTATATTGAAACCCAATGGAACCCCACTAAGACTGTTAACTAAAAGCCAAGAATTCATTATTAGGATCGTCGAATACGACTGTCACGTTTACTGGGGACATTTACCTCTAGGTTCCACTAGAGGGAGGTAATCTTGTTTGTGTCTCTGAGCAGCGCGAAAGTCTCTTTTAAATAATAAAGGGAGGTCTGTTCTTAGATGGCAACACTACTCATTTCTTAGGTGGTGCTGTACACTTTCTGGTCAAATACGCTGTGGGACGGCGGGGGTCTTTAGAATGATCCCATCCTGCCCAATTCATCACCTCTCAGTTTCTTCTATTACCATAACAAAGGAAAATCTCCATTGTATTGGAAACTAAAGTAATTTACACCTTGTGTTTTAATGAGCAGCTTAGCTAATGAAGCCAAATAATGGTAGATATACAATGTCAGGATTCAAGCTTGACATTTACTAAAGTCAATGGCCATCTGGTGTGAAACAGCTGGGATGTTCTGTAACTTGCTGAAATTAAATCCCAATGTTTCATCTAAAGATTCTTCACTCTAAAACTTTCACATATCCACCTGTCTTATTACTTATAGCTGATGCTGGGTTTGGTCTTTCCCACTGAACTTCAGCACTGATACCCAGCAAAAAGCTTCCATCTTCCATCCCACCAGCAGCCAAAGAGCCACGTGACTGGCCCAAGTGTCATTTATCTAAATAGTAATGTTTCCAGTTAGTAGTGAAGGAACCAGGGCTGACGAGGGCCAACCACCCTGGGCTCATCACGGCAGGGGGCCACCAGGAAAATTTACCGAGGGACTCCACTACCGGCAGGTTTTACTTAGTGTCCCTTTTGATAACAAACAGTCACAAGAATTCACAACAATTTACCGAGAACTGGCCTCTTCGTGAGATGGTAGATTTAACTGAGTGTGCCTTTTGACATACAATTACCCGTTCAACACATGGGTAAAAATGGCTGATAATTTTCAAAGCAACCGAGGCACGACGGACAAATACAGGTGATTGTCACAAGAATTTATAGAGAATTTCCAGGAACAGGCAAATAGGATACACAATAATATGTTGGGTGGTAAATGTTTTGTTTTATTTTTGTGACTATATTTTATTTTTGAAGCTAATGATACTCTGAATTGTCCAATTTGTTCAATACGGCTTCGAAGAAAACAAATCTGACACTGGGTAAAAATAGTAAAATGTTTGTCTAGCATCGATTATTATCTCAAATGTAAACAAGATGATACCTACCAATGGGTATGTTCCCATCAATAAAACCAAAATATGCTGGCTTTTAAAGCGAAACCACTATAAAAACACAAGAATTTCTGTGCAATTCTTAAGAATGTCCGGATGCCAGTTAGCTGGAGACCCGATATTCAGTATTTCGTGGTCGACATACACACGTACGTGATGTGCATTGTGTTATTTAATGCAGAATCTTACACAGCATCAAGTTTAGAATGGCTTCCACTTAGCTAATAAAACCTAACTAATCTTACACCTAGATATCTAATTTCACAGTCTTTCAGCAACCTGGGTTCTCCGTGTGCACCTTTCCAAAATTCGAACTGCATCGCCGCCCAGACACCGGAGGGGGCGCTCGATTATTGTTCCGGTTAGAAGGGAGATTCGTGGAGAGATTCCCGCTTTCACAATAAAAGTCTTTTCATGAAATCTTTGCATTAGTTGTGCTTATTGTTGGAATCATGTTTAAATAAAGTGCCATGTGAGCCAGATATTGCAAACCCTTAAGTCTGATATGGTTATACGCCACATCATCTTTCATGCGTTTGAATCCATAACAGGGAATGAAATTGAGAGACGTAGGGACATTAAGAACGGGCTACTAATAATATAATATTTTCTACAAATCCATGTCGAACACACAGCTCATAATATATCCTGTAATACCGGAGTACTTTAAATGCCTCCTGCCATTAGTCGACGTCGACTTTTAAGGTTTTTTGCATGTGCATTTCAAAAGGAGCGACGCGACGGCCGAATGGCACAGGTGAGTCACTCTAGCTTTAAATAACGTTCGTCGGTCCGTAACATTTTAATCAATCTCCGAGCTGATGGGCAGCCATCCGTTATCACTGTCCTGCTTCGATTGCTTATGCCTTGAAGGAATGCATCCCATGTTGTGTTTTTTTGTCTTTCTCATTCAGGAACTGCTCGCCTAGCGCTGGCAGCAGTCTGTCAACAGGCTGAGGAGGAGAGCGGAGGCTGGTGTAGACGCGTTTCTACAGCGGGCGAACCGAGCCGTGACCCGGCCGCAGCTGGACGCCAGTTAGCCGGAGACACGGTAACGAACGCCCGGGCTAGCCAGGTGGTGCGCTGTATTTTCGCGGGCAGCCGGTTAGCTTCAGCTGGGTGTCTTTAGCAGCCGCGTCGTAAAGCGGCTCCCCAGTCGCTTAGCTCGGAGGCTAATTGAGATGTGAGTGACATTTAACCGCGAGTGGGGCAAACATTAGCGGGCTGTGGCTGGGAAGTGCTGGAGGCTGATTAGACTCTCAGTTTCGGTGTCCAACTGAGGTATTGCGGTTTAATCACCCCCAGCCCTTTATCAATCGATAGGCAGGTATCTGCGCTGAAGTGCACTTTAATCAGCACAGGTTGACTGAAGCACACAGCCCAGGCCGTCGCTGAAATACAGCTCCATCGCGTCCCCCCTACTCACCTTTTCCTCGTTTTATTTACGTTTTCACGTTGTCCACCCGCCCCTGATGCTGTCTCCCTCGTACGACACAGTACTGTTATCCCCCCTTCACTAATTTCAGATGTAATAATATACATGTAACGTAACCCTGATTGTCAGTAACGTTTGATTTACTGGGATTAATTTTGGGTCATAGATCGGTGGCACTAACAACTGAATAGCACGTACTGTAATTAACTGATAATACGGTTTTGGTCAGGCCGGGACAGGTAATGAGCCGCTGGAAATACGTTTGAAAAGATCACACAGTAGTGGACTGGCTGATAAACGGGTTATTTCGATACAATGAATACAGAAGAAAATTATAATCTAAAAGATAAGTCAGAGTGTAAAGATAATTACATTCTATATTGCTCCAAATTTGGAAAATCCCTTTTTTGAACTAATGGGAACCTGCTGTATATAAGTAATTAGTGGTGGCAATAAGCTTGTATAATCTGTTTTGTCTTAAGTGAGATAAAATGGGTTGTTGAAACTTTCTTGGATATATCTTTTGTTATGGATGTATTTCCTTTATGGTATTAAATGTTCTGTTTTTAGAATTTGGATGATGACTTTGGATTAGGGCAAAAAAATAAACATCTACCATCTGAATTCATCGTAAAATCCAAAAGAGTTTAGTTGATTTAATTTTCCTTCACCTTTCTAAGAGGAATGGATGTATTGGGAAAATGTTTCAACGAATATTTTTTTCTCCTTGGGTCGCTGAAAACTGAATGTAATATTGTGAAAATGCACTATACAAATAAAATTGAATTGAATGATTCTATATTTTGAATTGCATTGTTTTCTTGTGGGACAGGTAATATATCTGGGCACATTTGGAAATGGATCAGAAAGTTATAGTTCCCTACAATCCCTCATAACTGTTAAATGATTACTGGTACTTGGTTGACACTGGAAATAAATGTTGGCTCGTGTTTTCCCCGTTTCCTAAGTCATAAGGTCTTTAATAAACCGAAGGCCATTTATTCGCTCACACTTCATTTTCCATTTTTCCGTTACGTGACAGATATCAGGAATGTATTTCTGAGGTGATCACGTTTCTGGGAGGTTTGCTTCTCTGTCTCATTTTACATGATCTCCATGTTAGTGCAAAGCTCCCTGCCGCGTCTGTGTCCCTGATGTCCCTCTCCTGTCCTCACCAGGCAGCTAAGGATTATGATACCTGAGACTTGGTGTGACCCAGTGAAGGCAGTAAGACAGAGGAAGATTGAATGGCACTGAAGATTCAAGGTAAGCTCTTTCTTTCACGAGCGAATCGGACCCATTATCGACCCCCGGGCTGTCGACCCAGCTGACCTTAGGCAGGGAGAAAGGCCCAATCCAGCAGGCAATAATCCTGATTATTAGGGCAGGGCATTTATATGAAGTCCTAACACACTGGGTCAGAAGGTCTCGATCCGCCTGTGTTTGTCCAAGTCAGGTACTTTAAATATTCCTGCTTGTTATCTACGTGATGGCCTTTTTTTCGCTTTGTGGCGGTCAGACATTACAATCAATCCATCCCTCCAGAATGTCTCTTTTTATATATTTATTTGGCCCTTATGTGCCCTGTTCACAGTCTGCCCCGCTATTTGTGCCTTTTCGTGTTGAACCTGCCCAGTCCCAGGGAGGTGCTCTCGGCGTTTCACCTGCTGACTCTGGTTTCTGTCAGCGTTTGCTTTTGCCTTGGCAGTCTGGAAACCTGGTGCATATCCTCAGTTTTTGGGGGCACAATCACGGCTCAGATTCCCAGTTCATTCTAGATCATTGTGTAATTTGATTTTAAGAGCATTTCTTTCTTCATCTTTTGAATTGGATCGCAGTCTGTCCCATCAGACCAGACGAATCTGAATTTGAAGGTCCACTTTGAGCTTTGTGTGTTATCCTTCTCTCCATGTTGTTGTGCAGTCATATAATTTGTGGACCCTATGTCTCAGCTTCTCCTGGACCTGAGCTGAGTTGCAATGCCTGTCTCTCCCTGACCTCCGCTTGTGAGACCCTGCAATCGCACCAGTCGCTTCCTTTTCGTTTTTTTTTCTTTGGGTTTTCATTGGCTGTATCTGTCTGTGGTGAAATTCCGGCGCCATGGTGTGAATCTGACCTCGGATGTTTGGCGTTAACAGGCCCCTCCCGCCCGCACAGTTTCGTCACTCTAGAATTTAGTGAGATTTCACCCTTTTCCTTTTTTAAGCCACATGAATCACTTGTGTAGGAAGGACGGTAATGATGATTGGCTGAGCTCTGTGAAGGCCATTGGTGGTCTCCGCAGAGGAGGGGAGCACGGCATGACACGTGGAAGGTCACAATCTTGCTGGACGCACTGCGTTTGTGCAACACATGTTTGTGTGTGCGTCAGAAGAAGGGAATCGGTTATGAGGTCACGCTATCTGAGATGGCAAAATCAGTGGCGTGAGGTTCCTGTTTTCTGTCCCTGTCCCCAAGGCTCCTAACTGCCGCAGTAGGTGGCGTAACAGCGTGATGTCGAACTCAATCCTGAGAGCATCTCCCTGGCAAGGAGCGCTAACCGCTAACATTTAATGTAATCTGCTGTGAAATTATAGCCTTAAAGGTTATTTTCTTGCTGGTATACAAACATACATGTGGGCTTTTGTTCCTCGGATGCATCAGAAGACACTTTCAGGCAAGTAAAAAAATAAAAAGGTAAAAAAGGCCCACTCTTCATTTGAGCTTTGATGCTAAATGTTTTTAACTTGATCTAGTGCTGCTGTTCTTCGGGTTATTGTGTTATTTTTTTTTTTTGTTTTCTTAGTATGGTTTGCCTCCAACATGCATTCTTGGATGCATACTTGGTTGATAATTCACCTGTTCTCCTGCGGCTGGAAAGCTGCCAGGGAATTCGGCACACAAAGCGTGCCCAGTTATTCCACGTGACTGGCTGAACACAGCCCAGCAGGTGCAGTCCTCCAATCAACAGCTTGTCAATGTTTCTGTTGTGGAAATTATCCCCCCCTCCCCCCCCCCACTATATCATCAACTGTATTTTTCAAGTGAGTTCAGATGGGCTCACTTTATTCCTGCTTGTTGACATGTTTGTCTTGAAGTGCTCTGTGTTGTGTTTAGCTGCATAAGCGAATCATAACATTAGGCTGGACTTCACAACTATCCAGTGGAATACGTGCGTTACAGTCAGTGAGGCTGTACGGGCTGTAAACTGGCATTACAGTCAGTGAGGCTGTACGGGCTGTAAACTGGCATTACAGTCAGTGAGGCTGTACGGGCTGTAAACTAGCACCATCTGCCAGCTTGAGCTATTTTTAAGGCTACATGTCTAATGCCTTAATCAGTTAAGGCTCTAATTTGGTTGTGCACATTTTTCCTGGTTTTAATTCCGCTTGGGAAGGGGTCATGTGACTGAGAGCGTTTGTTAGTGCGGTGTGGCCTTTCCTTAGAGGTTTAGCATGGAGCTGCTCTGATACTTTGTATGCTGGTGCCGTTATTAGCATCATGCTAAGTAAGCGCTAATATTCCCCAATGCAACTTTGCCGGTCACTCCTCTCCTCCCATGTCTACGATTCATTGTCAGTATTACATGGGTGACCTGTTTCCATGGTAATGCCACCAAGAGAGTCAAATTCATGCTGTCACAATGTCACCTTATGGTGTTGGGTTTCCCGGCAGTGTGGCCGCAGCGGTTGCATTTTTGGATTTCTCCTGTTTCCTGTTCATTCCATGCATGTCTTGCATTGTGTTGCATTATGTAATCGCACATTGATTCTTTTTCGTAAGCGTTGTTTAAGCGAATCTTCCGTGTGACTTGTTGCCCCTCATCACCTCTATCTCATGTCTCCAGCATCCAAGAGAGTAAGGGTGTAACCATAGATGTCACGTAGCTGGCGGTCTTCTGCGGAGGATGCAGTTGTCGCTGCCAGCAGCCTGTGGCGCATTTTTATGGTTTAATGCGATTCTCTGTAATGACACTGATGTTCTGGCTTCTGATCGTGGTCAGTTTTCTTTTGTAGAAAACCAGGCATCTAACTCTAGTTAATTTTAAAAGAAAAGTTTCTCATTGTAAACCGAGGTGTTTTAAAGGGGATAGTGTTTTTTGATTATTATATTGTTACAAGTTATCTTGCACTTCATAGAAATGTAGCCTTTAAGTTTATATCACAATAAAACCCAGATGAATAAGCTGAACGCTAACCACCTGACCGCCACATGATCACAGCAGCTGTGGATTTATATAAATGTTCAAAGGTCATATGTAATAAAATCTGTAATGCACTGGAGCAGACGCTTATTTTATCAGCAATGAGACAATCCCATCTTCAAAAGTTACACGTTTCTTCAATGTAGCCCCTTTGCTGAACCTAAGATCTGGTTTTGATTTCAGTTCAGGTGCTATCTAACCAGCAGAAATTTAGTTATTTTGCTTATTATGTAATACAGGCCCTTTATTTAACTCTGCTGTTGAAATAGTGGAACAATGGAGATTTTCAGAATCAGTGTATGATTAGACTAGAACACTGTTTTTTGTTTGAGAGTCCCAGAGGATTAGATTGGGAAATACAGGGCTAGAGGAATCTTGGGCTCCTCCTTCTCACTCCACTCGGTTCCCCCACTGAGAAGTTCTTCTGGCGGTACCAGTGTCCTTCGAGGAAGGAAGGGATCAAATAAAGAAGTATCTAGTGGCTGATCACTCGGTTAAAGGTCTTGTCCCCTTTCAGGTGGAGGTAAATTTCCCTCTCTGAAGGCCTGCAGGAGGCTCAGACGTTCTCAGCTGAGCAATAGCACACAACCCCAAGAATGCAGCGCATGGGGAAACGTCAACAGGCGGCACATGCCACAAGCGGGAGTGCAGGAGAAACAGGCCCGACGAGTCGAACCACGAGAGCCGGGAGAAGCCGGTCACTGTCCACCGGGCAGAATGAACAGGGATGCTGCGGCACGATCTGCTATCCTTTAGATAAACAACAGAGGGGGGGGCAGGGGGACCTGAGGAGCCTTTCTGCTGTGTCTGATCAGTATCACATAGTCTGTCAGGGCATTGTGACCCTCACAAGTACAGACCCCTTGAAGAGGAATGGCAGAATTCCCATGATCCCGCAGTGCGCAGGTGTCCTCACTAACGAACTGGGGACATGGGGGAGGGGGTGGGTGTATTTAAAAAGATCATGGGTGTCTCTGATAGTCACACCCGTTTGATTCATGCAGGGCTAAATAAGGCCCTTTTATCCTGCGCCGTCCTGCGTAACAAACTCCAAAACAACAGCAGCAGGTAGAGAGAGGCTGCAGTCTAGGTCACAGGCACCTTGAGCTATGAAGGCACCCGGACAAGCTGGTTTGCCGCATCTGTGATTCTCCTGTGTTGTCGCGCCCAGGCATCCGCTAGCGTACCTCGGGCGTGTCTGCTGCTGGGGGGGCCGGGCCCCGAGTGGGGCCCGTTTAAGGAGTGGTCAGCAGGGGTAAGGTGCACAGTGGCAGGGATGGTGTGAGAAGTCTGTGTGGCAAACGTTAGTGAATAACTCTGAGTCATGCAAGCTTCACCAAAGGGTCAAAATAATGGGAATTGATTCTTTTTTTTGTTCCATTTTTGGACATTTGCTTTATCTCTTTTTTAAACTGAACTATTTGCAAGAAAGCTTTAAAGATCATGACACTTCACCCCTTCAAAATACATTTACA
>JAODUD010000095.1:9517822-9528566 GCA_026784285.1 Stomatorhinus walkeri | reverse complement strand
CCCCCCCCCCCCACCCCCCCCCCCCCCCCCCCCCCCCCCCCCCCCCCCCCCCCCCCCCCCCCCCCCCCCCCCCCCCAAACAGCACGACCACTGACTCTCCCTCCCCCGCCCATACCTAGGTACTTTGAGGCCTCATCTCTAAAGGGGCCGTTGTTGCCCTTCACGCCTCTGTCTGTATCCGACAGCAGCACTGTCCGGCCTTATTACTGGGTGAAAAATTGCCAATCCATTATGCCAGATTGAACGTCAGCACTCTCCTGACTTCTTCCTCTTCAGAAACCGCTTCCCAGTCAGCCGACCCATTAGGATCGTGTCACGGTCATTAAACTGCGACCGCTAATGTGCTATCCTCATGCAAACCCTTGAGGTGGACAGGAAGTTGGAAATCTTGCCCTGGGTGTCTGTATGGGGAGTATGGAATTGTTTTCAGGGGTGAGGCTTTGTTAAAATGCCATGCGACTACCCCTGCTGAAGAGACTACGGATGGTACGGCCAACGCAGTGCCCACTGGGTGAGCCTTTTGGACCATTCAGTGCACCTGTCCAGTCCTCCTTCCCTTCACCTTTGGCGTGTCCTGCTTTAATCCCCTATGCTAGATGCCCTTCGACTCCAGTTCCGTTCTGTCTTTTAACCCTTAATCCGCATTCATCCACTTACCTCTATCCCATGAACCAAATGTTTTCACTGCTTTTTTTTTATATCTGGCTGTGATCTCTGATGGAGGGACTCCTGTTCTTGTAGGTGTAGGGTGAAGAGTCGCCCGACTCCCACTCTTAGCTCGCAAATCGTTTTCTTCTGAAAACGCTTCATCCTGCAGGTGATCTTTCGCTCACCGTTTTGTCAAAGGTGACTCCTGGATCTTAGAAGTGAAATTCAGGGGGGTGAGTTTTTTTTTTTTTTTTTTCCCCCCTCAGAGGCGGGACAGGAAGTGATGCGATGCAGGCCTTGTGGCAATATTGGTACAGACTTTCATGTTTTGATTTTCTTTCTTCAGGGTTTTTCTCAATTCCGTTCATGATTCTCTAACAGAGAGGACCTCTGACATTCAGTGGAAATAGAATTAAAATGAGATTTTGGCAAAAAAAAAATAACACACTAGCATTAATTTAGTGGAGGGGAATGTTAAACAAGCCCCTTTTCTCTTTGTACATAAAGTTTGATCAGTTGGCTGAAAGATCTCTACGGTCAGATATACTTTCATTTAGGCCGCCGCTGAATAGCGAATCGACTTTTTCTCCTGTCCTGATTTTAAGTAGTATTTTCTTGTCTGGATGTACCTAGAAGCATTGTCCTTGTTTGGGGCCACCCTCACCAGGCAGGCAGTGGAGAAGTGCCCTCTTCCGCCACTCTCCTACAGCCTTGTGTCCCCATCTTGTTTTCGTGTTTCTATGTTGCTGTGTTTGATTTCGCTTTGTCTGCCACTGTCTCTCAGGCTCGAACCTGGAGCAGCACCACGAGTCGGCAGTGAACGTCCCTAAACGCGTCTGCCGAAGCCCCCCCCCCCCCCAGCCCCAGGGCTGTAGCCATCACCCTTTGTCTTCCTCTTACCACTCTCCCTCTCAGTTCCTTCCCTTCTCTTTTCGACGAAGCTGTTGACTGATTCATTGTGAAGTCACATGCTTTGTGTCTGCGTGTGTGTTCAGTACGCGTTTCCCCTACTTCTTGCGTGTTTTCTGTATAGATGCATTCATGCCCAGCATACTCCTTTCTCTTACTAGGTCTGGAATACTATATCCCTCCCCCCAACATCCAATGACAGCGTAGCGATTCATTATGACATCATCTTTAGACTGTTTCGCACACACATGGTTTCACGTGGCCTTTTTGTTTACCCGCTGGTGAAGAGCGAGGCATGATGGCTTCCGCGCCAGAGCCCCCTGTCCCGAAGACCGCAGGGACGTGCCGCCCTATGGCTTGACTGCCCACCCAGCGTATGCCTGACCTTTATTCAGACAGCGCCTTAGCACTCCGAGGTGGTGCAGTGAGCGTGTTGGCGAAAGGGCAGCCAGCTGATGGTGGCCATGCCACGCTGTGTCCTGGAGAACACGCTGCCTCTGACGTCTCCAGGAGCCCCATCTGTCTGATTACTGCCGTCCCCCCCCCCCCACTCACACGCTATGTCAAGGAGGCGTCGTACTTTGCAGCGTGGTCTCTCTCCCCCGCCGCCTGCAGCCGTGGACTGCTTTCGTGTTGAGTAGTAAATGAGGGTTCCGGTCCAGTCCTATTTACATCACCTGCTCGTTCTGGCTTAGAAATTGCTGTATTTCTGTGGACAGCAGATTTAGAGAATGACAGACTCTGAAGGTGATGGTCATCCTTCAGTGACTCAGTGAATAGCGATCATTAGCAGGAGCCATGGGGTCGAGCGGATCGGAACCCACACAGCCGTATTAGATTCAGTCACATCTCATATGGTGATCTTAGCAACCCTTTGAAGGAAGGTGTTTCTGTCTCTGTCTGTCTGAGTGCGACATCTTTTCTGCCGTCAGAGAGAACAGGTACCTGATTCTGAAGACAATCCTTGCAGAACTCAAAGACTGTTCTGACCGTTGTGGGTGCTATTGGTGGTGTGTGCCGGCGGGTTTAAGTCCTCCTTACTGGTGTAACGATGGTCCCTCTCCCCATTGTCACAGCGTACCATCAAAGGAACTTCTCCTGTCTCGCTTTGATGCGTGTATCTAGGTCACGAATTGCCGCCTGATATCCGGCAGGAAATAGAGCCATTCCTGCGAGTTTTACTTGAAAGGGATTTGGTGACGAAACATGAGGAGATTTGATCATTTCACCTGTTCCTCATTTACAGCTGTATAAAGTCCTGCTGTGTTTTCATCATCACTGGGACAAACGAAGCCAAAAAGGACTCGACCCATTCATTACCCTTCTTGTTGACGCCTAAACAGCAGTCTGTGTTCATTCCGCCGATCTTTGTCTGTGTCCTCCCTCTGTTCCTACCCGTCTGTCACGTGTTTGTTTCGTCTCGCCCTGAAACATCTCAGATGGTTATTAAAGCATGACCCCCTAAGACCTAAGTAAAACTTAGTTGAACTTATTGTCATCAGTTCTCTTAATTAACGGCTTCCAGACAACGTGATTTAGAGGTGGACCGTCTTCCGACGAGCCCCCATCGTAACGTCTTTGGATTAGCGTGGTGCTTAGTTCCTCCTGATGTATCCCAGGTCCAAATAAATGCAGGTAGTTCAGCATCAGAAAAAGCCCCCATGACGCCTGCCTCTGGTGGGGGGGGGGGGGGGTGAGTGGAGGCGACCTCAGGCCCAGGGAGCTTGTTTGGTTGGCCATGATGCTGCGTGTGACTCAGGCTCCCATCAGGAGGGTGCAGGGTGTCGAGCCGCACAGATGGACACCCCCTCGGCGACCCAGACACGAGGACAGTCTGTTGCGTTTCACGCTTCCCTCACGCTCCTCTTCTGGGGATTTTTACAACAATCTTCTGATCCAAGAGCCCATGCTGGCTTTTTTGTTCTCCTTTCCGACTCTTTCATCACCCCTGTCCAAATCAGTCATTTTTCTTTTGCATGTGGCCTCCTGGGGGGGTGTTGTTTGATCCACTGGTTGTCCTTGAATTCCTGTACAGCAGACGTGCGCTGGGTATTTGTGACAGGGTACACGGAGGCCATCTGGGGTCCAGGGTTGTGAGTAGCTTCTGAACCTGCTTCTCTGGACCGTTTTCCGTACGTGTCCCTGGTTGAGTATGACCTGGAAGTTGGTGTTAGTGCAGATTGGTCACGACTCTTCCTGCTGTGACCACCTGGCCGCACATGTTTGGGAGTGGCGTGTGTGTGGCTTAGCGGGTTAGGATTCTGTGCCTGTGATCGGATGGTCACTGGTTCAAATCCCAGGGGTCAGGAGAGTGATGTCTCCATTGGGCTCTTGAGCAAGGGCCCTTAACCCCCAGTCCTGCCAAATAAATCTAGATGGAGCAGTAGGGACTGTGGTGGCTGACGACCATTTATTCCCTCCCCTGTCGCACCTCAGAGTACTGAACGCGGCCGGGGTCCACATGTGACCAGATCTGTTTCAGCAACCTGATCCAGATGGACTGGTCTGGTCTGTCTGCCTTGTGAGACCAGAGCTACTTCCCTTCAATCCTGTACAGCCCAAAACTGCTGTCGGCTCTTAATTAGTGTTTTGCAGTTATCGATAAGTGTGGCACTTGTTCCCATTACAGTGAATTAGAAAAAGCTTGTGGAATGCAAGCTTGGTGCCAGACGGCCAAAGATTCTCTGATTTGCAGACATAAAGACAGATCATTTTATGTGAATATTTAATTTATTATGTAAATGAGTTTACAAATATTTTTCTGTCTGTTCTGTTTTGTCTGTAATCTGTCTGCCATCTGAAACGTTACAGAAAGCCCAAGTCTGCAGGTGAAACTGACACTCGTCACTTA
Organism: Stomatorhinus walkeri; assembly: GCA_026784285.1. Taxonomy (NCBI): domain Eukaryota; kingdom Metazoa; phylum Chordata; class Actinopteri; order Osteoglossiformes; family Mormyridae; genus Stomatorhinus; species Stomatorhinus walkeri. The sequence continues at coordinate 9,524,158 of JAODUD010000095.1, read as the reverse complement.
AAAAAAACGTTTTGTTAAGCGTTTAGGCCTCATCACGGTTGAGTTAATGGATCTGTACCCAAACAGTTTTGCTCCATCACCTTACTGTCAAGCTGTGGAATTACTGTAGAATTATCTTGCACGTGATTGTGGGGGGAAAGGTTGGCCGAAACATTTCACCCTGGTATATGGCATATGACAGCATTTAAATAAAATAAAAATCATGTAGGTTAAAAACAGGATCATCGGTATAGAAGCTGAGCACTACGGAAACAAGGAGACGACTCAAAAACTGCCCTTCATTTACTGCCGATCTGTGGGCGCAAGTGCACTAAGATTCGCATGTACTGTGCATGCTACGTGCTTTGTTTTTGTGGCCTTAACATGTACCTGCGCATTATTCTTTGACTTTTTTGTTTTTAAATATAACTTGTGAGCCTCCAATCATAGTTAACACTATGCATATCCGCTTCACAGAAAGAGGAGCGTCTATTAAAAATAATACCTTTTGGTATTTCTAAATATCTGGGTATGCCGTAATACCATCATACCGCCCAAGCCTAATAACGACTTAAGCTCATAAATCCAGTGCTGAGCTCGGTATGTGAATGAAATGCATCTGGGCTAATTGCAGCCCAGCCAATAGCTGGCAAGTTAAGTCCGTCTCTTAGGATCCATAGTGAATGTCTGGTAATTGATGCACACGAGCGCCTTGGTATGCATCTCTCAGGCTGGACATCTGTGGACAGCTGTGTAGTTAGGCCTTATTATATGAGATGCTCCCTTCTAATCTGTGCTGCAATCCCTGCTGTATCCACCAAAATCTGCAGCGCCCACCAAAATCTGCAGCGCCAGGAAAAGCATAATCTAGACACATTCATTAAAACTCAGCATGATTACCCCAAATTCCTGCCTCCTTTTTAACAATTGTTTATTGAATTTTAGTAATTTAAAATCAAACCGTGAGTGTAGAAGTATGATCACGGATATAACATCTACAATCCTCCTTTGGGCTAGTCTTCTGTCCTTGTCCCGCTGCTGTTTATGGAGGCTGTTAATCAGTAACCACTTCCTGCCCACCGGTGTCGTCATCCTTCCTGATACTTCATTACCCACAAGGCACCTTGGGTAAATGAGCCCAAATTGACACATGTTGCACAGCCAAGTGGCCTGCAGCAGAACCAGTAATATATAAAGTGTTAAATCATCACTGAAGCTGATATACAGAACAAGCAAAGAGAACTTATCAGGAAAACGTCTTTGGGAGACCTTTTTGGCAAGATCATGCACTGATGTGTGCAGTAGAAGATTGTTTTATTTAATTTTGTGATATTGGCAATATGGGATTTAGGTTCAGCGCGTGCATTCAGCGTGTCACAATGCATTTCAGGCCTCACAGAACACGTCGGCTGCTTCTTCAGTTAAACATTTGAGGGACCGTTTCCGTCATTTCCTGCCCCAAAGCTGCCCCGGCAGGCGCCCTGCGGGAGGTCACCTTTTCTTGATTGCTTCATGCTGGCTGCCGTCGATTGCGTCGAGCGGCTGTAAATTATTAACGGCGCCTCAAAGCAGGAGCTGTTAATCAGCGGCTGAGCAAACAGCACGGCAGTTCCGGGGCTGACTGTGTTCCGGCCAGATGGGCATATTTGCGATACGAATCTGACAGTAGCAGCAGCGTCACCAAAATGACCCGAGACTAAGTAATTGCCTTGCGTCCCGCTACTTTGAAATGGACGGTGCTGATGATGTCGTCTCCCACAGTATCCCACAGAGGAAGCTCCACAGTTGGTTTTCCTCTCCGTTTTGTCCTCCTATCCCCAGCTCTGTTCTTTTAGGGCTGTGCTGTGACGGCCTATGATGTTATCGTGATGATGTGGTTAATTGGGTGAGGCTCTTCACGCCTGACTCTGCTTGCCGTCTGTTTGCTGCTTTCGCTGTGGGTGACCAGGAGCTGGAATCACACGACTTGTGTAGGTGTGAAGCCCTCACTAATCAGGGGTCCAAAGTGCGTGTCAGGAAGTCTTGGACAAATGGAGAGGTTTCTCTGAATTTTTTGTTAATATTTACCCCATTTCAGCTCCTGTACACAGACCTTTTCAGAAACCTGCTATTTACTAAACTGAAAATGTAAAATTCCCTCATACTATGACACTGACCAAGAGAAGCAGTTTAATGAGTGGATGGATGGATATTCTCAGTATTTATTAGGGTGTGTGTGTAGGTGTGTGCGGATCATGTATATATTACTTTGTGGGGGCAAATGTCCCCATATTGTGATTAAAAACCTGTTATTTTGACATTGTGGGGACCACCTTTTTGGTTGCCACTACAGATTTTTAGAAAACAAAAAATGCCGAAAGTCTTATGTTTTGTTTGCTTACTTATGGGTAAAGTTATGGCTGGGCAGCGGTTAAGGTTGTCAGTGTTTGGATTAGGGTTTTGCCCATAGAAATGAATTGTGTGTGTGTGTGTGTGTGTGTGTGTGTAGTGAATAGGTTTAGCTACCTTGTGGGGACCAGTTTCAGAAACATTGTTCAGGCTCCCCACGTCATGCGCACACTGACATTTCTGCTGTATTTCCTGATTTATGAATTATTTGTGGCATGCAGGTGAAACTGTTTTATTTCAGAGACCTGCAGGTAAACTGTTGCGATATTTTTGTTGTATACTGCATTTACTGTATTTGTTTAGGAAAGCACTGCTTGAAACGTTGTATCTAGCTGCATTCTCCCAGCGTGCTATGAGTTGGTGAAATTCCCCATTGTGTGTGTCCTGACATGACTGGCATGTCCTCAGCTCTGCACTGAATAAGCAGTTAGGAAAAATAGGTTAATGGCTCAATGAATCATCTCTGTTTATCATTAGCACATCCAGATCAGTTGTCATTTGCCTGGTGTATGTATAACATTGTAACATTAGCCTATTATTGCTTCTATTTTTTCTGAAGCCTCTGACTAAAATTGTGGGAGTCAAGTGAATTGCTTGCTTCTGTTGTTCTGAAAATAGATAATGAAAGGCTTTGAAAGCTTACAGGAAATAGTGTGAGAACAAAACTAATCATTTTCCAGTTAGTGACAGATTTATGAAGCTTGTCTTGCACATCTTCTGGTGTGGTTGGAGATCGATATCGCTAATGAGTAGATGCACCAGGTGGCAGCCCAAAGATGGCTGCAGTGACTGCGTCGCGATGTGCAGTTGAGTGGCGAAAGGCAGACCATGTGCATCATGGTGGCTGCAGTGCAAAAGGCCTGTTCTAAGCCCCGCCCTTCCTCCCTGTTCCCTCCTAGGTTGCCGGGGGTTCGCGGCACTGCAATGACTGCCCGGAGCAGCAGCCATGCCGGCCGACTGGGTCCCGTGTCCAAACGGCCAGCCGCCGCGCCCAAGCTGCAGGTCCAGCGCTCGTTGTCGCGGGAGACCATCACCATCCACTTCTCCGCCCTCGGCAAGGAGGAAGAGGAGGAAGAGGATGAGCTCTATGGGGTCGGCACGTCCGCTTCCTCTGCCGAGGGCCTGGATTATGAATCCCACGGTGTAGTTACGGCTCTGGAGGCCTGCGAGGACCTCCAGTTTGAGGGGAGCTGCTCAGACTCCTCAGCACCCTTGAGTGAGGCGGCAGTGCTGCCAGTTTCCTCCACCACGCTCCCCCCTGTCTCCGGGCCCCAGCAGTCTGCTCCCCACTCCCAGAGCCCCGCCCTCTCCATTTTGGCCAGCTCTTTCGACACCCCCTGCAGTTCTAGCACGGTCAGCTCCTCTTGGCCCTCAGGACAGAAGACGCCAGCCCCGCCTCCCACCCCATCTTGTGCCTCCTCGGGCTCCTCCCCCTACAAATCGGCCTTGCCTTCCATTGACAAGCCCTTAATGAGCCTGGTAAAGTCCCTGTCCACAGAAGCAGAGCCTCGGGAGGGTTTAGCCACGCCCCCCACCGTGCGCCACCGGCATCTGATGAAGACGCTGGTAAAGTCACTGTCCACAGACACCTCCCGGCAGGAGCCGGAAGTCGTGCATTACCGCCAGCCGGACTCGCGCCTCAACCTGCATCTGTTCAAGCCATTCGCTCAGCCACGCGTCACCGTGGCAGGTGACTCCAAGACGGCACCATCCTCGCCTCTCACGTCGCCGGACAGTCGCTCCTTCTTCAAGGTGTCGGAGGTGGAGGCGCGCATCGAGGACACCAAGCGGCGCCTCTCCGAGGTCATGTATGAGCCCCTGCAGCTGCTCAGCAAAATCATGGGCGACGAAAGTGGGGCCTCAAGCGGCCCCAGGCACAAGCCGCTGTCCTCCAGCGCCTCCGAGCTCTGCAACCTGGCCAGCATTAACGGGCACCTCGAGAGTAACAACAACTACAGCATCAAGGAGGAGGAGTGCGACTCGGAAGGAGAGTGCCTGGTAGGTGACGAGGCTCCCCCCGCCGGGGCTCCGAGCCCTCGGACGACCACGTTTGCCCTAGAGAAGTGCTCCATGTCGGCTCTGGCCCGGCAGGAGGACGAGGAGTTCTGCGAGCTGTATAGCGAGGACTTCGAGGGGAACACCGACACGGAGACTGATGGAGATGGGCAGGAGGAAGTAGTGCCCGCCTCTCCCCCTGCCCGCCGGGTCAGCGCCACCACGAGCATGGGCGCGGGCGCCCGTGGCGGCGACGAAGTCGAGGAGGAGGAGCCACCGCCCGCCATCCCCCAGGCCACACTGCTTGCCTTCACCGTCGCCATCTATGGCTACTTCGTGCTACCCCTGCCCACCTACGTCGGTGGGATGCTGCTGGGGGTGGCCCTGGGCTTCATGCTGGCCATCGGGGTCGTGTGGCTGGCGGCCTCCGGCCCGGCGGGATCCGGGACCCGGCGCAGAAAGCTGAGGGCCGAGCAGTGGAATGTGGCGCGCTTGGACATAAAGGAGCCCAGCATGTTCAAGGTGGGTGAAGACCAGGCCGCTCCCGTCATAAATCTGCCAGATGAGATCTCGCATGGCCCTTCTGCAGGTCTGTCTAGGAATTAGGCTGTACAGGAATTTCCTGTTCTGGTGTGTTAGTCTGATGAGAGAGAGCAGGTTCCTGTCTGTAATGGAGTTCACATTAGTATCTCCATATGTATCAGTGGAGAGGCTGGTTTATGACTTGTAACCATTTAGCTGCTGCTATTTATATTGGTCTATGTAGGAGAATGTGGTTTGAGGGGAGGGGTGGGCTGTCCCAGGGGGCATTGAGTGTAAGCCAGGGGTTCATCCCAGATGGCATCGCAGGGCACGTACACACAGTCAAATAGAAACCGGAGGACCCAGAGAAAAAGCTTCACATACATAGGATGGGACTTGAACCCCCAAACAAGGAGGTTTTGGATAACATTGCTACCCAATGAGTCACCATACACCCACATTATTAGCTCATCAAAGCTAGTCATCCAACCTTGTTTGGTAAGTGTTACTTTTAAAACTATTATTTTCCCTTGTTGATAAAAAGGCTATCGCTGCTGTAACCCTAACCCTTAGTGAACCGCAGCTTTTTAATTAGGGCTGGGTGATATCACGTTGATATTATACCACGCATGCTCAATAATGACTAGGGCTTCAGGTGAAGGGTGAAACGTCTGTACGCCAGCTTTTCGGTACTATACGGACGTTTATTTTTGCAGGTTAGTAGCATGGCTAAAATATTAATGAGGCATTTTATGACGCCCAAAAGTTAGTAATCAGTATAAATTCGGCATATACTTTTTTATATGTTTTAGTAAATGTCAGACTTTATAATGCAAAAAGTACCCCTGACGTCTTTTTACCTTGCTTATCCACAATATCTTCTCTCTTAAAAGGTGTCATGACTGCTGAGCTGTTCCTTTCTTCACTGCCACTTCATTGCATATCGCACTGAAGTATCCCAAACCATAGTATACCAAAACAGTATTATGTGGTGTGTGCCCCACTACAGTGCATATTGTACTGAAGTATCCCAAACCATAGTATACCAAAACAGTATTATGTGGTGTGTGCCCCGCTACAGTGCATATTGTACTGAAGTATCCCAAACCATAGTATACCAAAACAGTATTATGTGGTGTGTCCTGCCTCAATGCATATCGCACTGAAGTATACCAAACATAGTATACCAAAACAGTATTATGTGGTGTGCCCAGCTACAGTGCATATTGTACTGAAGTATACCAAACATAGTATACCAAAACAGTATTATGTGGTGTGTGCCCCACTACAGTGCATATTGTACTGAAGTATCCCAAACCATAGTATACCAAAACAGTATTATGTGGTGTGTCCTGCCTCAATGCATATCGCACTGAAGTATACCAAACATAGTATACCAAAACAGTATTATGTTGTGTGTGCCCCGCTACAGTGCATATTGTACCGAAGTAT
>JAODUD010000095.1:9478769-9517722 GCA_026784285.1 Stomatorhinus walkeri | reverse complement strand
TGTGTGCCCCGCTACAGTGCATATTGTACCGAAGTATACCAAACCGTAGTATACCAAAACAGTATTATGTGGTGTGTGCCCCGCTACAGTGCATATTGTACCGAAGTATACCAAACCGTAGTATACCAAAACAGTATTATGTGGTGTGCCCCGCTACAGTGCATATTGTACCGAAGTATACCAAACCATAGTATACCAAAACAGTATTATGTGGTGTATCCTGCTATAGTGCATATTGTACCGAAGTATACCAAACCCTAGTATACCAAAACAGTATTATGTGGCATGCTCTGCTAACCAAATTTTATAAACATAAAGATTCGCCAAGTTTAATACAGATTACTTTTTGGTATAAGACAATTTCCCCACATATAATAATAATAATAATAATAATAATAATAATAGTAATGTTTTAGTTGTACTACTATTCTGCTTACCAAATTGTGGGTGTAAATAAACGTCCGTCGCCTGAAACCCTGGTGATTATCGAGCATGCGTGATATAATATCAATGTGATATCGCCCAGCCCTATTTTTATTTGGACTGGACAGCCTGTGCGAGAGCTGCTGTTTGAAACCACAGAAGCTGATTAACTCTTCAACACCTGGTTTTCCTGTGCTATTAATTAGGAGCTGACATTGAGCCCTAACTGCAAACCACAGGTGATTACTCAGTTAGATGGCACAGATGCCTGGATGACATTACTTAAAAGTGTTACCTCAAAGTAATAAAAGTATTAATGTGTTCATAACCTCACTATATAAACTTTTTTAGAATAAATTAAATTTAATTGGTTAACAGCGTTACCATCTTATGACTCCATCCTATCAGGTGTGAAGCAGGTGCTGAAACCTCTTTATCCAAGAAATGAACATCTTTGCTTTCCTTTAACAGTAATGACTGGGGAATTGTTGATGGTTTACGGTAATTCTTGGTAGAGAGCCGGCTCTCCTGGAAAGCCTTTTGCTCAGTGCAACTATTAAGTCTAATTGTCTGTTTTACTGCATTTTACATCATTGATATGTATACCGATTTACCTTTTCTTATATGTGCATTGATTTTCTCCGAACGCTGCAGCTAAACATGGAAACCTCTCGATAACTGATTGCTGCAGTATTCTGTAGTGTGCGGCCTTCGCTACATTTCTCACTGCCTATTTATTGTAGTCAGACTGGGTCCAAAGGGGGGTGAGGTGAGAGTTGGGCCCCTCGCCCCAAAGGAGGGATGAACTCGGGAGTTAGGTTCCATCTGAGCCTGCAGTCTGGTCACACAGCTAATCATGTGAATTATGGAAGCCTCTCGAAGGTTTCTCGTGCTGCTCCACTCCTTCAAGTTTATTACAGGCCGCCAGTCGTCTGATTCGCTTGCCCTGGCTTCTTGTTCATTCGCTGGGGTGGCTTTTCTAAGCCGTTCTGTGTGACAAAGGCTTCTCTCGACCTGAAGAAGAAACAATAAGAAAGCGACGTGGGACCCGCCAGACTGCAGTCGGAGTGCCAAGCGGCGCGATATTTTTAGGGATTTAATGAGAAAGGGAAGGGGGGAAGCTTCCGCGACACGATTTTGTCTTTACGGATTTATAAATAGGCATCTTGTATAAGTGCGTGGAAACAGAGGTGGATCCAAACCACAGGCAGACAAATTCTCAGAAGCATGACCGCCAAACCCCCCCCCCGGCTCTTCCTGACCATGGTCTTCCCAGTCTGAGGAGCCAAGGACCTTCCGGGAGGCTGCAGTTCAGCCCTGTATGACTCTTGTGATAGAATTGCTTCTTACCGTTAGGTCCTTGAAAAAACTCCATACTTCCTCCTTACTCCTGCTGCTTCATGGGAGGGGGCTGATATCATAAATGAATTTATTGGCATTGATTTCCCCCTCCATTTCCAATTCCACGGGGATGAGCAGGCCTCATTGTCTTTGCCTGATTTACAGCCCTTTTGCCTACTGCGCCGGCCGCGTCCTTGTGAGGAGAGGGTTTGCTGTGGTTGCTGGATGCACACTCACCCAAAGGGGCACCCGTGGATCTACTGCCCCCACGTTTTTGCTGTGGAATCTGCCTAAAGCGAAATCGAATCCGGCCCTTTAGAGGCTTGAAATTTCTCTTGGCGCTCCTGCGTTGTATCTGATTGGCGGGTACATTTTTCTCACAGCCTGATGACCCAACTTGAGACCTGTGCCGTGATCTGGGCACAGGAGGCATGGAAGAGTGATACAGTGGAGCACTTCGTTAGAGCCCAGGTGGACTGCCACCACTGAAGGGCTTGATTTACTAAGTGCAGAGAGGAAGCAGTTTTGCCACAGTAAATCTGTTTTTTTTTTTTTTGCTTTTAAATATAAAAAATAACACTCCATGTCTTTAACTCTGGAAGAGATTGAACTTCCAAAGGTTTGCTATTCCATTTTTGGTGACTGGATCCTGTTTTTGAAGGCTCATGCTATGGATCTGAAGCTGTCATCCACCATAACGTCACTGTCAGGGTCACACTCCAGAGTTCCCCTTCGGCCAGCATTACTTCTGTGATTCAGACACGCATGACAACATGTGCTGGGGTGGTGGTGGGGGGGGTTTGTGCAAGCAGCCAGTTCAGAAGGCTAGTCATACCACAGCATATCTTCTCACATGACAGCTTTCAAAAGGGCTCCTGGAGATCTGTCCTTTTCAAACCGACACAATGCATCACCCACACCTGTCCAGGTGATGCTGGAGTACTGACTCCCTTCCTGTTTGTGGGCAGAGTCACGTTCCGAACCTTTTGCTGACTGCAGTCCGTTGATGGGGGGGGGGTGATTCACAGCTGAAGACTGCTCACGGCCACCTTCCGCCCTCTCCCTCCCTAGCACTCCTGTGAGACAGCCTTGTTGCAGAATCCTGCATGATTCGCTGTGGTGCTGTGTATCCAATTATGTGAAAAATGAAGCTCTTCCAGTTGCTAGTTGCAGGTGTGGTCTCAATGCCTGGGATTCCTCAGACAAGTGTGCCCAGTGCTAGATTATCACTCTCAAGCAGGCAAGCAGGAGTCTTTCCTAGTCCCCCCCGAATCCCCCCCCCCCCCCATCCCAAAAAGTCAGCCACGGTGACTAATGGGTGTTCGCTTCGCCTCTGTGTCCACCGACGGGTCAGTGAGCTGATCGATTTTTCACAGCCTCGCCCTTGAAGAAGGCCACTCGGCTATTGTCCAGACCCTGTTTCTCTTTTCATGGGACTATTTAGCTCAGTTTACCTGTGAGTTCATATCATAACTACACTTTCTGTCGCAGGTCATATTTGTAGTGCTAGTTACTGAGCAAAGAGGAAATTCATTAATTTTGTGCATTTTTGTAAGCCTTACAATGGGGTCTTTTTGCTGAGGAGATTCATGTGAACCACCCTGCTTATGGGTGCAGCCGTAGAACCTGTTTTGGGACACAGTCAGCTTTCTGGTTGCAGTTTCTTGGTGACTGTGGAAGCTGCTGCCCCAAATGTCACCCTTGCTGTTGCAGCCAGTCAACCCCTTAGAGCAGGAAAAGGCACCAGACGTGGTCTCGTCCAGCAAATTCCATCCTTTGTGTCCTTCAACACTAAACACTAAACCGCCAGTGCTGCACGGTCTCCTGAACGGGGAGTGTCTCGCTCACACTCTTAGCAGCGTGTCAGGAACCTGCATGCTGCATTTATCTTCTGTCATGCATCTTCAGATTGTGATCATTACAGTTCCCCCTTAAATCATATTGAAGACCCATTACCTTTTGATATCTTAATTCTAGAGGCAAATGGCTGGATTGTTTATTAAATATGCAAAGTCTGAGCCTCGAAGAGATCTACCGCAGATGTTCCCTGCATGGCTTGTATTCCAGGTCTCTTTGGTCCTCCTACTATTTTTTAAGAAAGAGGATAGTAGCTTCTACCGTCCCATGCATGGCATCGTTTGACCGTTTGTGTCATTGTTGCAAAGCTTTGAGCTATGAGCAGCCTTCTGGGCTTGCTGTCTTATTCCTCTGAGTCACAGAGTAGCAGCACCCCTTCTGGGACTCGAATGGTTAATGAAATAAAGCCTTCAACCACCATGTTAGAGTACTTGGTACTCTAAGCATAGCCTTGCTCTGATTACCATATCAGTTTCACTCAATAAGTGTCAGTGTAGGACAATACCATAAACATTAACATTTCAATCTCAGCATATGGTGCCCGACAGTATGTTGTTCTCTTCACGTTGCTTGTTTATGGAAAATGAAAAGTAGCCGTTGCTTAAGAGAATGACTGGAATAGTGGAATTTTTGTCTCGCATGGGAATACAGTGGCGTTCCAATGGGTGTAAAGGACATCTATGGAATTTGGATAAACAGATCTGCAAAGTTCCTACGCAGAAGTGTCACAATGGTGGATCTTATTACAGTAAGGCAGCATGGGAATGTAGGGCATTGTTCATGGTGTCAGCTGACAGGCCTGAGCAATTCCTGTATACTAAACATTGCAGATGTTCAGGATGACCTGCTTTGACCCAGTATGGTATTGTGTGCACCACTTCCTGGTTAGTAGCACTTATGGTATTCTAGGCATGTAGCTGAATGTAGTACTTAAGGTGCTATACTATTTGGACCTTAAGTACACTAAGATTCTGGGACGGTTTTTCTGCAGCCACTTATAACCTTCAGTACCTATAGCAGCTCCTTCTGCAACTGTCATTTGTCCAGTTTCTAACTCCAGTGCAATGTATTGTTTGTATTTATCTATTGTTGTTTTATGTCCTTCTGCTACAGTCTACAGGAAATATGCAATATGTATTTCACTCTACTACATGGCAGTGAAATGCCTCACACCTCCATACGCCCCAATCAGCCTCACGTTCAGTACCGTAGTGTGTCAGATGTGTTACCTTTGGCCGTTTTTGCAGGGCTTCATTTCTTGTGAAAGGCTTTGAGTGCAAACACTGAGGCTATTTGTGGGTGAGGGCAATTTTACGGAGCAACGTGTGGATGTGTCCGGTGCCCATTGTGGCAAAGTGCACTGTGCGGTACGGATTCTCCTGGAACGCGGTACCCCCCGGGGCCATTAATGGGGCTGGCGCTGGCCACTCACTAAACGGACTCCTAGGAGTCGAAATGAAGGCAGCAGGGGCCCCGGAAGTGCATCTCAGCGGCAACGCCCCGGATCGGCAACGCCATGGCTTATGAAAAAGGCAGGTTTGTTTTCTCTAGGTACCAACAGTAATGCGTTTGCTCCCTCCCCCCAAAGAACAACAACTGGAAAAAACTATTGATTCAATATTGATTTGTCTTGAGTTTTACTCTTTAAGCCTTTTCAAGATGGAATACAGGCCCGTCTCTTGGTCTTCCTGGTGACATTTCTTAGTGAGGCATTTCATTTTTTCTTTTAAATGCATTTCCCTCTGTTCTGGTGTTGGCGGTTCTTCTGAAAGCGTGAAAATGCTGTGCCGTGTCACATGCTCTCAGTCCGTACTTCTTCCCCTGCGTGACCAGGGCTGGATGAATGAGATCCACAACTACGACCCGGAGACGTACCACGCCACTCTGACCCACTCGGTGTTCGTGCGCCTGGAAGGCTCCACCCTCCGCCTCTCAAAGCCCAACCGCAACATCGCCCGCCGGGCCACCGTCAACGAGCCCAAGCCGGACGTCACCTACATCAGCCAGAAGATCTATGACCTGACAGACAGCAAGGTGGCCCTGCTCTTTGTTCTGTCAGCTTGGGTTTGTGCCGGTGGAGTCGACATGAAGTCATCTTAACTGCTAGTCTTCCTAGTGACCCTTAGCTCATCTGTTTCAACGCTTTTGTCTAGAGCAGCAGAGGCATGCATTGTGTATGATTTCCCCTGGGTTTGTTAGGGATAGGCTATGTTTACTAAGCTGTTAGTTCCTCAGAACCTGATAGACGCCTACGCTTCTTCCTGTCTGTGCCAATGCCAGTTGTGACTGTTAATTATATTAGTGATCAGTTTGGCTGAATACTGAAGTACGGGGATGTGCATTCAGGATACCAGACCCGATGATATGATCTCGAATGTGCGCTGATGGGGATCTCTCATAACGCTAAACAAACCCCATCGGCTGATTGCATCTGGCCTGCTGATGATATGACAAGTTTGCACACGAGCGTAATATGGGTTATGGAAATTTGCTCCTCATCACTTTCTGACAGCACAGAATCCCTTGTACACGAACTTTCGATGGCTAGATTTTAACACATGATTGTGTCATAAGAAACGCCCTTGAAGTGCCCTTCTTTCTGGAGCATAACCTGTTGAAAATGTCATTGTTAACCTCTTAGTAACCTCTGAGCTTAAAGCTTTCCCCTTGACATCGAGAGCCTCGTTGTGAAACATGCAATTTCTCAATCAGATATATCTGGTGCCCCCAAGTCTGGCGCGGAAGAGGGTGTGGAACAAAAAGTATCCGATCTGCATCGAGCTGGGCAAGCAGGACGACTTCATGTCCAAGGCGGAAGCGGACAAGGGGGACGCCGGGGAAGAGAGAGCCACTCCCCCAGAGAAGGAGGCATGTGGGACAGGGGAGGATGCCAAGAGGCGCCCCGTGACACAGGATGGGGCGCGGGCGTCGGTCCACAAGGAGCAGACCCTCTACCTTTTTGGGAGGACAGGTAGAGAGAAGGAAGAGTGGTTCCGACGAATGCTGGTGGCATCCAAGCTGAAATCAGAGGCCAAGAAGCCCACCAGTCTTCCTGCGAGCAAGAGTGGTAAGTATCCCATATGGCCTTCAGCTGCTCAGGCCTGGCGGTAGGCCTTGGGTCTTGGAGAGGGGGAGGAGAGTTCAAAGTCCTACACAGATCCAGTCCTCTGCTGGATTTCACTTTTTTTTTTTTTCTTTTTGAGTGGAAAAACCTGTTTGACTGGACAGCTGATCCACTCTGCATTACAGAGAGCAGTGGGAGAACTTTGAGGAAAGAAGCTGCGTGTGTGTGTGTGTGTGTGTGTGTGTGTGTGGCCAAGCAGATGATGAAACGCAAATAATCCTGAGCTCTGAGAGCCGTTCATCAGACTAGGCAGGCAGGGACAGGTGCTCGCCTTGAGTCGATGTTAGTCGGGGTGGGGGGGTGGGTACTGTGGCGATCACGTTTTATTACATTGGTTGTATAACCATAGCCTGTTATGCTGGATGTTACACATTAGAAAGGAGTGCAACTAGTGACATGGTTTAAGTGTAGATATTTTAGGCTAGATGGCAGAGCCTGGGGGCTGCAGACCAGCTTCTGCTGTTGCTCTGTTGCTTTCACCTCTTTTATGTGAATAAGATCTACTCACCACATACTTTGACCTCCGTACCAGGTTGGTTTATATCCGACGGCTTGCGCCTCGCACACCCTCCCCGCCAATTTTCCGCGTGACACATTTCATGCCATTTCCCTCCGTCCACTGCGGGGCGCATGCTAACAATGGAGTCTTGTTTAAAGTCACTGAGCTGTCCTTGTGCAGCCTTGTTCACTGTTGACGCTGGCCCAGAGGCACTGAGTATCTCTAAAACAAAAAAAGAAAACCGACATATTTTACGAGTCAGTAGCTGGCTGCATATTTTTTCATGCATCTTGAGCTTGTCTCAGTGCACACATTGTGTTGTGGTAAATTTAGCAAATGGCCAGGTAACTGTAGTTTGACCCAAAGCATTAGCATTAGCATAGGCTAGGGACAAATGTGAAACCAATGAGGAAGCCGGGTGTCTTTGGCCTCTGAAGGTCACGTTCGTGTTCTGAGGAAATGAACGAGTTGTATAGCAGCACTACACTGAATTAGGCTGTCCAAGTGGAAGCAGGGTGCTCATACATTGAGGTAGACGGTCCCGCTTACATTTTTCAGTCACTTGGGCTGCAGCTGTTACATTAAGCGTGTTGGGCATCGAGGGCCATGTGACACAAACCCTCCAATGATTACTATGTGCTTTGGCCGCCTGCATGCATTTGGACAGGTGCACAAGCCTCAGTGACCTTACCCCCTACACAAGGGACTCGATCGTGGCTCAGTTGTGTTCCTTTCCTCTGTTTAGGGATAGGAGGGCAAATAATGTTTGTTTTCTTACAGATACCTGTAGGGTGTAGTGGTGGGAAGGTCCGGAAATCTAGCTAAGGGTACACAGGGAACGCATAGGGCGCACCGCAAATGATTAATCCTTCAACATGACTGCAGCCCACTATTGGCCGTAGGTACAATATGCATGAAACCACCTTCCCCAAATCACCACTAGGCTTTGTCCAGCGGTTTCAGTTGTTGATTTACAAGAAAAATAGATGTTAATGCAGCTGGGAAGACCTATGTAGGTGTTCTTAAAATGGGTAGAGGTTCTAGTCTAGAGGTCTGGTTGAATGGTAACACATAGACTCAAGACGTCAGGGTTTACCATTGAAAAGGGCTTTGTTTTGTTCCGAGGTGGGGATAAAACCCTTTTTAATCAAAGCTGTGAAAACACTGACGTAATTCTCCCGCATATCTCTCACCTTAATGGAGGCAGACCTCACCCTCCCAGCTCTCTGTCCAGGCTGAGCTCAGCCAGGGTAGCGGCCTGGTTATAGTCAGTTGCTCAGCAGCCTAAGCCTGGGCCTCGCTTGCCTTTGAGACACGGGCTAAGCAGTCCGCCGCCTGTCTGCCGTCGTGCCTGTTGCTGGCTCACGTCGAGCGTGTTCGTACCCCGAGTAGGAAGCAGAGGCCGCGTGAGACGTGAGAATGTTCACAGCGGCTCGTCTCGTCTTGCCCCGCAGCCATGCTCGGCACTCACAGCCGCAGCAGCAGCAGGGGCAGCCTGGACGAGCTGCTGGTAGGCCAGCCGCGGCAGAAGGATCTCGGCGGCGGCGTGCGGCAGAAGATGCTGCTGGCCTACGAGGTCTACATGGCCAAGTACATGCCCCCGCAGCCAGGCAGCCCGGCTGAAAGCCCCATCCACAGCGCCGAGAGCAGCCCCGGAGCGGGCAAGAAGGTACCAAAGGCAGCTTGAAAGCTCGGGGCGGACTGGGTGTGGATGTTGAGCGGGAACAGCCCAGAGCAGGACTCGAGTATTTCAAACTGATTTTAAGCCTTTTGTTTGGTGT
Organism: Stomatorhinus walkeri; assembly: GCA_026784285.1. Lineage (NCBI taxonomy): Eukaryota > Metazoa > Chordata > Actinopteri > Osteoglossiformes > Mormyridae > Stomatorhinus > Stomatorhinus walkeri. Next base: position 9,508,697 of record JAODUD010000095.1, on the reverse strand, counting down.
CACATCAGGTTAAGGCTGATACGTGGCTTCAGATGAGCACGTCAACTACAAAGGCAAGGAATCCATCCAATTTAGTGGAAAATCGAGTTACATTTGGGAAGAGTGTGCCCCTGGAATCGAATTAAGTGTTTCACTTGACGTTTTCAGGGGTCATTCATTTTTGTCAACATGGCTGACTATGAAGAAACAGTTATGGGGAAACACTGCCTCACATTTGCTACCTGTGTTGTTTTCTCAGTTGCCCAGTCGCTCTGGGCCGGAGGAGGAACCCGTGACTTGGGTGAATGCTTTGGTTGGCCGAATCTTCTGGGACTTCCTGGGTGAGAAGTACTGGGCTGACATGGTGTCCAAGAAGATCCAGATGAAGCTCAGCAAGATTAGGGTGAGTGCCTGAAGCCCCTTTTCTTCAGCTCCACTGCTCCCCCCTGTAGTCTGAGCCGGAAGTGACATCTTTCGTATCTTAGAGTGAGGGATGTCAGGTTTCACATTGTGCTTGAGAAGGACCAGCATGATGGTTCACTCAAGGGAAGCTCAAGGGGAGGGACTAGAACACAATCCCAAGTTGCTATGGATGCACTACAGGGCGGGACTAGAACTTGGCAGACAGCTGAAGCAAGTATGGATCTGATTAGAGTAGGCGGAGTTTAAATGTCACAGGGGCTTTTAAATGTCACCATGTCTGCCCTGCATGGGTCATTTGGAACCATGCTGTTGTGGTTGTCTTCCTTCATAGTTTCACAGTGTGCCCCAGGAAACGATATGAGTAGTTTGATTCTTGCTTTGACCCTCCGATAAGCTGCAATTTGAATAACCTGATGTCCCTCAGTGACTCGTGCTTGTCGCTCTCTTACTGTTCGAAAGCTGCGATGTTGTGATCTCTGCTAGGCCTTCTGCCATCTTGTGTCCCTGCTGTCTTTGAAGTGTATGGGTTTTGGGCTTTTTGTCTTGTAGCTGCCGTACTTCATGAATGAGCTGACCTTGACCGAGCTGGACATGGGTGTGGCCGTCCCCAAGATCCTGCGTGCATCTAAGCCCTCTGTGGATCATCAAGGTAACTCCCAGCAAACCAGGGCTGAGCTTCACATATAGGGGTATTATGTGGGGACAGTCTGGGAATAGTAAGTGTTTGTTTTTTTTTGTGCTTTGCATCCTATTAATGGTTAATTTAGTTATGGAGGAGTTGTCCAATTTGTGCACTTCTGAAAAGAACTTAAGGTAAAATAAGACTAAGTTATGTATTTCAAAACAGAAAGATGACTTAACTGACTACTGGCATTAGATGTTTACGCAAACATTTCCTGGTACTGGCTACCAACAGGCATGCAAGTCTTGAGGGGGAAAACTGGGTTAAACTGGACTTTTGACAAATTCAGTTTAAGACTTTATACCTTAAGTGGAGTGGGATTCTGCTGTTGGTGCTCAGTCTCTCACTTCAGCCTATTGGCCAGAGCAGATGGGTTCCAATGGCTCCAGATTTCAAGTCAGGTGGTATCAAGGTCTACCATTGGTTTTGTTTTGGGTGCAATACTAAAAGATTCTGTTGTACTCTCAGTGAAGTAGTTGATCTAAATGTCATTAGTGACATTTCCATTAATAGGTAAACAATATTCTGTTTTGGAAACTGATTTGCACATAAAGACCACTTGTTGCTGCTGTTTTTTGTGGTCAGTTGGTTGTTGTGGTTCTCAGCAATACAGAATCAGCCGTGAGACACAAAGCCCCCCAGTATTCCCATCTGATTAGTCACCCCAGGGGTGGGGTGGGGTGGGGGGGGGAGGTGGCGTAACGAGTCATTATCCATAAACGGAACCATGGCAACATCAGGCACACTGCGATTACTGGGCACACGCACCCCGCCTCCTGGCCCAGCCCGATCCAGTCCAGTCCGCCTCGGTGTTGACACGCCTCAGATCCCCTGACAAGGGACAGCTCTCGACACTGTCAGATCCAATTCCAATATGCTACTCTCAATACCGAAACAGATTCCAATGCAGCAGCTCCTTTTACTCTTATTTATATATATAGTAAAGGCAGATGAAAAACCGTATGCCAAAAAATCTTTAATTAAGCTACTGATAACACAGATAATGCACCATTCCACCTCGTTTGTTTCATCTTGATTTAAGCGTTTTTGAGGCATTCGCAGTTCAATTTGAATATCTTCCAGGAACTTATACGCAAGTGGCAAATGCCTAAAATACCCCACAATTTTACTCCCACTGGCAACAGCGTCACTTACCCCTCATTGCGACAGCAGCCCCTCGTTTATCTGAAGCTGTAGCGAGTGTGCAAGTAGCCCAAGCTAGCGACTCCCAAATCATCCATTGCTTTTTTCATCTTACTTGCATTGTTTGTCACAATCGCATGCACTTTGTTAGCGGGATTTTCCACTAAACACTACTTCCACCTCTCAAAACTTTGTTTGAGATTGCAAATCGCTGCCGCAAAGGCTATGCGCATGACATCACAGCAGGCGGAAATCACCACAATCACACCCACTGAGTGCCAAATAAAAAAACTGAGTGGCAGCGTTAGCGTTCAGCCTGAATGCCACAAGAAACACATCTAAAATGGGAAAGAGCTGTCGTGCGATTGATTGTACAAAAAGCTCCTATTTTGTGTTAAGCAGTCCATAAAAAATGGATTTAATATTAAATTAGTAAGTATCGGGCGTGGGTCAGTCATATATGGCCATAGCCAATGCATCTAATAGGTCTGGATCGGCACTGATACCGACCCGAATATCGGATCGGTGCATCTCTGCACTGTTTAGAGTTTGCTAAGATGACAGTGATGGGAGTGATTGTGTTACCGTGACGCTCTTCATTGTGCAGTGAGCGGAACCTCATCGCATTCTGTAGACAGAGTGTAGGCACACATGCAGGCGCGTGGATGCTGAGTGCAGCTCTGGAGAGCTGTGCAATGCCACCACCTAGCTTAAAGTCTCGGGGTCGCCCTGAGGGCTGCAGGACACCCGCCGCCGATCTCGCTGTCGAAGCAGCAAGCATGCCAGTTCCACCCGGCCAAGGGAGGCGGGTGCTTTCGGGGTGCATCTCGTAGCCCGGGGGCAAATGGAGCCCTGCTGAAGAGCCCTGTTCAGACGCCTCGCTACAGGCTGAACACTTAGCCTGGAGGCAGACGGCCCCACGTCCTCTCTGACGTACAGGGACTCCATTCTACACACAGGCAGCACAGAAAAAGACCGACGTCTTTCTTTCAAAAGACAACAGAAACAAACAGGCAGCAGAGAGAAGGAGACATGGAGGTATTGCGTGTTTCATGAAGGGATCCAGCTGCGATTTCGCTTTCTGGCATTTCCTGGTGAGAAGCAGGCAGGCCAGGATCCTTGTTGAGAATCCACAATCAAGTCTGATGTCCCTTGCTGTCCTACCCAGCCCGTGTGAGGCTCTTCCCGTGGCAATGATAATTGAGGGAGGGGTTGTGCATGTTGAAATATTACCTCCCTTTTTAGTACAACCCACTCCCTACAACCCTACGTATTTGTCCTCTGTGACGTTTTGAGCACTGTATGCCAAACTCGCCAATTTGGCAAAAATTGTCTTGATACCGAGCCAAGGATGCTGGAGAAGGGGGTGAACAGGCAGCAGATGGCACTGCAGTAACTGCCTTTAAGGCTAGTTGGCACCGGCACAGCTGCTGCGTCACGCCCCAGCAGCTGGTTTCTCTGTGCCATCCCACGTTTCCCACCAACCGTCAGGGCAGATATGAGCACACTCTCCCAGCTCATAGGCAGCACAGCATGGTATGAGTTATGCACTGCGAGTATCACTTAATGTGTGATCGACGGAAGCCAATTTGGTCAGTCTTGGTGATATGGCGGCCAGTAAGTGAAACCCAGATAGATCCAGGGATGTTCCCTTCCGTAGATGTTTCAAGAAGAGGATTATTTCATAATGTAGGATTGGGATCCTCATCCCAGGTCCTGCAGGGTCCCCTTTGGGTTTGTCTTACACCCGTAAATGTCCCCATAAATAATTAATTACCGGAGGATTGACGACAATCCCAGGTCCAGGATGGAGAGGCTCCTGCAGGTTTCACGGTACATTTTAATTAGCCTCCTATTAAATCTTGCAATACCGGGTAAATTGGTTTACTTTCCAGATAATGGTCTCAGCAAGGCAATTATCAGCGGTCTCCATTCATAGATTAATCTTAGCTTTAGTTCTCTAACAACTAAGCAGCTCGCAGCCTTTAGGCTAAGATGGTAACTTCCTGGAAATTTGGCCTACAGTGGAAGAGATGATTGTTATATTTTTTTTCTATGTTACCAAAATTTTGTTGTCAGCGATGGATGGCATAATCATTAGTGGAGTAACTATGAAACCTCTAAAAGCAGCCGAATCAAGAAACAGTGAATCACACATGACCTAATTTAAAAAACGTGAAAAAGGTAATCTGTTCCCATGTATCTAATTTTAAGCACTGAGCCGTTACCTGCCAAAAATAATTACTAACGTAAAAGCTTCTCCATTTAGGCCGAATGCAAGCCTGTTCTTTTCCTCCTCTGGAAGAAGCCTGCCGAGTTCTGAAGATCAATAAGCCCTGGGGCCGTTGACCGAAATATGAGTCATGGCTAATGCCAGGCGAGCGCCTGCCCACCAGCTGCGCAGACCTGCCGCCTTCTGACTGCGCAGCTGGCAAGCTCGCTCCAATTAGGGAGAGAGTCTGATGCCGTCCTGGTGTTCGGAGTGACCTCTTTGTTTTCTCCTGCCAGTCTTGGCCCTAGGAAGATGATTGAGGGGGTCATCAGGCCCCCAATCTGACATATAAAGTTTGTACCCTCCTCACTCCCCCAGCCTTGTCATGTGATACCTATGTATTGTTACATCTGCTCTATCCAGCCTCTATCCAGTCAGCATATTGCCTAGCTAGCTTATAGCCTGATATTCACACCTTACTCAAGCTGATCTCTACACACCTGCCGGCCATGTCAAGCAGGCACGATATCTCTTGGCTTCTCGGGCAGCTTAAGGTTGTATTCTCCTTCCTATGATGGGAAAAGGGCTAATTAAGATGGCGACAGAGGTGAGTGGATTGCAGAGCATTATTCAAAAGTGAGACAGCCCTCGTCTTTTTTACAGCTGTGTTACGTGGGTCAAGGTGGGAGCTTTTTTTGTCAGCAGATATTTGTGTACAGGGAAAGAAACACAAAAATCTATAGTGCCCCCTAGTGGCTGATGGATGGTATTACGCTATTCAAAAAATGAAGTGGTCATAAAAGCTCTTTTCAATAGCTTGTCCAGAGATTGTAAACACTAAGTGTAAGAATATGGATTTTAATGTTGTTCCAGGGAGCAAATTTTTACTTTATGCTTCTCTACTCACATAATCGTCAGTATCCCATATTCACATTTTCTTGCAGATATTTGGGCTCTCTCCCGAGTACACTGTGAAAGTATATTGTAGATATAGTCCTGTGTAGAGGGGATAAAGATTCAGTTTCAAAGGAAAGACATCATGGATGCAAAAAAAAAAAAAAAGTCTGGTTTAATGTCCCAGAGGATGTCACTGTGTTGGCAAAACCAGCATTTTGTGCAGAGGAAGACCCCGGCGGACATGTTTGCGGAAAGTGACCCAGATAGTGTGAGCTTTAGAATGTCAGGAATGTTGAATAGTGTCCTCCTATTATAAGTGGGGAAAAGGCCTTTCTGGGAGCAGCTGCTTAGCTGCACTGTGTAGGACGCCCCCTGGCACTCCTTCCCCTTCGTCTCATCTCAGACGAGAAGAAAAGGGCTCTGGAAGGCCCGCTGTGGGATGCAGGCATGGGCCCAGATCAGACAGAGAGGAAGAGTTTGGGGGAAGGGTGGGAGAACTTGGGGGGGTGTGATGCATGGGGTTATGGGGAGGTGGGGGCCGCCGATACCGGGCCTAAAACCTACAGGCAGCATCCACAGAACCTCCTGTGTAAGGTTCCCCCTCCGAAAGAAGAGAGCAGTTAAAAACAGGGCTGGAGGCTTGCCGTCGTTTACGTTAATATTCATTCATTCGCCCCTTATTTATCCACCAAATGAGAGCTGTCCCTGCAGCAAAGTGAGGTGCCCTGGGCAGGGGGGGTGATGTCAAGCGGAGGCGTTTTGAATTTCCGTGTCCTGACGCCACTCTGTGTCGCCGCCCACAGGCCTGTGGTTTGACCTGGAGATCTCCTACAACGGCTCTTTCCTGATGACGCTCGAGACCAAGATGAACTTGGTGCGCCTGGGGAAGGAGGGGGACGCTGTACGCCCCGGCGAGCCGGGCAAGGACGGGTAAGGGCCATAATAAATGAGTCACTAAACCGCTGGCTTTTACCCCAATTAGCATAACCATTCTTCGCATTACGGTACGCGTTTCATTTTTAGCTGTTATTATTTCCCACTTTCCTGTTTAGTCTTGTTTTGACTGTGTAATTTTCTGCAAGGAGAAGAACCTTTTTTGTTGATTTTGCCATTGTTTTTTTTTGCCCCCAAAAAGATTCAGTGACAATCCGAGGGGACTTCTTTTGTTTCTTCATTTTTTCCCTAGTGACATTTTCAGAATGTCACAGGACAAAAACTGCTGGGTGCATGATAACGATGCGGATTGGTTGCTGTGATTGGGTCAGAGGTCACCAATTTGCTGTTACGCATTAACTTGTCTCTGTACATTTATCCCCCACCCCCACCGCATTAAATCTTGTTTCTGGACGCACTCGTCTGTGGATATTTTCTACACCTGGTGAGTTGGGACTGTCTGGAGGCCTGTTTATGAAACCTAATTACTTTTAATTATTATTTTTTTTAAATAAACCCTACAATGCTGCCTGACAAGAAACAGCTTGACTCCTGGCCTTTATTACATTTCTGGGTAGTATGGGGGGGGGGGTTGAACTGCTCATAGGGTTTCGTGAGCTTTTGTTTACCGGGACGTCAAGCTGGACTTCACTGTAGTGCTTCGCCCTGCTGAAATTAAAGTGGATCACACCTCAAACGAGAGGGAATTTAAGGGGGGTTTAAAGCAGGAGGTGGTGTCACAAGGGTCTCGGGCGTAGATGTGCGTCTGAGTAGACGGGCGTGTCCAAAGTCCATGCCAGCTCGTTACCCTCCGGTGATGACTTTCAACATCGTCAGTAAAGTCAGTGGCTCCATCACTGAGGTATACCGTGTTTCCTCGAGAATAAGTCCTAGCATGATTTTTCAGGATGCTCGTAATATAAGCCGTACTCCAAAACGAAGCCCTATGGACTGTATGGTAACTAGAATGAGATGCGATTATATGGAAACAGGAAATTATATTTACTTATTTAATATTTGAATAAATGTATACAAAGTAGATTTTTGTTCATGAATAAATGTTAGATTGTTTACATGAAAAGGTATGGTTAGAATATGACATGTTTGTATTTGAATAAATGTGGATTTTTGTTCATGAATACCGGTAAATGTGCTGTAGTTTGTCGGGAAAATTAGATGTTCCCTGAAAATAAGGCCTAACCTTTGGAGCAAAAATGAATATAAAACCCTATGTTATTTTCAGGGAAACACGGTGGCTGGTGAGGAGAAGGGAATTATTCTATATTATGAAAGAGGAATTTGATGTTAATTCTGATTGGTGCGTTTCCCTCTATACAAAGATGCAGCTCATGTCTTTTATACAGTTTCCTTTCATTTCTGGTATTTTCTGGACAAGCATGTGCACCAATGGCGGAATGCTGAGAGATGTAGGGATCTAACCTATACAGCAGCATGGGGGCGTCTCAGTAAGCACTGGCTGGGGCAGAACGTCAGCCCATTAGCCAACACTAGCACTGTCGGCTCTTTCAGGACCCCAAAAAAGGGGAGGAGGCGTCCTCTGATGCCTGACTGAAAGGTGAAGGTGCATGTTTGATTGGCTGGGTGCTGTGTAGTTGTAGATTATTAAACTCCCACGTCCTGCCTTGCTGTGATGGTGTATGTCTGTAGCATGAAGTGTGACGGGACGTTCCCCTTAACTATGCCATCTGATGATAAATGTTTTTATCTCTAAATCCAAGCCTGTTCTGAAGTTTTTTTTTTTTTTTTTGACGCAAAACGACGTTGGCTTTATTCATGAAGTACAGCAGTGTTTCCCAGTCCGGTCCTCTGGGGACCCACAGACAGTCCATGTTTTTGCTCCCTCCGAGCTCCCTGCCACATAGTCCGTAACATGGACTGCCTATGGGTCCATGACGACTGGACTGGGAAACGCTGAACTACAAGAACAGCCTGTCGATTCCCATGTGTCTGTCTGTGTCCGTGGTCTCAGGCACAGGCCGAGGACGTACTGTCTAGCTGACAGCGATGAGGAGTCGTCCAGCGCCGGGTCATCTGACGAGGAGGACCCCCCCGAAATTCCCCCGGACAAGAACCCGCTGCCGGGGGCAGAAGGGTGAGAGGCTGGCAGCTTGGCCTGCACAGTGCTACACCTCAATATACAATATATGAACCTTCCCTCAGCTATGGCTTGTACCCACACTATAGTCCAGAGCTGTTTTTCATGGGCTGTTGAACAGTCTGTCCATGTAAGGAGCGTTGCACTGATTACAGTACATCCCTTCACTCACCACATGACAAACCACCTCAGGGATGAGATCCAGAGTGCAGCCATGTGCCGGGTGATACCTCAGCACCACACTAGTCCAAATGGACCAGTGTGAGGTTTTTCCCGGTGGCTGGAGTGCCGATCCTGCCACCAACCCCCAAGTAATTTCTTCTAAGTTGAAGGCCCTCCTTATAGCACTGGGTTTAGAGTAACGTCATACCCAGGATGAAGCAATTGCAGTTTAAGGGCCCAACAAAGTAGAATCACTCAGGGCATTCACGGGATTTGAACCAACAACCTTCCAGTTACTGGCACAGATCCCAAAGCCTCTGAGCCACCAGACTGAAGGAAAGCAGCATTTTTTGGAAGCTACACAGGGAATAACGGTCCACGAAGTTGACCGAACAACAAATTTCATATGGGTAGTAATGTAAATTTCACGCTAGAAAAAGGAAGGGCTGCAGGAATCCTGAACAATGTGATAAGCTCTGACCGCCCTGCCCACAGATACGTCGGGGTACACAAACCCAGCAAGATCATGCGCTTCGTGGACAAGATCGCAAAGTCTAAATACTTCCAGAAGGCCACAGAGACAGAGTTCATCAAGAAGAAGATGGAGGAGGTGTCTAACACGCCGCTTCTGTTGACCGTCGAGGTGCAAGAGTGCCGGGGGACGCTGGCAGTCAACATTCCCCCTCCCCCCACAGACAGGATATGGTATGTTCCGCTCTTAGCCGCCTTCTCTTAGTCACGACAACAGCGATAAGCCTCAGCAAACAAGGCACTCGTCACCCTAACTTGTGGCACTAACCTTGTGTGTGTTCAGGCGTTTAACGAGACGCCGTGGCTGCGTGCTTGGCCTTCCCTAGGCCAGTGAGCGTTACACTGGATTACATACTAGAACTTTGCCTAACATTTAACAAAGCATGCCTAGAAGATCCAACTTTCATGAAGACTCAAACTTTTTTTTTTTTATTAAGTGTTCCTTTATTTCTAATGTGAGAATATGTGCCGTATAGAAAGTTCCTCTCTCCCTAATGAGCTTTATCAGCTACACGTGTTGATTTTTCCACATTAACACCCTTGCGGTTTATTTTTAGTGGGCATGAATGCACCGTTTGCTGATTCAGGCATTTAATGCTGTACATGCATGCAACGCAACACTCCATAATGATACAGGGGGTATATATTAAAATATGAAAATATTATAAAAAAAACACTAATTATGTATGAAACTGCAATTACGGTGACTTTCAAAGGCACAGACTGAGCCCCTGTGGGCTATACAGAGAGGCTGCAAGTGAACTCTGCTGGAAATGATGAGGGACTTATACTGTATAGAATAAATAAAATTACAGTGACAAAACATTAATTCTGCCGTCAATAAGTGAATTTTAACACAGCCAATGCCGTTAAATACATTTAAAATAATTTCAGTGATCACTAAATAATATATATAAAATCGTATTTCATTCATTGAGATTAGTGTTATGAGAGATGTTGAAAAGGTGTATTCCTGTTAACGTTTTAGTAATACTGTGTGATACACTTTTTGCGTTTCACTTGTGCCATCTGTTGGTCACGAGTAGTAATGACACCGCACGGTGTGAAGGATTGGGACTGTGTGCTGTTTTTCTGTCACAGCAGGATGTCGTGGCTCAGTGTGCAACCTCGCTCTGTTTGGCAGGTACGGCTTCAGGAGCCCACCTCACCTGGAGCTTAAAGCCCGACCCAAACTGGGAGAAAGGGAGGTCACCCTCGCACACGTAACGGATTGGATTGAAAGGAAACTGGACCAGGAGTTCCAGGTACGAGACAAGCCCCCCCCCCCGATTCTAGTGAGTTCATGAAGCCCTGTTGCTGAATTTGAACCTCCAAATGCAGCAAGGGGAAAAAATCCTTTCCTGTAACCGTATAAGAGGTCCTTGTTACTTTGGATGTCAGAATACTCAATTTCCTTTCCCAAGACAAGTATCCTTAATTTTGCATACTTCTATTGCTGTCACTGTTTTGGAACCATTATAGGAATATGATACTAGTGTACCATCAGATTATAAATCTGTTCTGTACACAGCCATCTCACAACCCAGATACTATTGTAAGTCTGAAATATATTAATGGGCTGGCTGTAACCAAATGTTGAATAGAAATGATTCCAGTGTCAGGACTGTAGGCTTGTGTCACTGATGCTCACACTGTGGACTGAGCAGTGCCTCACCCTCGTTTCAATCAACAGGCACACCGGTTCATTCATGGCTGCATATCGGCCCAGAGCTTCAGAATGACCTTCTGTGTCTGTGACTTTCCGTTCTACTCTGTAATTACCAGCTTCCGTCCAGAAGAACGCCCTCCGGCACCATTTTCTCCCAGTAGCTTTTCAGCCAGTGTTTCTCAGCCTGATCCATGCCTTTGCTTGGGAGCTGGGAGGGAGTGACAGTTATGAGGGGCAGCGTGTGGCTCAGGGGGCTAAGCTTCTGTGCCTGTGATCAGAAGGTCGTCGGTTTGAGCCCCAGCCTAAGCACGTCTGGGGGTCCTTGAGCAAGGCCTATAACCTCCCAGCTCCCTGGGTGCTGCCATGGGTGGCTGCCAAGTTGGGGGAGAGATAAAGAATTTTTTCCACAGGGATCAACAATGTATATATTATTATTGCTATTATTATTATTATTAAAAATGTGGACCGTGTGGGTTCCCCAAGGACCGGCTTGAGGAATGCAGCCCCAACTTCAGCTCTCCTGGCCCAACAGAACCTCATTACACAGAACCTCTTACACATTTTGACACCTTGCACCTTTACTGTGTTAAATGGTTGTGCAATGCATCAACTAAGCAAATGGTTTAAAAAAAATTTGCTTTCCCTTCCTTGTCCAGAAAATCTTTGTCATGCCAAATATGGACGACGTGTGGCTCCACATCATGCACTCCGCCATGGACCCCCGCTCCGGCCCCGGCCCCGGCCCCGTCGCTGGGGAAACGGAAGCAGCCAAGGACACGGACTCCATGGCGACAGAGCCACTGCCCACCGGTGACATGTGAAGTGTGGCTGTTTACAGTATAAGGCCATGGAGGGGCAAGATGGGAGAACAATGGTGGCCTCCGCCCCCACCCCCCCGAGCGTCACGCCCACAACCACCTGTGCCACATTCCAGGAGGTGGGGGTCCCCCTCTGTCAGAACGGGAGGCCGCTCAGCTTCGACCACTCGGCCCCCTGCTGCCCTTCTTTGGAAGGAGTCGTGTCAAGCCTGCCCAACCGTGAAGTATAAAAACAAACTTGCTGCTTGCTGTTCACCTGGACACATGAAGAAAAGACTTTGACATATTTATAACTGTGACCTGGCTGGTTTCTAGAGGGGGTTGATTAGAAGAAATGGGATATAGTCCTTTGGAGCACCTCAGTAATGCATTCACCCATCTCCTTATGTCCCGAAGTAAGGTGTGGGACGCAAAGCGGCGATCAGTGTTTATTCTGTAAGGAAGGAGAGGAGAGAAGATTAGAACAGGGATCCGTGATGGCTTGAGCATTGGCTTTGAGCGGAGCGCCTTTCCTGTCATGTTGGATGCAGTGAGGTCTTGGTGTTTAACTGTGACGTGGGTGTAGCAGCACACTTGGACACTGCAGGTAGGACCACCAGTGTGGAGCGAATCAGGCAGCGTGTCCTGCTGGGCCTTTCAGCACTTAACGTTTTAAGGAAAGCGAGCTGCTTGGAGTCGCTGGTGTAGATGGGTGTCTTTGGCCACGCCCTTGCGCCCGTCTCCCACCTGCCCCTGAGATGTCCCCCTCGGTCGGTGAAAGAATCCAGGGGTACCGGTGTCCATTATCCATGGCAGCCAAACAGCCGATCCCTGCCATCGGAATCCCCCTTACCGGGATTCTTACAGTCGACTTTATGGGCGAGGTCGGCACATAGGCTCATGTGTCTTTGATTTGTGAGTGTCGTCGGCAGTTTGGTTTCTAGAGTGGGGGTGGGGGTGGGGGGTGGTGCGCAAAGACAACTGACACCTTAGCGGAAGTAGAGCTACATGTATCTAAAAGATGAATGTAGTGGCCTAACACTTTTTAATGAATGTATGACGACTCGTGAGCAATTGACATTGTTCTGCGTCCAAATGCAGTTCTGCATCAATAGTGTAAGTTACTAAAGCTAGCAAACACGATCTTCACGCAACGACCTCCTCAATGAGAGGCTCAGACTATATTTTGCTTTTTTTTATTTTTACCCCCCATGTTTTCTATGCTCGCTACTTTGTATCGCTACTTTGTATAGATGCACAAAGGTGTACTAGACATGCCAAGCGCGACCTCATTTCTCTGAACGTATCGGGATGAAGGACTCTAATGCCATCACCCTGGTGACTTTAAAATAGCCATAATTAACTTCTGGTGGCCATTTTATTTGATTATCATTAGCAAAACCATTCAGGTAATAGCATATCTTTCAGAAAGAGATTAAATACAAACATTGTGCCCTGCCCAACACAAGCCACCCCGTATCTCTCAGCACTGTGAGAGCGCAAGCTGATTTAGATAGTAAATAATCTCGTTAACACTAATGGTGTCATAGTCCTGCACACTTTTCTGAAATGGTTATACTTTAAAGTGAATTTATTTTTATACAGTAGTGGCTTATTTGAGAGTGATCGTTTTTGCCAAACTCGGTACATAAATTTCACACCTTTCCTTTTGGGCAGATCGTGGGGAAGCGAGATGCGAGTCGCTGTATGTGTTGGTCCAAATGCACTGTGTATGTTTGTGGTGGAGGGTTTTGGGAAATCCTACAGAGGGGCAGATACTTAATATTTCTTGCCCTTTAAAATGCCCATGCTTGTGATTTTGACACCTCTTGATTTCCTGATGTCAGCATAGTTTATAAGGCCTAATGCATTCCTGGGGGTTGTTTTATAGAGCAGAGCTAAGTTTGATTGTTTTTTTTGTATAAAATTACATTTTATTTCTTTACAATTATTTCATCAGACATCTTTTGATATGATAATTTTTGGATTGCATCTGGACAATTAAAGCTTATTTCCAAACTGAAACCTGCTATTAATTTTCTCCATTGAATTGTAGGGCGTTTTTTAGAGTTCTTGGGTGTGTGTCAGGAAATCACTACTTTTAAGCAAGACCTGAGACGGGTTAAGTGCTGGAGAATTAGACTGATGAAAGGTCTAATTAAGTGCCGCGTGCGTGCGTGCGTGTGTGTGTCAGTCTGCCTCCTCATTTATGTTTTCATTATGTTGGAAATATGCCTTTTTCCTGAAGTAGTGTTAAAAGCGTTATTTGTTGAATGGTGCTTCTTTTGAATATGACAACCCTATTGCCCTTGCCATTTTGCCCCCCCCCCCCAAAGAAAATTATTATTGCCATTAGTTTATGGTGTTAAGAGAAAATTGCTTTTCATTATGCCATTAATTTATTTGTGATACAGTGAAGAACATTCCTATTCACGTATTTTCGTGAACCAATAGTCAATGTTTTATGAAGGCTGCATGTCAGTTTAAAGAATGCCATTTTCGGGTGTGCAATAATATTTATTTTCTCCTTTCAGCCAGGATGAGATACACCAGTGTGTTGTCTAATGTGCCGAGTATTGCGTCCTATCACGGTTCAGAGTTATCACTAGGATTTAGGCTTGCCGTTTTAAATAAAGTTTTTCCTTCATCCCTTCTGTGTGCTTATCTTGTGTATTTGTGGACTTTCTAGCCATTATTTGATCATACTGTATTCTAATATGAATGCAATAAAATTTAATACAAATAAATAAGAATTAGACCCCTAAAATACTGTTGAATATCTATTCAGCCATAAAACCTGCTGATGTTTAAATGGAAATTATTACATCACTGAGAATTCAGTATCACCCACATTTATGATTATATATTTTATTCAGGCAATTACATTTAAATAGCGGATTCTTTTAACCGGAGGAACATACAATTCAGAAACAAAGGTTAATAAGAGCCTTGCTCAAAGACCCAATGGTGAAATCACTGCCAACTGTGGGACTCTAGTAAATTATAGCAAAGGATCCCACCCACTTCGGTGCAGAAGAGCAAGGACCTTAGTCCTTAGTCCAGTTCTTTAGCCTCTATATAACCAGCAGGATATAAGAAGCTACACATAAGTAGAAATTTGCATATGCAAAAGTAGCCTTTGCTGGTTGACTATGTAGAAGTGGGAGTAATTTTAGAGTGCCTTGGGTAAGCCACTCCCTTTGAGAGCTCCCTTTGACACCATCCTGTTTTCACTAGCATGCTGCACACTGCTCCAGATAAAGCAAAAAAAAAAATAGAGAAGTGATCATAGAAGTGTTGCATCAGCCACTTGTATCGAAGGAAAAAAAAATGGACCTGCTTGGGTAGAGTACTGGTTAAATGAACATGGTTCCCTGGTTGGAATTGAACTGGATCATCGATGTTGGGAGAAGAAAGCAATTGTGACAGTGTGGCCTAAGGATTAGGAAAACATGCTTGTGATTGAAATGTTGCTGGTTCAAACCCCCAACTAGCAAAGTACCACTCTCTGGTACTGCTAAATAATAGCTGCCTACTACTATGTCACACGGGGGTTAAATGCAGAGGATACGTTTCATTGTGGTGTCAACGATGTCAATTATTAATCACTTTCATTTCAAATAGATTTTTCCAATTTGATCACTAATATCAAATGATGCAATAAAGTGGAATCATGCAGTAAACATACCTGGCAGCATTTAATTTTTCCACACCTTCATCTTCTAGACTGCTCGCCCTGTACAGGTTTGTGGGGGTCTGCAGCCTGTCCCAGAGATAATGGCCAGAAAGCGGGGAATAACCCAGGACAGGGCACCAATCCATCACAGGGCACATACGATATTCACACCGTTACACGTCTTTGGACTGCAGTCTAGGGAGCACGATGCAAACCCCAAGCGCACAATGAGACAATGGTCTCCAGAAGTGTGAGGCAACTGCGCTAATCGTGGCACCACCACTTCAGGGACAGAGTGTTACCTGAGGAGCTTTCGTACGTCACCAGACATGCAGTCCACCTTACCGGTATCGCATCCTCTTCCACTCCATTCACCGTTTTCCTCTCAGAAACTTGTGTCCACTTCCAGCGCTTGTCCTCCCAATGGACTGTTTGATCTCCCTCTGGTTGTTGGTTCTTCTCCTGTTCACACTAAAAACACACTAGGAACTTTGGGTGGGTAAAGAATAAATAATTACCTGTAAATGGACAAGAGGACTAAGAAGCTGTGCTAGTAAAAAAACTGTAAAGTAAATAATTTAAATAGGAAGCTCTGTCTGAAACTTTGAGTGGCTAATTGACTGTCTTGTTTACTTTGAAGGTTGGGCTGTTTGTGCACTGATCCCATTAAGAAGAAAAACAGTCCTTTATGAATCAACACAGTAGCGTTAGCCCCTATTAAAGACCCCATCTGTTCAAAACGATCAGATGTCTGATGTTTGGACACCTGGGTTATAACTGTGAAACATTCAAAGTGGTCATGTGACATGCCATTTTATCCATCTTCCAACCCAGACCTGGGCAACAGCTGGCCCGTGGGTAATATCCGGCCCACAGAGCTATTTTTACTGGCCTATGCAATCATTAAAATGGAATAAATGGGTTTTGTGTTCAAGTAAATGAAGATGAAGTAATTTTTATCCACAAATCTTTATTTGAATTAATAATGAAATTTACTGTTCAATCTACCGTGTCTATATTATTGCAGTTTTCATGGGGTATGAAAAAAATAATTTTAAATGGTCCCAGCCGACTTCATGAAACCTTTTGGAACTACAAGGAAAATAATTGTCCAGGCCGGTTCTAACAGCTTTTTTCTGGTTCCGCCCCTTTACATTCGACCTTGTTTTACTGCCAGTCATGTGTTCCGTGGGTTTGCGAACAACAATAACAGCCAAAACAAGCACGATAATGCAACAAAAATGTTCATCATTGTATGAGCCATTGGATGTTATCGTAGCAATGTTTTTCTTGTGCTGGCACTTTGCCTCGCCTCTTTCTTAATGGATGCAGTGATTTAAAAATATTGTGCCGAGTTCAATTTCAGTGGAATAAGTTTAGAAACTCATAAGGGGAATTATCAACGATAATTCCGAAAAATATGGGTAATCTGTGTGGGGAAACAATGAAAATTCACATGAAACATTACTCTCCCGCTACTTGTCTCTAATAAATACCCGTCGCAATGACGTAAGTCTATGAAAAATAAACGAGCAAACGGTTATAACCAAATATTGCATTCCAGCCAACAGTTCGCCTTTAATTTTTTTGTCGGCGACTCTCCTAGCAGCCGTGCGCATGCGTGTTGAACACACAGGAAGCAGCCTCCCAGAGACTAATGGAGGAGTTGGCGGTGCCCGGTGTGCCATTACCGATGTTTCTGCCCATGATATCGCAGCCTTCGAGGACTCTTTGAACGTTTCTCTTTCTCGTCATTTTACGTTTCGGTCTATGGGAAGCTGAGCCGCCGCGCTGTCCGCGCTGTTAGCTCGCCGGAGATGGCCGGGAGGCTCCCCAGCTGGGCCCTCGCCTGGTGTCTTCTCACGTTGCTGAACCCGCTCCAGATGGTAAGGGCTGCGCGGATCTGCTCTGCCGTTTTTCCGTGAAAAAACACTTATGGTCGCCAGTTACAGTAACTGGCACGATTAGCTTCACGAATGCTGCATGTGGAGTAACTCGTGTACGGGCTTTAATGATAAAAACCGAGTAAGCCGTAGCTGGGAAGGTCCTGCGTAGTAGTAATTCCATATGTTGCCCGATTTAACCTCAGCCGGCGATTAGAAGAATCCCCCTGTCCGGCAGCCACGCCGAGGTGTCAGCCGTGTTACGGTCATACATGGACGTTTTTAATGGCTTCGTCTTATTTACTAGCGTGAAGGCAGCGTGGAGACTATTTCGCCTTGGCGTGCTGTCTTTTCAAGTATAAGTCGTGAGAGTAACGTTTGACATGTGGGTAAATGTGTGTATACAATCAAAAAAGTCATTGCTATTTGTAGCTAACTCCGTATCTCGTTTCATTATTGAGAAATCAAGATGCGTCGAGGCGATGGGGACTCAGTGTTAGTGAGCCAGCTGTCTGCATTGGCGGATAGATCGCATCTGTGGCTGGCTCGGAGGAGGCCATGTGTGTCCATTCGTATGTGTTATTACAACGTATGAATCCATGCAGCAGCAGCATCAGTCGCAGCCTTACGCTCGAGGCTGCTCCCGCACGTGTGTAATGCTGACCCACAAAATGCGGAATCTGTAATTATCGGCGACGGGGGCAAAGTGCCGCGCAGCGGAGTATCAGCATGTAAGGACGCCCTGACCGCGGAGAGGGAAAACAAACACATATGGGTGTGAAGACGGTGTTCGTCCTTTCAACTTTTAGTCATGCTGCATGCCTGCACGACAACGTGACAGTGAAATGGCTGTAATAATTGATCAGGTTAAACAAAGGCATTGATCAGTTATTCTTATTTTGTGTTGCAGCTTTTTGTAATAGGGCAGGAAGGTCAAAAGTAACGTTTTCGGTGTTGAGGACCATGCACACTTCTGCACCTAATTTGCAACCCTTGAGCAGCTGAAGTAACTATTACTCTGTGTATTGGTGCATGTGTGTATTTCTACACTAATCGTTTATGTTTCTATGCTGGAGTGTGCCTCACACCTTCCAGCGTGAGGGTCCTAATTCCAGCTCAACCCCAATAGAAAGACCAAACTGTTGGTTGTGTAGCATCGGCTCACTTTCAGCCCTTGTGCAGACAAAACCCTGCTGTGGGTAAGGCATTCACCGGTGCGTCAGGCATTCACCGGTGCGTCAGGCATACACCGGTGCATTTTCCGAGGACGATTAAAGCACAGGTTTCAGCTGCCTGGTTTGTCCTTTTGCATTGCATTACCTGGGGTGTTTCCGATATGATGGGGGTCTAGTTTTGCCTTCTGAAAAAGTGGCGTGAGCCTGAATCAATTACGGGTACCTCCGGATTATGCAGCATTTCTCTAAAAGGTGTGAGGCAGGCTTTCTTGGGAACTTTTCGACTATAAAGTGCATCTTAATAAACATCCTGCTTTTTTAATCTGTGGTATCTAAAGGAAGGTAGTGGTTGCAACCTGTTTTTACGATGAAATTTCTTAAATGCTGTGCAAGCTTAAACTCTTTGTTCTGTGCACACATAGGTGTTAGATTTGGATACCAAAGTTTGAGTAGTAAAGCATAGTAATATGGATTACTAACAGTACTATCCGTTGAAAATCAAATTGTTCATTACAGTTAATATTGCATTTTCTTTGAGTATAAATGCAATATTTTAAAATTCTTTTGGAAAAATAACCTTAATGGTGGTAATGATGGGAGTGTGGGAGAAGGTAAGAGTCCCATTTAGAAGCCTGACTCTGAGCTGGCTGAATGTAATATGGCCTTGTCTTGTTTCACTTAGATTTTCTGTTGGCCAGGTTGTTTCTGCAGCTGAGTTTCGGTAATATAAGAGAACAGTCCCCAGTACCAGAGAAACACCATTTGTTGATGATTTATCTCCATGTGGTTCTCTAGAAACCCAACCGCCGCTGTTTTCGCAGTGGGTTCATTTTGTCATGCCTTGGGTCTCGCTTAAAACTTGAGTTTTTAAGTTCACTTGAAAAGGGAACATACTGCATTTGTTCTCTAAATCTTTTTATAATTTGACTAGTTCTGAGTTTCTGGGTTGTTTTTCTTTGTGGAACTGAAAGTGTAATTCTGTGAACGTGAATTTGGAACTAGTGAATCTTCTATTCAACGGTTGGCAATTGACCAATGGGGGCAGTGTTCACTTCTTCCAAAACAGTATACATACATGTTAACATGCTGTAATTCTGTGAAGTACTTGAAAACACATTACCACATGCTCCCTAGTCATGTCCCAGCTTGGATCTAGCTGTCGTGCCCCAAATGTAACCCACAGGTCACCACATTTGTTTTTGGCGTGTTCCTATGCATTGCGTAAGTTATGCGATGGCTTTGGCTGTGTCTGGAAAGCACATTGCAACATCGCAGCCGTGAGCGTGAATCCAGCCGGAAGCTGGGAAAGTTGGTTTGTATGGCCTCGCGCGAGCGGATGGGTATTTCACGAGCCCACCCACTCCCATGTCCATATCCTGCCCTCCACACACTCCTGCAGTATGATGGGAACGTTTGCAGGTGCAGGCTAATGACACGACCCCCACCCTCCCGCCAGGTGTGTGTGTGCATAAGATTACCGGAGTGTAGTTTGGCAAACAAGAGTAACTTTTCTGCTTGCGGTTTGCTTGGACATCAGGGGTGGGGCTTTGCAAAACAACAGGGATGAACGGGGGGGCTGCTTAGGAGGAGACTTTGAGTTCTGCTGCTTAATATTTAGCGCAAAAGAAAGGATTGAGTCATTTACTGTATTTGTAGCTATTAGGACCTGCGACCTAATAAACAGGTCTTTCGTTGGCCTGTCTTTTCCCTCCTGCTGGCTTGTACCTTTGCCTACGGAATGTCCTGAACAGCTTTATGCCCTGTGTGAAATACCTCATTAAAACCACTGTGTGAAATACCTCATTAAAACTGCTGTGCACTGTTTAATTATAAACAAAAATTGTTGCCGTCCAGATACTGCTGGAGCATATCTTCGTGAATGTTCTCAATTCTTAATGGTTTGTGTTTCTGTCACATTCCTGTTAAGGAAGGTGCTGTTGTATCCATGAGAAATGCGGTAAAGCAGACAGGTTTAGCTGATGGAGTCTGTGCTTGGAGATCCGTGTGTGTTTCCGTTGCTATTTTTTTGCTCTCAAGCTGTGTGATGCAGCCTGAAGTAGCTGCTGGTCTTAGCATCTCGCGCACCAGCAGCATGGCGGACCCTCGTGACGCTCTCGGTGTGTATGAGGTCACACAGGGCCGCATGCTTACATGCCTGCACTACTTTCCTTAACTCACCCCAGAATCGGGATGTTATTTGGTGCAGTGTGCGTTTGTGCGGGCCTGCCTTGTGGTTCTCCCCCAAAAGGCATCCTACTAGGTTACGGAGTGTCACCTGGAAGATCTTCCAGGGTCAGCAGTGGTAGTGTACTTTCCAAACGTGAAATTCACATTGTTTTTACATTATCAAACTAAAAACACAACTGAGAGGGATTTTTCTACATAATTCACTTCTTAACATTATTCTGGATGACAGAATTTTTTGTGTCCTGTTAATTGATATATTTTAGCCATTTGAAAACCATGCACGAATAAGCACTATAGTTAGCTCATGATGTTACAATGCACACAGTTACATGAGCTAATGTGCCATTAGTGTTCTTGTCACCGTGGCAACAGTACTGTTTTTTCCGTGTCTATCAGCAGCAATCGGGCAGCTTCCTGACATGAATCTGCATTTTAAGATGTGTGCTTGCCTCATAGGTTCCATGCTGGGGAAATACTGTGTCCCTGTCTGAAAACCTCCTGTTCGTGTCCACGCTGGAAGGGAACCTGCATGCTGTCAGCAAGAGCTCAGGCTCCATCAAATGGACCCTAAAAGAAGGTACAGGTGGCATCGCTGTTGGATCTTGAGTGATCTGGCTCCTTGGGCTACTCCAGTGGTCCTTATGGAACATCGATAGTCTCCTGCTACCCTATCTGCCCAATGTTACCTGGTCTAAAATCGGTTTTATTTACATTAGCTTATTACGCCTATATTCGAAGGCTGTTTCTGGGCGTTTATGAAATATATTTGCACGAATTGTGCTGTGTTCTGAAACTCTGTGAGGTCACTAATGCATCTCCATAGGAAAATACTGATTTACCAACTTGTCATTGGATGTTAATGACAGCCAGTTGATTTTGGAGAACAGCTTAAGCCAGGACTGCCTAATCCTGCACCTAGAGAGCTATCACCCTGCAGAGCTCAGGTGCCACACTAACACACCTGATAAGGATAATCAGGCCCTTCAGTTATATCTCAGTATGAGAGCCAGCTTAACTTCAACATAGCCGACTCTAATACTGAGGTACACTGAAATGCCTGATTATCTGTATCGGGCGTGTTAAGTTAGGGCTGCATCTAAGCTCTGCAGGGGGTTAGCTCTGCAGGTGCAGGGTTAGGCAGTCCTGGGTTAAGGTATCATACCTGTAGACTGTTACAAATGGAGACCCTCATGTGAAGCAGAGTCAAAAATCAACTATCAAAACGCCGCATTTAAACATGCAAGATTGATAATGAACCAAAAGAGCAGTACAAAGTACAGCTGGGCGATATGGCCTAAAAATAAAATCTCGGGTTTTTTTCACAAAAGATCCGATTTTCGATTTAAATCTATTTTCCCAATCCCCTACTTAAAATCAAACTGTAGATGACAAATAAATGGTTCAAAACAAGTTTTAACTTTTTGTTTATTTTTTTTTTACTTTAGAGTAAAAAAAATATGCTTATGAGATGGCAGACCACGCCATTGTAAACACTTTCAGAAACTTGTAAAAACTTTTAGCATGTTAATGAATCCCGCCTTTTCCACAGTATGTATGGGCACCATGTCTTTTGCAATATACATCGCGACAGCGTTCGTTATCGCTTTCCACCGTGCCCCATTCTTATCATATGGCACACAGTTCGAAAACATGTCAGGGATGGTTGCTTGCTTAACTTTGGATGTTGTGCTGGTGCTGCGGGTATTTTCATTTCGCTGGGAGCCGCACTTCTCCCACTCCGCTGCAGGTGCTCAAATAAATTTGCTGTGCTGCTTCCTTTGGTTGCAAGTTTTTAAACCGACTTTGCAACGACGGCTCAAAACCAAACCATTTAATTGCCGTGTTGTTTGTGAATCTGCTACGATGTTTGCGTGCGCCACACTAATTTACCCGTGAAGAACGGTGCGTTGCATTAGTTCCGCTTTTGGCGCTCGTATGTAAAATAAGTACAGTAATCAATTTTCATAAAAATATGTCGTCCTGAACTGTAAATTCGAATTAATCAATAAAATCGATTTATCGCCCACCTCTAGTACAAAGACGGCAAATGAAAGTATTAGGAGTGCAAATTAGTTCTTATGGTTTGATCTGAAGAGGCAGTGATAACATTCACTTTCATTAAGATATCCCCATCAGGCCAATAGCACTTGCTAACAGAATGACCTTGTGAAGTAATCTTTAGCATTAGTTTTTTTGACTGGCTCTTTCGCTGTGTTTTGCAGTTGAGTTATGCAGTTGAGGTCCTGTTTTTAAAATGCAGCTGTAGTTCAGTTGTCTCCGAGTGTAGTGA
The DNA here is from genome assembly GCA_026784285.1 of Stomatorhinus walkeri. Classification (NCBI taxonomy): domain Eukaryota; kingdom Metazoa; phylum Chordata; class Actinopteri; order Osteoglossiformes; family Mormyridae; genus Stomatorhinus; species Stomatorhinus walkeri. The sequence continues at coordinate 9,485,942 of JAODUD010000095.1, read as the reverse complement.
TTCATCATAGCCTCTGGAGCCCTTTTTTAGAGGTGTGGTCCCTCAAGGTATAGTCCTTGGTCCACTTGTAAATTGGATATGGCTCAGCTGCATATATAGGGAAGCAGACCTAGACCTGGGATCTGGGGTGTTGGTTCATACTGCCTTTAGCATGCTCTCAGCTCAGAACCAGCAAGCCAATGCCACCCCCGCTGTAGCTGAGCACTCTGACGGAAAGCCGCCATTTAGCTCTGGGAAACCATCGCATCCCTCAAGTTCACAAGCCATGCAATTACTGACCGTGTCATCGCCTCCTACCGCAGTGCTTCAGTCAGAATCATACGGGTTCCAGAACATTCTTCCCTGATGACTGCTTGCAAAAGAGACCTGTAACTGCAGGCTTCTTCATCACTGCTGTAGCCCCCATAGATCATTAACAATAAGGCATAAGGAGCCAACCGCTGTTTTACGGGCCTCGTGTTTTGTCGCCTTACCGTTTACTTTAGGTTTTGTGAGCTTTCCTACTGATCTTCAGTCCTTAGCTAGATTCTACAGTTTTCTGGGAAGCCAGTCGCAGGTTGGGGCTCTGACATTACTGCCATGAAAAAAACACGGGCGAGGTACCAGACCCAGCCCTAAAACACATCCCACTGTTTGCAGCCAGTCGTGCCAGAAACAAGACTTCAATATTAACCCTTATGGCATCTCTGTTCTCCTGTACCATTCATGTACCAGATAGGATGTCGCCGGTGAGCTGAACCCGCCCTACTAGCCGGGCTCGTTCTGTACACTTAGCATGTTTTCCTTTCACCCATTGTACTACCTCAAACAGGTTCTATATGCAAGTAGCGCACGCCATTGTCATTTGGTGTGTCCAGCCTGGCAATTACTCAAAAAATGTGTCTGATCGTTGCCAATCGATCTGTTGCACAACCTGTCATTTTGGTGAGAGTTGCTATGTCAAAAATAAAGTGCTGTGATCATTGTACTGTTGTTGCTGGTTTTTCTTAATTTTTATTAAAGTTACATGATAATGAAATGACTAATTTACTTGTTTAGGTAGGTTATCTAGTGTTGAAGGGATCATAAAAATCATAAACTGATGCAGCTGTAATGTCACTGGGAACATTGGTGGGATCTTGGGAGACTGTGAGGAACCTCTCTCTTATCCAGGAGGGTCGTCTCCCTTCAGTAAGAGGGGAGGAAGCCCAGTTTATGCCACTGCCAGTGAAATAGAAGATAAGGGGCACCTGCCGGTTGGCCAGGGTTTGCACCAAAGTGACGGGCAGACATTGTCCTGGCAGAGAGACAGAGCTTGTGAAACTGAGGCCGGGCTTGATTTCAATGGAATGTCAAGTTCTAAAGCCAAACTGATAGGAGTCCAGGGAATCATCCTTAAAAAAAGAATAGGTCCATCCATTGTTCTCTTTACCCCCAGGCATTGGAAGAAGAGAAAGGAGATATGGGGTGATGATCCATTGTTCGGAAATGGGTTTTTAAGCCAAGTGATACGTGTCTGCGTCAGACTGAAGGGAGACACCCGGAGATGAGATGAGATGAGGCATTGGCAGGGGATGATGAAGTAGAGGACTGGCAGGGTAGTCAAGGGAAGTGGTAGATAAAAGAAGAAAAAAACAGCCTAGTGCTGCAGTCTTTTGCGTTCAGTGTGCCTTCCATGCCAGATCCGAAAGTGAGAATCTAATGTTGGTCTTCCACCCCTTTCAGATCCTGTGCTTCAGGTGCCCACGCACGTCACAGAGTAAGTGGCCTCCTTGCTGTGCTGCCTCTGTCTCACGTGGCTCATTTTCTATTATTATTTTTTTTTTTGCCATTTCCCTATTCACACGATCTGTGTGATCCATGCGATCCATGCGATCCGTGCGATCCGTGCGATCAGTGCGATCCGTGCGATCCGTGTCAGTGTCCTGTGCCAAAGGCCCTATGCATGAGTGTGATATACTTCTGCATAAACATCGACATCAAACATTGTGCTGAAACGAAAATAAAAGGGCGGGTATCTGACGAGCGGCATGTCGCCTCTCTTCCGGTACAGGCCCGCGTTTCTGCCTGATCCGAATGATGGCAGCCTATACTCCCTGGGGGGGAAAAACAGCGAGGGACTGACGGTGAGAGGAGACCGGCCAGCTTATCCTGACACTGGCCGCACTGGTCATTATGGATACCAGCAGCCTGTGTCATGTGTCAAACCCCGTCCTGTTTTGCATAGCACACAGTAAAGGAAATTAATCTTTTTCAGTTTGTTGAAATACTGCTGTATGGTTACACAACAGATTGTAAATCTCATTAATTTTCCAGATTAACTGTACTATAACAGATGGCTTACTGATGTCTGCACAGTCAAGGTCAGTACCCGGAATTTCCTGGAACTAATTTGTCACTCTGCCTCCTACTCCTTACAGAAACTGCCCTTCACAATCCCCGAGCTTGTTCAGGCATCACCCTGTCGCAGCTCTGACGGGGTCCTCTACATGGGTAAGGCCAAGCGCGAGCAGTCTGATGCTGTCCCAGTGCATGATGGTAATGATGACATGGGCACAGGAGGACCAATCAGAGATGAAGCTGCTGGTGGCTCCGTGGCAGCGGCTTACGTACAACTTCTGGACTCTTCAGTCATGATTCTGACCTTGTTCTCCTACTCTGAGCTTCAGATGTATGATGGACCAAAACCCCCAGTTTGCTGAGAATGAAGAAGAACCCAAATCTTTACTTGCCTGCTTTTTGTTTTGATGATTTATTTAATGATTCAAGTGTCTCTGAAAGGGACTGTCTGTGACATTTGCTGCTTTGCTCTTCTATGCTTAGCGATGGTGAGTCACATTGATCTATGTGTAATTTTAAAAAAAATAATGAAATATTGAAGTGCTGGATTGCTTTCATGCCTGGTAGACGTAGATTTTCAAAGGCATGTGCCTGGCAATTAAAGATGAGTAGCCTCCCCATTTTGTGGTGGGAGAGGGGAGCGTGGCTGGATTTGTGTACTTAATGGTATTTCTTGCATACGTAATACAAATTTTGTATAATGTAGCTTTGCTTAATTTGTTTTATTGTTGTCATGACTACGCAAACATGCCGTTATAATTTTTTGGTCCTGGACAACCTTCAGGCCAGATATCAGTCCTAATCAAGGTCGCATTTTCCTACTGTGGGACGTTCCTTCTGTGCTTTTCTGTGACTTGTCATCATCAATATGCATACTTGGCCACTCTTGTGCTCCTGTATACCCATTCGATGTTATCTTCCATTGTACTGTTCCAATACTCACAAACACAAGTAGAGAGGACAGTAAAAATCCCCAGGTGCCCGTCTTGCCCTGCATCAGTCGCATCCTTGCTATTGAGAACAATGCTATGATTCATCGTGTCCCGAGTTCATTCTTAGGTGGCAATTTGGCAAGAATGTTCTTGCCAAGAGCACAAGTACAATCGTTGCGTTCTTGATGCTGAAACACACCCTTGGTGGACGTGGCCACAGGCTTAGGAACGCTGTGTATGCACTGGGGCCTGATGGGAGCGAGCAGCAACTTGCCAGGGAGCCTGTGGATGGCGCTTGGGATGTCCATCCCTGTGCAGTGCCGGTCGTAACTTGGGATGTCCATCCCTGCGCAGTGCCGGTCGTAACTCTGGATGTCCATCCCTGCGCAGTGCCGGTCGTAACTTGGGATGTCCATCCCTGCGCTGCAGCTGCAGTATGTTTGGGGCTTCTGCCCTGCCCTCCCTCAGCCCAGCTGTTTAAGGTCAGCAGATCCCACCTCCAGCTTTCCCTGGATCTGCCAGAGCTGTCATGAGGACCCCCCCCCTCCCCCCACCGTGAATCTTATCACCAGGATCTGTATTGCAAAATAACACTGCTTACTATTTAGTGTCCGAACATTAATGAAAAATTAGATGCCATCCAAGCCTAACCTCGACCCGGCTGTATATTGCAGTCCTTGCGATGTGATAATTGCTTCTGCATAACACGCAATCTTTATGTTACCGGAATCCTTTTCGCGGTTTCCCTGGTGCGTGGCCTGTGCTCTCAGGTGTGTGAATTCCATGAATGCCACGTGACAGGAGTAACGCGTGCAGAGTAACATGAAGGCAAAGCAAATAAATCTGTTGAATGTGATCCTGTTGGTGTGTCTCCAGGTAAGAAGCAGGACCTGTGGTACGTGGTGGACGCGCTGACTGGTGAGAAGCAGCAGACGCTGACGTCCTCCTTTGCTGAGATGCTCTGCCCCTCTTCCTCGTTGCTCTACCTGGGTCGTACAGGTACCCGCCCCCTTGGGACCATTCCCTGTCGCTCCACTTCCGACCCCGTGACACCCCATCCGCCTCGGGTTCTTTTTGTGTTTCCACGCTTTCATTTCCCGCATATGGGTCATCTAATAAAAGTGCCTGAGCAAAGCTGCCTATGGGGCTGTGTGTTCGCCACACCATATCGTTTAGGTCGGGGTGAAATTTAACGTGGACTAGTGCAGTGTTACGAGTGGGGACAGATGCGGAGAGAATGGGATGACCTGTTCAGATGTTTACTGTCTGTTTCCATGACATTGTTGTCCCCCCCCCCCCCCAGAATACACCATCACGATGTACGACACCAAGAGCCGGGAGCTGCGCTGGAATGCCACCTACTCAGACTATGCCTCCACGCTGCCTGACGAAGACAACAAATACAGTAAGGGGCCGGGCATAGGGCCGGCTCCGCCCACAGAGGGGTGGGGACAGGGAATTCTGGGTGATGTCTGTAACACGGCCTCGCTCTCTCCCACCCGCCCAGCAGAACTGGCCCACTTTGTATCCAACGGCGACGGCCTGGTGGTGACCGTGGACAGCGAGTCGGGCGACGTGCACTGGGTGCAGAACTACAACTCGCCCGTGGTGGCCATGTACATCTGGCAGCGGGAGGGCCTGCGCAAGGTGCCGCATACCAACTTCGCCGTGGAGACGCTGCGTTACCTCACCTTCATGTCCGGGGAGGTGGGCCGCATCACCCAGTGGAAGTACCCTTTCCCGGAGGAGAAGAAGCCCAAAAACAAGCTGATGTACGTGCCTCCGTCACCGTCGGCTCGGTGCGCCGTTTAAAGCCTGTTAGCATTAGCGGGAGCGCGTGACTTAAAGGGACGCTTGTGTATGATGATGGTCAAACATACTTTCCAGTCAAGTTTAGATGAGTTGCTGCAATATCAACGATAGTTTAAGTTTGCAGCCTTATTATTATCATTATTATGTTTTACTGCGTCACTTGCACACAGCGGAGGCTCTTATTTTTCTGTTAGTAAAGTCACTTTGCTCGCTGCTGTTATTCCTCCAGGATTTCTCTGGAGATCTGGGGCCGGGTACGCAAAACGCGTTAAGTTTTCCCCTTAAGTATGACACACAAGGTTTAATTTCTCCTTAGCTATGAGAGGGACTGACGAAATAAACGTTTTTTGTCTGACGAACACAAAATTTAAAAAGCGGGATTTTGCCCCCACTGCATCCTTATCTGATGAAAATGCAGGCTGTCCCCCCCCCCCCACGCTGTATTGTGTTCGCAACAAGTAGGAACTTTTCACGCGACTAAGAACTACTGAGTGGAGCACATAACCTAAACTTTGCTGAATGGTTGCTGATAAGCAGCAGCAGTAACTTGGAAGATAGAGATGTACTGGGGAAAGAGCATTAGTGATGGAAATATTGAGCAGATAAAATTGCCATTTCTCAGTTGCATTAAATGCATTTTTGCACGTCTCTCCATATTTCTGCGTGAGAATTAATTCCATAGCCGATGCACTTCTGTTCAATATTGCCGATGCCCAGAGTGAAACCTGCTAGCCAGATTTGATAATGAATAATAAAGTCACAGGCAAAATAAGTAAAACCATGAATTGAATGTCGTCCAGATAAAATCGATTGACCATCATTAACCGTAATCATTGGGTACTCCCAGTCACAGGACACGCCTCTCAGGATGCGGTCATTTTCTTCATTTGTCGCCATAAACTCTGCCATGTTGCAGCTAAGATACTATACAGTCAGAGGTACTTTGTTTTTTTTTTCCCCGCTTACTTTGGTTGTTAAGGTCTTTTGTGCAGCCATTAAGGGAACTTTATGGGATTTCTTATGTATTTAAATTTTTCCCCTTATCTTTGTGTTATACTTAAGTGAACATTTTAAGGAAGACTTAAGGGTATTTTGTGCAGCCAACTTTATTATAATGAAATCTAAACTTGAACTTTAAGGAAAATTTTGACTTGAAAGTGTTCTGTGCAACCAGCCCCTGAATCAAGTTTTCTGGGCTGTTTTTAGAGGAAAATTCTGTCTCTAAGCAGTTGCTTTGACACATTATTTGCTTGTTTGTTTTTATCCCTCCTCCAGGTCCACGCTTTACGTGGGAAAGTACTCCACCAGCTTATATGCGTCCCCATCCTTGGTGCACGATGGTGTCACTGTTGTGGTAAGTGACACACTAAAAGTACACCCATAATCCAAGGTATTAAAAAATCAAGTGACTTTTGTGTTTTGTCTGGCCTTGCATAAAATAGTTAGGCATGCCATACAACGTTTTGGTTAGTCTGTGAAGTGATTTCACTACCATTACTTCACTTACTATTTCCTTGCCGTTGCGTTAACGAGGGCTTATGGACCATGAGGATGATGTGAAGGATCTGCAGTCATCTTGAATAGAAAACTTTATTCACTAGTTCTGAAATTTTTGTTGATGTAGCAGCTAAAACGTTTGTGGATGTGTTAGGACACACAGGTGGGTGGGTGTGGATTGATGGTTTAGTAGTTTTTGCTATATTCCACGTCTACTTCAAACCGAAGTCAAGCGGGGGAGGGAACCCCCACTAAGTCCACCCAAAAACCAAAAAAAAAGAACGGTAATCACAAGTTTTCTCCTTGGTTAGCCTCGTGGTAGCACCTTTCCTCTGCTCGAGGGCCCTAGCCAGTCGGAATTCACCATCCAGGATGACAAAGAGTGTGTCATCACCCCCAGCATTGACGTCAAGCTCGCCGACGGCCTCAAGCAGCGCAGTCGCTTGAATTTCATGAGCAACTACCTGCTTCTTATCGGTATGTGTGCCACAAGAAGTACTAATGTTATAGTGGAGTGTTTGAGGGACTGCGGTATGGTGGAGTGTTTGAGGGACTGCGGTATGGTGGAGTGTTTGAGGGACTGCGGTATGGTGGAGTGTTTGAGGGACTGCGG
>JAODUD010000095.1:9450630-9468823 GCA_026784285.1 Stomatorhinus walkeri | reverse complement strand
CCCCCCCCCCCCCCCACAACGCACCACGTTTATTCATGTTCATCAGCTGAAAACATGCCGGCTGTTCTATTTCTCTATATTAGGTTTGCATGTTATATTTTTTTATGAACTGGCAGCAAATGGACTGCGTTCCTGTTTTATTAATAACTGGATGGCTTTCCATTTAATTACCCAGTATTATCTGCATACAAAATGTCTAAAATTTAACATTTCAGCTTTTCATATCGTGGAAAAAATGAACTTTTAAATCACACTGCCATCCACAAACCCGTGGCTATACTTGAACTTGGGACTTCAGGAATAACTAGATACATTTTATGGTCTGTCTTTGGAGAGTGCCACCGAAGAGTTAATTACGCTGTAATGCAATGAAAATGTTTAAGTGGGAAATGAGCATTAAATTAAGGCATAGCCTTTGTTAATGAGATCACCGTTTTATTGAATTTTTGTATTTTTTTTTTAATCTCAAAAGATGAGCTTTATTTAAAATGCTCAGTTAATGTACTGGCTCCCATTTTGGGTTTTGTACAGTTTTGGTTAGACGACAAATGCGTGGGGAAGGAGTGCTGCTTAAATAAGATGATAAACATATCTTTGGATGATTTATATTATGGGCTGTGTGTATTAGGGATGTGCGTCTCCATCACTGAGGCCGCTGTGGCACATCTCAATGCATTCCCAACGATTCAATGCATTAAAGATATATATTAAGTAATGACTCTTGTGATACGATATGATTCATTCCTTATTGCAATGAATTTTAATATGGTACACATACAAAAAGTTGAGTGGTGGAATTAATAAAGATTGGTAGCATATCTAAATAATGGAAAACTAATGATTATATATTCAAAATTAAAGATGTTAGAAATGGTGCATCCCAAGTTCAGCATAAATCGTGTAATATTCATTGGAATTATTACAAGAATGGAATGTTTTGATGAGGTTAGTAGTATATAGTACAGAATTTCCCAAAGGTTTTTTTTATAAACTTGCTGTAGCCAGAATTCTCCTACAAAAAGATGGCGGAATGCCTGTCTTTCATGCTGTGCTGCCCCAAACTATGAGCATAATTCACACTTATTTACCAGAAACGGTTAACATACAAATTAATTTTCAAAATAACTAGTATGATGTGATTTCTTTTCTTTACCCATTATATATATACATACAGTATAAATTACAAAAACACACTGGAATGAGCATCTGGTTTGAAGGTCAGAAGAGAGGTGATGAGTCCAGCATCTGTACACGTGCAGCAAACAGCTTGATGTGTTTCTCAACTTCAGCACTTAGCTCCTGCTGAGAAGCACGAGGGTGTCTCCTCACATAGTCTGCCACGCTCAAAATACACTCCCTCTGTGTGTGGAGAACAAGGAAAATCCCATCATGCCTTTGCGAAACTGGTAAACCTACTGGATAGACCAAGACTGAGGAGCTAAATCGTGGGGTGCTTTTCCATTGACTTCCGGTCAGGTACCAGTACTGAAAGTGCCAAACCAGCTAGGGTACTACTTTGGTAATTTGGTACTTTTGGGTGTGACTTGAAACGCCTTCCTTGTCAACTGGTTATGCGAATAGCCTGTCTCTAAAATGCAATACAAATGCCTTAAACAGTTGTGAAAATAATAAATTAAATAAATGTGATTTGGTCAGAACAACATATACAACAAAAAGATCCGGATGGTATGACAAGAAATTAAAAAGTATTTTTCTGAATAAACTAATACAGCACACACTTAGCAGGCTGTCCTAGCGATGTGATTTTGTTGTGATGAATATTGGAGTATTTATAAAACATAATAGTTGATAAATTTCTCACAAACCCATCTTTGAATGTTTTAAATGGTAAGGATGGAAATGATTACAATTGTTTCTGAGAATGCATGCAGCGCTCATGCAAAAGCAGCAGAAGTGAAACTCCCAAGTATCAAAAATATAGGACCTGGCGTAGCAGAAAAGCGCCAATAGATATCCAGCTGTCATAGGAACATGCACTCTACAGGTTCTTCAGTACATGAAGTACCTTAAATGTCATCTACATCAATCTACAGTGTTGGATGTGGGTGACAGTGGTTAGCACTGTTGCCTCACACCTCTGGGACCTGGGTTCAAGTCTCCGTCAAGGTACCGTGTGTGGAGTTTGTATGTTCTCCCCATGTCATTGTGGGGTTCCCTCCAGGTACTCTGGTCTCCCCCCACAGTCCAAAAACATACTGAGGTTGACTAGAGTTGCCAAATTTCCCACGGGTGTGAATGCTCCCTGTGATGGGTTGGTTCCCTGCCTTGCACCCATAGGCTCCAGATGCCCTGCAACCCTGAATAGGACAGGTGGATTCCGATTATGGATGGATGTGAGTAGTGTGTAGTTCAGCAGGACTGGATATCGTGTCTGTGATTGAAAGGGCACCACTTCAGATCATGTGGTCGGCTTAGTGATTTAACTGCTGGTCCCATGATTACGGCCATTAAGCCCCTACTGTTTCATGTTCTCTCAAAAATGTATGTTACTTTGGATAATAGATAAGATATGTAAAATGGATATTTACTTGGAGGAATTAAGGTTACTCTTCATATTGTGTTTGGGGTGAAAACCCGAAACCAACATCTTGGGGCAATACACCATTGATTTGGTCTTTTTTTGTGAGACTGAGACCTCACCTTGTAGGCGTCCAGTTGACTCCGTCTTGTGAGCCGGTTGTGGACTGCATGCATCACCCGAGCTCCAGTGAGCGTAGTGAGCAGATCTTTGCTCTCCTCACTGTCTGACCGAAGCCAGCCTAGCAAGGCCACCTGTCACATACAAAATGCAGCAATACGGGACACGGTAAATGGTGTGTGCCAAATACAACACAGTATGGTAAGAAGAGGTAACTCTAGGCCCTGGACTGTTTTCTACTCTGTAACAGGCAGAGCCACCATTGGTTGGCCTTCATATAAACAAATTCTACAGTTATAATATCTGTTATAAAGAAACAAAGGAAGTAGATCATTAAAGTCATTTCGGTATCTGAGCTGGACAAAAGAATGTGTGGTGTTGAAAACGCCTAGCAAAACGAGATGTTTCCTTTATAGATATATGGCAAATTCATGATTAACAGCTATTTTAATGACAATTACTTTATACCTATATAGATATATAAACACTGCCTCACAGGGTAATTCTAACTCTCTCAAAGTTAATAAATTTTAATTGAACAAACATGTATCAATAGAATGTTTTACTTAGTTGCAGATAACATTTAGAAAACAATTTCAGCATGCTTTTGCCAAGAACACAAGGAAAACATTGTACATTATATATACAATAACGTTGTAGGCTTGTAGTCCTAGTGAGGATCATTGAATCTTGCATTATATGATAATTGTATAATTGTCCTTCAGAGATTTTTTTATGTAAGAGACATATAAATTAAATCTTAAATCCAGTTTATTTTGTGCTGCTTAATTCTCATTCACCGGAAATGTGTTGTTTTTAAATCCAGGTCTACATAAATTTTTATCTCGATATTGATAATGTCATTCCGCAATAAAACGTTGACAATAACGCTCGTGAGTGCGTGGCTCAAGGTAATACTGGACAGTTTGGTGTGAATTGCTTCTAAATTTGCTATAAAACCAACGCAGTCTGAAGTTAGAAACCGTCAGCGATTGTACATAAACTACAGTCCAATACTAGTTTTATACAGCTGGGGTCACAAGTAGGCCTACATGTTGTCAAATTTCCTAATCCAGCTTTTAAAAATAAGATTAATGATCTGACGCTCCTAATGAAGGCGACTTTGTCTGTATATGCCGATTTATGTTAGTAATGCAAAGTCCTGACAATTTCAAACCCGCGAGAGAAAAACAAATTAACTTATAAACAAGGCTAGCTGCTGGCTAACGAACACCGGAAATCAGCTAACTCGCTTTGCAAGAAATATCGGCATTAAAAGAATATATAATGAAAGTACAAACCTGCTGAAATAGTTGCAAAGTGGACATTTCTCCATCGTTTATCTTACAGTCCGACATTGTTACTAATTTGTAGACTGGAAACAGTATTTATCTTTTTGGGTTTATAATACCTGATGTATCTGTTTATTTTCTCTATTTCGTCACTTCCGCTCCCGCGGGAATACGGAAGCCGAGCGAGGCCGTGTGCTCGACGCACTAGGGCGCTACGGCCGCGTAATGGGCAGCGATGCGCGAAGAATACGGTATTTGCGCTATTAGGACAAGAAATTGCCGTGCGTATCGCTTTTCGGGGCGAATGCATATACTTGCGTACTAGTTGTTAATCACTGCATATAAAAATATTATGAATGTTAAGCAAGAGAAAAGTATATAGAAAAAAATAGTCCAAAATCTACCTTCATTTTATTCACAATAACTTGTCAATGCACATCCACCTGGCGTAAGTTCCAAAATATATACATACCCCCCTCTAATAATGATAAAATAACAATAACAACAATTATCATTATTATAAACTTTTATTTATAGAGCACTTTTCAAGCCAGAGTGCGCTATGTGCTGCACAAGAAAAAATATAAAAATACACATCTAATATAAAAATTATCATTATAAAACACAACACAATCAGGATAGATAGATCTAGGATATCCATAGAAAAATATTTTAATAAACAAGTTTTGTACATATTGCGCTGTTGTGAAGTAACCACACAAACATATGATGTATACAGATACGATTAGCAAAACGATACTGTATTGATCCCCTTGAGGTCTTTTCACCTATCATTGTATCACTGTATCACTGTAATGTGACATTGAAACTCGTGTCTTTGACATAAATATTTTTTCTCGAAAGCTTCAGCACATTTCATGTAATATACTTATCATGCTCCAGACCTAGAACATTATTCAAAATAGTTCATGCACATACAGCCATGGAAAAAAAAATCTGACCACAGCACATTTTCTGTTTCACTCGTTTCTCAATTTATGGGAGCCAGATTTGAACTGTCCCAGCAGTGCACTTCACATCTGCACTTAATGTTTCCCATTCTCTTTGAAGGTCACTTGGTGTCATCCTCTGATTCATGAGAAACAGTCAGATAAGTTGACAGTCATCTATGGCATTAGAAAGTCACTTCTGACCTCTGCCTGGCTGGTTTCTTTTCACTCCCAGTGTCTCCTGCTTCACCTTATTCTTGTGTACTGCTGTATTACAAATTTTGAACCTGGAAGCAGCCTGCTGCTCAGTGTAGCCTTCTGCCAGCAGAACCATGATTAAACCAGGATTTAAAAATGTAGATTTTTTTAAAAATATAGAACGGTCTCTTAATTTTTTTCCACAACTGTAGCACAACACTGTAGTTCAGCTGCAAAAGGCCATATCTCACCCGAAACAATTACAGTTTTTCTTGCTTGCTTTGGTACTATTCATGAAACATACTTAACATTCTTAAGACATTTTGGTGGCATTGACTAATTCATTGATGGAATTATTTGCTTTTGAGACAAGTTAATTGTTTTGGGTAAGTTACAGACTTGTGCAGCTAAACCATCGTGCTGTGCTCAATGCATGAACTGTTTTAAGAAATGCTCTTATAGTCGTGAGAATGTTAGTTGTTTCACAAAATGTGAAAACTAGCAACTTCAACACATGTTTACCCATTTTGCTACACTGCTTGTATTTTGGTTTGTTGCAATATTTCTGCCCTACCCTGGTCTGGTGGAACATCACTGCTGTATACCAGCACTGACTGCGATCATCGGTGTCCACAGACACATGTAGTATGAACACAAGATTCCACACACCTGACTGTCCAAGGCCCGAAAATGCCCGTGAAATAATGAAGTATTAACTTTACAGTGCTTGCACCATAAGGTGTTTCTGGTTCTGTAAAATTACCTCATGTCCCTTGGCCGTTACATGACCATGAAGAGAAATCATTGGACCAAATGACTTTTACAAGATGACCCCCCTACCAAAACACATTGTGGTTTTAAGGCTTTTTTTGGCTTCCACCAAATGTAAACTTGAAAGATGATTCTTTAGACCATGTTATCCTTCCATTACTCTGGAGTCCAGCTTTGGTGCTCCTTACACTAAGACATGCTTCTTTGTGCACTGATACAAGTGCGCTCCTCAAACTCCAACTTGTGACTCACAACACGCAGTGTTTGCTGAGACTGGATCCCAAAGGAACTGATTCAGTTCTGTCATCATTTTTTAAAGTTCTACCGCTATGGTGTTTAGCAGCTATTCAATGAATTAATTGTCTATCTAAACCTGCCTGTCAGCTTTGACATGTGATCACTGTTCCTCATTGCTGAAGAATTTTGTCTGTCCGGCACGTGCTGTCGTGTTTTTGAGACTGTTCTCCTTGACACACTAAATACTTTTTAGCCCAAACCACCTGCAATTTAGTTACCGATTATTGAGCCTCTTTGAAACCCTGTTAGTTACCTCATAATATTTTTGAGAAAAAGTGTCTATTTTATTTTGTTCACCAACTGTATTCAAACACAATCACATTTCTTTGTGCATTTTGAGATATTGGCTTTAGACTGAGGGAGGGAACAAACTCTCATGTATCGAAGCCTGTTTATTTGCTTGTCAATCTAGTCCAACTGGTTACCCTTCATTACATGGAACAAAAGTGAAATCTTTAAAATACTGGGGGGGGAGGTTGGGGTGAGGGGACTGGGTCTGTCCTAAAGTGTTATATTGATCTGAAAAGCAGTATGTGGTCTGAACCTGTCAAGCTTTTCCATACCACAACCAGTGGGCAGGTAATTTGCCAGATTTCTCCATGTGCCCCTTGAAAATATCCCCGTTTAACAGATGCCCTCTAAGCACCAGTACTGCTCAATAAAGTTGTTTTGACTTCCAATAATACTGTGTCAAACCAAATCAATTATTCGTCGTATCACTCGACACTTTGCAGACATCAGGTAAGTGAAAAATTCTTACAATGACAGTGGCGAAATTCAGAAAAATGACAAAGATGATGAATATACCACAGAAGAATAATAATAAATTCACCGTCTCTGGGTCGGTCTCAATGCTTTTCTCACTGACCACATGACCCAGGAACTTGACCACCCTTTGCGGGACACTGCACTTCACCAGGTTCAGCTGGAGATTCACCCACTGGATGACCATGAACAACAGGTGCAGGTTGGCTGCTGTGTCATTGGAAGTGTGGGTGTGGACAAGTAGATCGCCCAAGTTGATGCAGCAGCAGCTTTCCGCGATGCCTCTCGAAGGTCAGCGGGGGCACAGCAGAGCCCAAAGGGGACAACTCAGAATTGCCACAGGCCGCACCCCTGGGTGAAGCCCGACTTCTCCCAGGCCTCGGGAGTCAGGTCTACCTGCAAGCAGCTGCTGTGGAGCTCCAGTGAACTGAACCCCCACAAGCTGGCTAAGGTGTCCAAGACTCTTTCAATACATGGCAGATGATAGGAGTTAACCTTGGTGACCACGTTAAGCCTACAGTAGTCCACGCAGAACCACCAGTTGCTGTCATTCTCCCCGGTCTTCTCCCTGGCCTCGGGAGTCACCTGCAAGCAGCTGCTATGGAGGTCCAGCAAACTGAACCCCTGCTGTCTAAGGTGTCCAAGGTTTCTTCAATATGTGGCAGGGGACAGGGGTTAAACTTGGGTCAATTTATCGCGTTGCGCGATAAATTGAGATACAGCCTTGGACCAGGACAGACACTGGCTTTTGGACATTTTGCTGATAACAGACTAGATCGTATTTTACCTCTTTGGTGCAGAGCACACTGTGTCCATTTCTTCCAAAAAAGATCTGGAATGCTGATTTGGAACGTTTCCACTGTTTGATTGTCCATCCCAGTTGTGTCAGAGCCCAGAGAAGTTGATGCTGCTTTTGGACATGGTTAACATAAGGCTTATTTTTTTGCCATTCGTGATTGTAACTCTGTATTGTAGAGCTTGACAAAGGTTTGCCAAAGTAATCTCTTGCCCATGTGGTTATATCACCTATTGATGAATGACGGTTTTTGGTGCAGTACCGCCTGAATTCCTCCAGATTCCTTGAATCGGTTAATGAAATGCACTGTAGAGGGAGGAACATACAAATCACTTCCAATCTTTCTTGGAGGAACAAACAATTGTTTTAATGACGTTTATCTTCGTTCACTTGCATTTAGTCCAGACTACCTTAAATTCTACAGGTTATTCGACTAAGCAAGAAATCCTGCTTTCTGAAACAGACCCCTGTTCTAGGCCAGTTAATTGTTAGCAATATCAGTTGATACCACAGTATTTTCCTCATAAAAACACCGCAGCAACATGTTCACAGCTAGCGGCTGGACAGCAGAGTTGCCAACTGTCACACGTGTGGGGTGACACTCACGCTTTCTCACTCTCACGCTCACGCAAGAAATCTTACAGTAAATCTATGTTATCCCATTATAAGCCTAAAATTGGCTATATCAAAGGCGTTGAGGTAGTTTCAAACCTTACGGATATTTACCAGGTAGCCTAATAAAACTCTTACATTCGTGTAAATGCGGGTGCAGACAAATAAGACATAACTGCTAATAAACGGTATAAAACTGTATCTTCAACTTCTGTTAATAATGGGCGCATCCATCTTGAGTTCTGAGGCGGCGTTGTGTAGATTCCTGACTTTGAAATTTCCGATTAGGAATTCCGAGTTACGAGGTAAAATGGAACATAGCAAATGTCCGCTTAACCAAAATTACTCAGAAGGCAATGCAAACTAAGGAACTCAATTGTGATGGTTTACTGTACTGTAGGATTTTACATTAATATGCTGACAAATCTACAGCGACATGTTACAGGGTTTGCTTTGCAAAAAGAATGATAGGCCTACTTATTCGCATAACTTATTGATCATTACGTTCTGAATTGTAATGACGTACTGAGCAGTAATCGAAACCTAAAAGAGCGCTTACGCCCACCTAAGAGGTGTGGTAATCCTACACTGCTTTATAATCATCCGCTGCGGAAATCTAATGGAAACGTTTCTAGGCAATGATGTTTCTGATGGAAATAGTTACACCTAAATATCTTACCTACTTCACATACTATTTATTTTCTTAAGGTAGTATGTAGATTTTGTAACGAAGAAACGAGTGAAAAACGAAAACGAATGCAAACTTTCAATGTGGCGGTAAGTGCACTATGAAAACGGCAGAGATTCTTTGTATTTTTATTTATTTTTAATTATATGAAAAATGTTTTGCGATGTGGCGCGCACCCTTCGACATTTTTCAGTTTCAAAATTAATTGGTTCTGCGAAGTAAAATAACACAGACTATATTAGACTATAGGTAAAACCTATGTAAAACTGTTTTACAAACGAAGTTACACATTAGGCAACATAATGTGCAATATTATGCGGAAAAGTGGAGATCAATAAGCTAATAATAAAAAAGACCCGTTTAATATAAAGTTTCCATTAACATCCATTACTTAGGATATTGAACGCACATTCATGCTGACACACTTTCATTTTACGTTCATGTACTTTGTACTGGCATGTGTCACCGATGTCATAATAGCGCGTTTGTTACAGGGACAAAAATCTGGAAATGAAGCATAGACCAAGATGTTTGAATTACTGGTGATCCAGATTAGTTGGTGAAGTGCATAATATTTTTATGGAAAAAAGCAGGACTTTTTACTGGATCTGAATCGCATGCTATTTTGGCGGTAGTGTTTATAGCAGTAGTGTTTGTCCTGACATAACTGCGTGTGCTTTGACAAATTATATTCTATCGGCGGGCAGTGTAAAGATAAGATACAAGTTTTGTTTGCTTTACGCATAGCTTTCATAAGATATTGAGACCTAGCATTATGAACAGCCATGTCCCCCACTCACTCTATCTACATTAGAGAGCGTCGCGGACAGGATGGCAGAGCGATCGCTGATGCTCTCGCCGCCCCAGTGAGAACGCAGAGTCGGGCTTTGTTAATGTGGACCAGGTATCAGTCATTAAATTCATATTTCGAAGTAATTCTAGTCTTTCCTGTAACTGTATGCATGGAAAGAGTCAAGAGGGTTCGGTTCACCACGGTTCACTCATTTTCATTTTATCAGTTCAATAAAGTGGATTGTTTCAGCTATTTTGTTTCCTCATTTTTGAACTTCAATACAAACAGACGCAAACTGACACAAATTTGAAAATGCCTGTATAATCTATTCCAAGCTACAAGCCTTCAATGCAAAACACCCAAATATTTCTGTGTGATCTCATTTTGTAGGATTTGAATAGACTAAAAGAAACAAAGCAGAACTGGCTTGAGCCAGTCTTTATTTACATGAGGGAGGGTAGGATTCTGTGACGGCGATTACTCGAGCATGTGGTAAGGCAGCTTATTGTGGACAGCCGTGATTGGCCAAGATCCTGTTTTACTGAACAACAAAGTCTGAGGAAATAGTTACCTGGTTTGTACTTCCCTCATAAATGTCATATTGTCTAAAAATCCCCCAAAATGAACAAGGTGAATCAGTAAAATAAAAAATGTGTCAATGATAAATGAAAACAGTTGTCATGCAGAGCTAAGGAAATTAAACGCCGATCACATGGTACATCTCCGACTGCACGCACTGAGGTTTTCTGCCTGTCGGGCGTTTCCTCTCCAGCTGGCGCGCCTCTGAGCACTCGGCGCTGACTGGGTTCGGGCGGCTCTGAGGCTCGCAGCAGAGGCGACTAAGCGAGACTTTCTAATCGAGCTCCAGTGGGTACCGCAACGGACAGTGTTGAAGGGACTAAACACGATCCAATGGACAGCAACAACTGTGCTATAATAATAATAATGACAGATTACCGATTAGCGTAAGCATAGATATATCTCATAAGCAGTTTTTTACCTCTTATCTTATTTTTATATATTATTTTGTACGCTTTAGCCAACTCATGTTTCAGTGCCATCTTGTCTTGTAGTTTAAGGAGGTGAACCACTTTTGCTGAAGGACGACTACATCTAATTACTATTCTTCAATAAAATATAACAGCTTGCATAATGAAGTTGTATGCTTTCAAAAAAAAGATCCAGAATTAAATTCAGTGTTAGTCTTATCTTAATTTTAACGGTGCACCAAGGAGGAAATTTTGATGGGTATCTATTTTAATATACTATTACAGGTAATGATATATCCAGCTAAACTCTGAGCCACTATTAACTGATATTTTATGCATGGCTGCTTATTTTGCAGGTAAACCTCTGCATTAAGTGGCACACTCTACCCTGTGTCAGTCTGCGGGTCCCTGTTCTGCAGTCAAAAGAAGTCCATAATGGGTAAGTTTCCCTTGTTTTGTAGAGAGAGTTGCCTTTTTAAACATAATTTTAAATTGTAGAATTGTAAATTAAATTGTAAAATTCTGCAATGGGTTGCTGCCCGATCCTGGGTTATTCCCACCTTATACTGATAGCTTCTGAGATGGGCTCCAGACCCTGCATAGGACAGGCGGGTATAGAAAATGGATGGATGGATGGATGATGTTGAAATTCATGTTGAATTAGTTAATTTCCTCCTAATTTAGTACATTTATTCTACTGCTGTTTATTATACCTCGTATTGATCTCATGTAATAGGATAAGCAGTTTCAAAAAATGGATGGATGGATGATCTCATGTATATTTTGATATTCTAATATAAATATGTAAATTTTAATATGACAATAAGTCTGCAATATATTGATTGGTTGGTCTCTCAAAATAGCATATGTATGTGTATATACCATGACCCTGTACCTATACATAGGTATGGAAGATTGATGGATATGTAATTATATACCTATTTTCATGTGGTATAATATAATGTTTTATATATTCTTTTATTCGTAAAGCTGAGGAAAGTGAAAAAAAACCAATTGAAAGTTGGACAGAATCCGATGTGAGCACCTGGTTAAGGTCCATAAAAATAAATGAGAAATATATACAGAAATTCCAAGAGGAAGAAGTCGATGGGGTGGTCCTCTTACAAGCAACTGAAAAATATCTAAAAAACAAGATTGGAATGAAATCTGGACCAATCCTTCTTCTGATGACCAAAAGAGATGAGCTCACCAGTTCTCCAGCTGTGAAGCCTCAAGATGTCACTGCGGGTAAAAGTGAAGATCAATCACAGCAGCAAGAGCAGTGTGATTTAAGTGAGAATGGAGCCAAAGTAAAGTCAAAAACAAAAAAAAAATCTTCTCTGGGTGGGTTATCTGTGAAAAGAGACTGCAAACCTCGGCCTTTTGGCAAAGAGGGGGTTAACTTCACATATGCAAAGCACAACGTGTTAAAGCCGGAATCAGGTGTTGTTGATATGATTTCTCCTTGCCATGAATACAAGTCATTTGAAACTGCTGCTAATTTGGACAATCAAAGGTTACAAGCTAAACTTGCCAATGAAACTTTCAAATTCGCCTGTGGATGTATGAACATGCGAACAAATGGCACAATACACTTTGGTGTGATGGACAGTGTGCACAACTCTGGTTATGTTCATGGTGAGATAATAGGTATTCCTATTACAGAAAAAGATGTGTATGTTGATGCATTAGACCACATGAAAAAGTGCTTTAATTCTGACAGTGACCTTGCAGCATTGTGTATTCGCCCTCCAGAGTTTATTGAAGTTTCAGACACTGGCAGCACAGAAAAATATTATGTGGTAGAAATTGACATTGTACCAAACATAAGTGTCGTGAAAAACAAAGTGTTCTCTGTCTGTCTGCCGAATTTCAGGGAAGATTCAAATAAGGTGCAATTTGAAAAGAAAGTGATATACCGTAGAAATGGTTCCAAAACAGAACCAATCAGCAATCTGGAAGAGTTTTACTCCAGTCTAAGACACAGA
The DNA here is from genome assembly GCA_026784285.1 of Stomatorhinus walkeri. NCBI lineage: Eukaryota > Metazoa > Chordata > Actinopteri > Osteoglossiformes > Mormyridae > Stomatorhinus > Stomatorhinus walkeri. Next base: position 9,456,025 of record JAODUD010000095.1, on the reverse strand, counting down.
GATGAGCTTAGAATGGAAGCGGAAAATGACCATGCTGTTCCAGATTTGAGTGTGAGTAACCTTGGAAGAAAACTGGCAATGCTGATCACTGATGGAAAAGGGAAAATTGAAAAGGAAAAGTGGCACATTGTTGTTTCAAACAGATTTCAGGAAGAACATTTGAAATGCATTGACTTTTTGCTGGACCTGAAAATTTTATGTGTGTTTGATTTCGACCCCGACTCTAAAGCATCTGGATTATGCAAAAGATACTGTGAACACCATGCAGCAAATTTGCATTTCGTACAAGACTACAAAATTCCAGAACAAAGGAGCATTAACGAATTTGAAGGTGAATTGCATTTGTTTGAACAGGTCAGCTGGATTTTTTGCAATGGACGGAATGATTTCCGCGGAAACGAGACTCCCTGTGATGAAATGACATGGATTAGAACTAAAAAGTCATTTCTAAAGGAGGCAGTGTGTCTGATCTGTAAGCAAATCTTACCAAACGGCACTTTCTCTGTGATTTTCTTTCTAACCTCTCCAGTGGAGTTACCGATCGTTCACACTTTCCATGAGTTCTTTGCTGAAATGCAAGGTCATGATGATATCATTTGCATTTCAGAATCTGAGGAAAATTACAGCAAATGGGAAGGTTTTGCTCAGTCATCTTGCACTGCTGAGACTGTGCAGTCTAAGAGTATTTCAGGGATGAAAATGAGTCACGTCAATGCCACAATTCAGCAGCTTCAGCCGTCCAAAACAAGGGTCGTCAGGCACCTTTCTGTCTTCAGTAAAGGTGTTTGCAAACTTGAAAACGTTGAAGAAGAAAGAATGTCTTCGATAGAAATTCTGAGTGTTGACCAGTGTGATGATACCAAAATTGATTCTGAGGCTGAAATCAAAAGCATTGAAGAGAATTTTTATCGAGGGGGTAAAGTGAGTTGGATGAATTTTTGGCTGTCAGAAAAGAAACATGTTGGGGAATTCATTCAAAGAGATACATATAAGGAAATGTCCACACGTGTCAATGACCTTCCCAGGTGGCATATCGAACAACAAGCTGTTTGTGATCTTAGAATATACCACCAACCAGGTAGTGGTGGAAGCACTGTTGCACGGCAAGTGCTCTGGAATAACAGGAAAAACTTCAGATGTGCAGTGGCAAGAACCTCATTCGCTCCTGCAAAAGTGGCTGAGCACGCTGTGAGGTTGCGAGAGTATGAGGAAGACGATGCACAAAAATGTCTTCCGGTTCTTTTGCTGGTTGAAGATTTTGATACAGATTACCTTGAAGATCTAAGGAGAGAGCTTGAATTGGCTGTAAGAACTCGGAAGATCAAACAAGGGACACTGTGCTTTATTTTAATAAGCTGCAGACAATCATGTGAACCAGAAAAAATGCGCAAGGAGTCACCATCACAGAATTTTTCTGTGACTCATAAATTGTCAGGGGAAGAGAAGAAAGAGTTTGCACGAAAAAAGACTGAAGTTGAAAAGCATTATTCAGCTGATTACATCATAACCTTTGTTTTGATGAGTAAGGAATTTGACAAACAATACATCATCGATTTTGTGAAAAATGTACTTGATGGCATTAACCATGCAGATGTTGTCACTCGCCTCATTCATTATGTGGCTTTACTCAATACTTATGTGCAAAACTCCTATATCTCTCAATCCCACTGTGAAGCTCTGCTACTACTAACCATGCAGACAAATATGCAGACAAATACAGGACAAAGAACAGCAGAGAGATTCCGAAGGCATTTGTTTGAATCATCATTAAACAAGCAGGCCAAAGTTCTTTTCATCCATCTGAGAGATGAGAAGCCTCATATTCAAAACATACGCATCCTTCATCCCTTGATTGCCGAAGAAGTTCTTCGGCAACTTTTGGGCAATGACCAACAGCAGAGTGACATAGCCATGAACCTACTCAAAGAAGATGTGCTTTTTCAGAACAATTTTGGAAAATATGATTACCACAGATTCCTGCATGACCTCTGCATGAGGCGCAACAAGATCAGCAAAGGAGACAAATCTGACACTTCATTTTCTCCCCTCATTGAACACATTTTGAAGATGGAAAATCTGGAAAAGGCCTTTGAGGTCCTGAAAGCTGCCTACACACGGTTTAATGAAGATCCCTTCTTTGCCCAGCAGCTGGCACGTTTGTGTTACACATACGAGAACTTTCAGGCAGCCGAACAATGGGCAAATGTATCCCTGCAAAAAATGCCGTACAACTCCTACATCTTGGATACAAAGGGCCAAGTGTTCAAAAGGTGGTTCAAAAACAAATGGAAAAATCTTAAAGGTGACTTGAGCCCAGAATCCACAACAGTTGCAATTGCAACCGCGTTAAAGGCAGTTGAATGCTTCAGAGAGTGTGAGGAAGCAGCCAACTTGGAGCAGGACTCCTTGAATGATTCAGGCTACTTCTCAGAAATTGAAGTAGAATGTGATCTATTGAATCTAATTTTGAAAGTGTTTCCACATGGAGAAAAGGGCCGCTATGAATGCGTGCAGTACTTAGTGACAGGGCACATTCCAGAAAGGGTGAAAAAACCATGGGAATGTTTTCACAGTAAACTGAAATCCATTCAGAAGAATATGCATGATGCCCTCACAAGAATTTCAGAAGACCTGAGCTACTTTCAGACTGACATCAGCTCAGATGGTGATGAAAAATACAACTGTGACCTGAGAATAAGGAATCCAATAAAATGGCTTGCTACAAAAACTGCCTGGTATGGGAAATTTTTCAAAGATGTAGAGTTGCCCTCTAAAGACCAAAATCAATTATCATCACGCATGGAAATTTGTTCTCTTGGAGGTGACAATATTACCAGCATCTTTTCTCTCTTGTCTGAAAAAAATCAGGCACAATTAGAATCCATTATTTCCACATACAGTAAGCTGAAGAAACTTGATCAAATGGAACTGGCCAACTACATAGCATCTCAGATAGCTTTAGGGTGCGTTTCAAGTGCATCCACTCCCTCTAAACTTAAGGAGCTTCAAGCACACAGCCAGCAGTTCCCTCAGGACAGAGACAGATGTCACCCCAATGCCCTGTTCTTACTCACATTGCTTTTCTGGCCAGAGGATGATGACACCAGTCAAGAGAGGGATAACAAATATGAAATCCTTATGTCTGCTTTGGATGTTCTGAAAAGAAGCTACCACAACAGAAGGAAAAATGTGCCTCACAATGAGCTGAGAGTTTTCACCCATTTCTACCTTGGCAACGGAAGGGGCCTGAGTAAGATCGTCCACAAAAGTATGATACCGGACTTGAAAACATTCACAGTGTCAGAAAAAAGAATTAAGTGGTTCGATGGATCTATCTGGAAAACACCAGAGATTGTGCGCATGCTGAAACGTGTTCAAGGCTGGACAGAACATGGAAATGTCTATATCAAAGGCTGTAAAGGAAAAGAAATCAAGATACTTGCCCTGAACTCTTATTCAGTACCTGATGGTAATGAGAATGTTGCATTTTATGTGGGATTTACATTTCAAGGACCTGTTGCTTGTGGCATCACTGTCTGTGATGCCAAACAAAAATAAGGAACAGGGGAAAGGGTCAATAGATTTGGGTCCATAGTCCAGTTGTATTAATGTCGTGTTTCATCAGTGAAATGTACCTACAAATCAATTCAGTTTGTAATAGTTACATAATGTTTGTATGACACTTCATTGAATAGATGTAAATATGTAAATATTGTTTTGCACATACTGTACACACACATACACAAGGTTTGTAATTTTATATTTGTGGGGACTCCACATTCATTTTCATGGGGAAAACTCTAATCACAACATGGCAACCTTACCCCCTGACCAGCTCTAACCTTAACCTTAAACAAACAAAATACGAGACTTGTGACATTTTTACTTTTTGATTGCATTGAAAGATCTTTGAAGAAAATGAAAAATGGTCCCCTCGATGTAATATGAACCTAATCCACACACACAAACTGCTGTTGTTTTAAATATACTCTATAAATTAACTTGATCTGACATGACTTCTGATAAAATTTAAGAAATAATGTATTGTGGTACCCATTCAGACCAATTTCTTCCTACACCAATCTGTGTTCCCTAAATGCTCTTAGAGTTGCCCTTTGCCTGCTGATTTTAATAGTCATCTCCTTAGGTTCTTCTCTTCTTTTGGAAGATGTCTGTATATATGTGCCCAACATTAATTACATTTGTAATTACAATCCCACAGATGTCTGTATACGTGTGCTTAACATTAATTACATTTGTAATTACAATCCCACAGATGTCTGTATACGTGTGCTAAACATTAATTACATTTGTAATTACAATCCCACAGATATCTGTATACGTGTGCTCAACATTAATTACATTTGTAATTACAGTCCCACAGATATCTGTATACGTGTGCTCAACATTAATTACATTTGTGATTACAATCCCACAGATATCTGTATATGTGTGCTCAACATTAATTACATTTGTAATTACAATCCCACAGATGTCTGTATATGTGTTCTCAACATTAATTACATTTGTAATTACAATCCCACAGATGTCTGTATACGTGTGCCCAACATTAATTACATTTGTAAATGGGCATTCATCGGAAGCTCAGCCAAGCTGCACTTATGCCTAATCAACTCCTCGCCAGAAGTATGTTTGTAATGTGCTATTTGTCTAACCTGTATGTCATTTTGTGCAGAAGCTTTCATAAATAAGTAAATGTCAGTGCACTCTGACTGATATTTGAAACCTTGTTCTTTCTGCTGTCTGTGTGCTTCAAATTAAAACAATCACAATGCTGAAACTTCATATGAAAGTTCCAAGAGTCAGCTGTATTATTAAAGTTATCTACACACATGTATTTTAATGTATGTAATTTAACAAAAAGACCCCAGAATATTCACAGATGATTCTATAAGCATCTTGTGAAAGAAATGAGTCAAATAAAGTCTAATACGTAGATTTTATGTAAGTATTCATTACCTGAAAATAATATTCTTGACTTTTCATTTATTTATATAAATTACAAAACTCAGTTATCCAGACAAAAGTAAAGCAGTATTTGCTAATCCCACCCCAGGGCAGAAGGCATCACCTAATCGGCACTGGAGTACAAAGAACTTTAACTTTTCTCATTCATGATACTCATGGAAACTCTCAGAGACAGAACTCACAACTGTATTGAATCTTGTGCACATTCAGAATATTAACTACGTCTTGCCACACTTAGACATATGAATAACATGCAAAACAGCTGGCTATAGCAGTTTATATCAGAGACAGGAAGAGACAGATTCACAGACAGGAAGAGAGAGATTCAGAGACAGGAAGAGACAGATTCACAGACAGGAAGAGACAGATTCACAGACAGGAAGAGAGAGATTCACAGACAGGAAGA
>JAODUD010000095.1:9433502-9445314 GCA_026784285.1 Stomatorhinus walkeri | reverse complement strand
GAATTTCGTCCGACGGAACGATCTTTAGGGAAAATGTTCCCACACGTGGGTGACTTTTTGAAACTCCGCTTAAATAAACGAGACTGTTAACCTGGTCCCGAGCAGACTTGTTCGGAGGTGCAAGTTTCAGCGGGGATTCATTTAAGACACGTTGATGGAACGGAACTGTCACTTAAGTAAAACAGACTTATCGAAATCAGCCAGACTTTCCGTTAATCCTGCTTCGTGGAATACCCCCCTAAGCTTCTGCCTATTTGCAACATATCGGGCACCATCCCGGAAGTTTACAGCGTTTCTTAGCAACACAAGAACGCTTGGCAAACGAAGGTAATATCCAAGCTTTTTGGTTTCAGGGCTATTTATAAAGTAATTTTAACTAATCGGTCATTAAAATCAAATGTGTGCGTGGTTAGCTACGTTAATGTTTAAATCATCTCATACTGAACGATTATGCCGCGGAGTGACAGAACTGCACCAAAAATAGAAGACAAACTCTGCACTGAAATAGTTGATTACGTTTTTGTATTGCTTTGTATTGATTCAAGTTCTGCAGTTTTACTCGGTGAAAATGGCCTTATATTGGTTTGCTTTTTATTATCATTATCTTGCTTTTTAAATTAGATTAAACCAAACCTATATATTAAAATAACCTTTTTGTGGCACCTTGTTCAGATTAAGCACCAAATAACAAGATATATACTGAGGAGAATGAGAGTGAAAAATTTAGTGCAACTAACTGCTATTTGTTGTATTCTGGTCTAGGGTGGGTGTTAAATTATGCTGTCATATTGGCTGCAGTATATTGGATTTGACAACAAATAAATGATCTTGGTCCCAGCCGACAATGGAAGTAGATGGAGAAAAAGAGAGAGAGATGGAGGCGATTTCATCCCAAAATGACAAGGACAGTGAGCTGGCTTGTGATTCGGGGCAGACAGCAGATGGCTCTGGGGTATCAGTGCCCCTCCTGCATGAGGTAAGGAGGAAGGGCTGATCGGGGAAAGGGTTTCATTGTTTGTTTCAATCAGTTTGCAATATTGAATTGCAAGCTGCTATTATTTTACGATGTTCACATGCTGTAACCTTACAGGTAGTTAGATGTACTGTGTTCTACTCGACAGGATGGGCCAGAGGAAGAATTGGAGATGGGGGGGACAGGAATCAACAGTACAAACCTCTCCCCCCAGTGTGACTCCAATGGCACGGGGGCCATTCTAATCACACCCAGTTACTCAGGTCAGCACATAGGCCACATAACCATTGCTCACTGGTTAACCCTCCCTCTGTGTCATATACAACCACTAGGTTACCAGCTATTGCCTGTCACCTTAATTGCTAATTGCTTAATTGCTTAGGCATATCACATGTTTAAAAAAGTAAATCTAACATTAGGTGATATGCAGACTGCAAGACAGTGGTCCCACAAGCCACACCGCAGGTTAGGATGGGGCTGCATTCAGATAAACCTATAAAGCACACCTAACCTAACGAATATCATAGTCTAACCTTTAGTCTGCCACAAACCTGCTTAGATCACTTACATTAGCCTACAGTTGGGCCAAATCATTAACACAAAGCCTATTTTATAATTAAGTACTAAATATCTCATGTAATTTATTGAATAATGTAATGAAAATGATAAACAGAATTGAATTGGAATATCTATCATAAAGTCGAAATATCGTAGGATAGACCATCGTAACCCGGGGAGCGCCTGTAATTTAAACTGCTGCTGATTAGCTGATCAGAGCCCATTGGTACCTGACTGATGCATCCTTCAGGAGACACAACAGATGTCCCAGTCGCACCTGAGGCCTCTTTGCACCTGACCGTCCCCGTCTCTGCCAGTGAGCGGGAAGAGCCTGATGGGGGAGAGGAAGAGGAGCAGGAGGAGCTGGTTGTTCTGGACCCTGAGCACGTCAGTAACTGCTCCTCCACTCTGATTTATTTTTTGATTCACCTCGAAGGAGAAGTTAAACCAGACAGCAGTGTGACCACCTAATCGCCTCATCTGTGCCTGTTTGCAGCCTCTAATGAGGAGATTCCAGTCAGCTCTGAAGAACCACCTAAAAAAGCGACTAGACAGGCTGAACATGGAGATCCGTGAAAAGGTTTGATCATCCACTTCTTTTTGTTTGCAGCGCCAAGGGCAGCAGCGACGCTCCTCAAAGTGAGATCGGCGCTAGATAAACAGCTGATGTGGTCTTGTTGAAAACCCCTGTGTCCCGTGGCCATGTTACTGCACATCCGTTGCCGCGTGGCCCTTTCAGCCTCCGCCGGTGTCTTTCCCAGCTGGCCATGGAGCAGGTGGAGTGCAGCCGACGGGAGGAGCTGGGTGTGGAACTGTACTCTGTGCAGCAGCAGCTGGCCCAGCTGCAGGCCGCCCTGGAGGGTCGGCACGAGGCCAACGCACAAGCAGCCAAGCAGCGTCTGCGCGCGCAGGAGCAGCTTGAGGGAGTCCGCAGCCAGTACCATGCTGCTGTTACCAAGACGGGACAGCAGAGGGCGCAGGGTGAGGCGGCACAGAGGGAGTGACGTAAGGCTGTTAAAACAGTAAAATAGCATGGATGACTGTTTCTGCCACCTAGAGTAGAAAAAAGAACACTTCTCTGAATTTTGAAATCAAGGTTCTGAGATACTATGTCAGAACTGCGGCTTAATAAGACTTCTAAGGTAATAAGTCAGAGATCCAATTTAATAAGTCGGAATTTTTTTATTACTTCATATGGCAGAAGAAGGCTTCCATAAAATACAGCAAACCCACGAGTGTAGAAGCCCAGTACATAATGATTTATTGTCATCAGTCAATCCGAAATTAATTAGTGGATCAGTTTGATTACTGTAACCTGACTGTACAAGCAAGTTCTGCTAAAGTGCACAGGGAATTTTATTGCCAAGTTTTCAAAATGCTGGAATAGAGTTGCCTTCGAAAATACCCGCATACCACAGTGAAAATGTCTGGACAGTGTGAGATGATAGATATGCAGGTATCTCCAGACCTCCTCATGTAGTGCTCAGCATAACTAGAACAACAGCTATTCGTCTTTATTGTATATGCCAATAACAATAAATAAAAATGGTAACTCTTTACCTAAAAGGGCACAAATAGTGTTGTACACTCTTACTTAATGTATTAATTAACTAGAAACTAAGTGTTGGTTATGTACTGATCCCATGTTCTGTCATCATTAATCAATCATGTATTTCATACAGTAACTATATTTGTTCATGATTCATTCTTGAGTAGTAACTAAGTTACTTGTGCCCCCTCAAGTAAACTGTTACCAAAAAATCAATTAAATTCTATTCTACTTTTTTCATTGAGCTCTGCTCTGTCAAAGGCAGTGCTGCCACCTACTGGTAACACCTAGTCATTTTTCTTGCATATGCGCAGTTGACACGCATCAACGTGCATGATGTCCACTGGTAAAATCTGGTAAAATTTACATTACACAGCCTTTGCGCGGACCATAAACGCATACGGAAAATTAAAGTATGAGTCGGCTTTGAGGCGCTGGATGTCGTTGAGAGGCAGCACTGTTGGGTAGTCTTGATGGTGCGGAGATGAGGAAGATGAGCACAGGCAGGGCCATAACATTGGGAGGGAGGCTACAATGCGACAGCAGCCTTGTCACATGATAAGGAGCCTTGTCACATGATAAGGAGCCTTGTCACATGATAAGGAGCCTTGTCACATGATAAGGAGAATGTGAACTTCAGCATGCACCGTTACAGTGCAAACAAGGCTTCAGAAACCATGACTGTGAAAAATTTCATCCCGGGCAACCTTTGTCCACAGTGTCTCAGCTGCAGGCCGAGGTAGAGAAGCTGGCCCTGCGCCTGTTCTACATGCAGGAAGTCAGCGAGGGCGTGCGATCTGACCTCACCACCATGAAGAACGCCTCCCGCAAGGCCCAGGCTGAGAAGCTGCAAGCGGAGGAGGAGAAGCAGAAGCAAGTAGGGCTGGCATCCACCGCCATGCCCGTGACGGCCTGCTTGGCGTTGGCGTTGGCCTTGGTTTCTTCCTGACAGGATATGGGTGACTGAGATCTTTCCGGTTTGCTTCTGTTCCCTCAGGACCTGTATGTGGAGCGGCTGACCAAACACGCGGAGAAGCTGACCGAGCAGATTGCGCTGTATGAATTCCAGATCAGCACCCAGTCCAAAGACACCCAGGCTGCCAAGCAGGTCCTCGCAGAGGTCCGTTTTGCTTACCTCTACCCGTCGAAGGTTGCGGCTCTTCTCCGGAAGCACGGATTAGCCTTTGAAAAGCCCGTGAACGCCCCAAGGCCCAATGCTCTGTGTCACCCAGGCCCAGATGGAGATCGACTCCCTGGAGGTGGAGCGAAAGCAGCTCCTGCAGCAGTGGAACAGCAGCCTGGTGGGGATGCAGCGGCGAGACGCGGCTCACGCCGTCCAGCAGGGGGAGCTACGGTGAGGGTGGATGCTGCCATCTGCAAAGCATGCGACGATTGCAGAATACCCAGATCGGTGCGCATCATGCATCGCTGTCCGTCCTGCCCCAGGATGACTGGTCGCCACGTGCAGTCACTGGACACAGAGATCGAGGGCTTCAAGAAATCCATCACGCGGGAGGAAGAGCGCAACGAGCTGCTGACGGCGCTGCTGAGCCGCACGCAGATGGGCCAGGCCGCCACCAGCCGACTCATCGGCAACAGCCAGGCCCAGCAGGAGGCGCTGCAGGCCCAATATAGCACCTACGCACACACACTGCAGGAGACTGAGCAGACTCTGTCTCGCACCACAGCGGTGAAGTTCCCCCTGTTAACCTTTTACAACCAGAGTATTTTCTACTTCCTTGAGCTCTGTTTCCTAATTAATATAAAACATGTTCCTTAACTCTGGGAGCCCCCCCCCCCCACCCCCAACATGTCCCCCGATGCCAACTTGACTTGAACACGCCCCCTTCCCCATTTCTACAGGAATGTGCTGCGCGACAGGCTGAAGCCGCCTCCCTCCGAAAGGAGGTGGAGAAGGGGTCAGCAATTCGGCAGGAGCTGGAGGAGAAGATCATGGCCAAGGTGCAAGAGCAGCAGATTCATGGCAACGCTGCCAAGTTCTCCCACGGGCTGATTGAGAAACTGGCCGCCCACAGGAGGGAGAAGGTGGGTGTTCAGGGAGGAGGTCTTTAAGGTCTCCCAGCACGTGTTTTCAAGTAGAAGTTGGAAGATGGAACACATCCACATGATATGTGATTGGAGGATTCATTTGGGGGGTGACTTTTACAGCGTGGGGCTTTTAGCACATTTATGTGATCCTTTTCGCAATCGCGCATGCGCATGTGTGCACCTGTGCATCCGAAGGAGGCACAGCTGGCGCAGCTGGAGAACGAGACGGCGCAGGTGGAGCTGCAGGGCGGCGAGACAGCGCTGCGCTTGGAGTCGCTGGGACGCCACCTCGGCGAGCTGCGGCAGGAGAACGCTCGTCGGCACGAGCTGCTGTCCCGCGGCGAGGCCGAATTCCACAGATGCGCTGCTGTGATCGCCCGCAAGCAATCAGCCATCAACGTATACAATAAGAAAATCGAGCAGATGGTCTTCAGCACTGGGGTCAGTATAACAGGGTCGCTAATGAAGAACTGGGCTGTAAAGAAGGCTGGATGGTGGCAGGTTGGGTAGTATTGTTGCCTCGCACATCCAGAGTTAGGGGCTTGTTCTGCATGTCTAGCATTTGTGTGATTTGTAGCTTATCGAGTAGAGTGTTGTGCTAACAGCACAAAGGTTGTGTGTTCAAATCCCAGGGAGCATGAGTGAATTGTATACCTTCCCTGTACTGTAAGTGATTTTGGATAAAATCATCAAACAGATGAGTTAATGTAATGCAGGATCAACACCCATGATATCCCTGTGGCCTGTGATGAACCGGGTTTCTCTGTTTTGGTCCCCATCCTGCCTGGGATGAGCTCCAGGCCCGCTGTGACTCTGCACTAGATTAGCTGTTGGAAGATGGATGGACAGATAGAATATTTATTAAGGCCACTGCTGCCTTCTCTGGCTATATACTGTGTTTGTATGTGTGCGCGTGCGTGCGGCCGCCTGTCCCATTCGGTGCGTCTCTGTGTGTGCAAGCAGCATGCTGACCTGGGGCCTCTGGAGATCCGCGTCAGCACTCTGACGAAGCAGCTGGAGGAAGCAGCAGCCGAGATCGTGGAGCAGCAGCAGTTCTGGCTTCGGCACCAGGGGGAGCTAGTGAGGCTCACTCAGGAGAAGCAGGCGCAAAGCGCCGCCCTGCTGGCCCAGCAGACGCGGCTCACCATCTTGCAGCAGAGGAAAGTGCGCAGGGAGGGTACGTGTCATGGAAACACTCACATCTGTCTAGCGGAGTTTGTTCTGCTCAGAGCCCGAATGTTCACCTTCACTCTGAGAACACAGGAGGACCGCAGGGGAAGCAGGGGAAGCGTTAAACAGCTGATGCTGCTGTTTCTGTTGCAGTTTCTAATTCCGGATATCTTTCTGGGCTTCTCACAGGGGAGATCCAGCAGGAGCAGCGGGAGCAGGCAGAGCTGGAGCGCCACGCAAAGGGGCTGATGGCCGACACCGTGAAGCTCAACACTCTGCTCAGCAGGAACAGCCAGCTGCGGCAGGCGCTGGAGCAGGGCAACGCGCTCATGGAGAGCAGCTTCCTGCAGAAGCTCAAGGTCCGCCTCCGCCGACACCTTTTCGGGGCAGGGTGGCCGAGCGGCTCCCAGGTGACGTGCGCCCTTGTGTTCGTCTGCAGGAGGCTGAGAGGGAATCTGTCCGGATGCAAATGAAGCTGGAAGAGGTCCAGGAGAACAAGGAGAGATTGATCAGCAGACTGGTAGAGGCAGAGTAGGTCAATAAGACCCTGACTCAGAGAAGGTCAATGAGACCCTGACTCAGAGAAGGTCAATGAGACCCTGACTCAGAGAAGGTCAATGAGAGCTTATCATAGGACGAGACATTGAGCCCCTATCGTGGAGTGAGACATTGAGAGTCTATCATAGAGTGAGGCACTTAGCCCCTATTGTGGAGTGAGACATTGAGAGCTTATCATAGAATGAGACATTGAGACCCTATTGTGGAGTGAGACATTGAGAGCTTATCATAGAATGAGACATTGAGACCCTATTGTGGAGTGAGACATTGAGAGCTTATCATAGAATGAGACATTGAGAGTCTATCATAGAATGAGACATTGAGACCCTATCGTGGAGTGAGACATTGAGCCCCTATTGTGGAGTGAGACATTGAGAGTCTAACACAGTGACACCCTCAGAACACAGAGACACTGAGACTGTATCGTTGAGTGAGATATTGAATGGGATATTGAAAATCCAACAAAGAGTGAGACCCTCAGAGCATAACACAGGGTCACTGAGGGCCCCATACAGAGTGAGACACTGAGATTCAGCACAGCACCCTCCAGTGGGCCTTTTGGGACACAGTTCATGGTGTCTTTACATCCCTATCAGCTTCACCTCTGAGAGCAGGTGCCAAATTAGTGTGAGAGTGAGAACAGCTATAACGCCTAGAATTTCATGCAGATAGTACACCCCGAGGGCTGCTGCCCCGAGATCACACTGACAACTGACACAGCTGGCTGAAGTGGTGTGCTTGTTATAGCTTTTATTTCTGCCAGTCAGCGTGATCCTGTTACCATCCTCGAGGGGATAGCCCACAAGTTTTTGTTCCAGTCAGGCACTGATCCACCTGATTCAACTAAATCCATTCATCCACCATTCTGAGCTCTTAAGGCTGTAATGGGAGTCATGGAACGTACCGGATTCAGCCCTTCAGGACCATAACTGAATATCCCCGGTGAAGATGTACCCAAAACCTAAACCCGCTGTGTTGGTTTCAGGCGGCAGGTCATGTTGTGGGAGAAGAAGATACAGCTGGCCAAGGAGACCCGATTAGCCGTGGACTCCGAGGTCGGCCAGGGGGAGATCCGGCAGATGAAAGCTGAGATCCACCGCATGGAGGTAAGCCTTTGGGATGTCGCCGTGATGGCCTGCCTCTTTCATCATACGCCCCGCAAGGCCACGTCCGTCTACACATTTTGAACTGCCAGTAGTGTGTGATGGTGAGTTTCACTGTTTGTTTATGTGTATGTTCTGTGATAGACTGGCATTCCATGCAGGGTTTCCGCTGCCTTTGTGCCGAATGCTGCCAAAGATATGCTCCAACCCTATGATGCATAAGAGGATGGAGCATAGATGGCTGAAGTACATCAGAGCCCATTACATGCACTTATGTAGCTTACGTGGCATTAAAGATGCGCTGTCGCAGGTGTGTGGGAGTGCATGTTTCTGCCCATTTAATGAAGCAGCTCTTGGGAATACATGTTGAGCGATTTCACTTAATCGGCCAGTTTAATTTATAAACAGTGGTAGCTGTGGAGCAGTGAGACATGGTGGGAGGGGGGGGGTGTGTTTAAAACAAGGTCAGGCTCTTAGTGTGACAGCGGAACAGCTTTGTTAACGTGAATCACTCTTGGTATTGTTTATAGGCATGACCCACAAGCTGAATGACCAACGCCCTCCTCTCTTTGTAATTCTTTCTTTGCTTTCTTACCACGTCAGTGATTGTGTGTGTGTGTGTGTGTTTGTGTATGAGAGAGTGGGTTTTGTATATATTAGACTGTGGGGACCAAATGACCCCACAGTGTAATAATAACCTGTTTTTTTGCATTGTGGGGACTATTTTTCCGGCCCCCATAAAGGGAAAATTCAATTATGTAAAGATCTGTGACTGCAATCAAAAAATGAAAAATGTTTGGTTACTTATGAATAAAGTTAGGGCTGGATAGGGGTTAAGGTAACCATGTTGGGATTAGGGATATATCCCTAGAAATGAATGGACAGATATGAATACTATCATATGTGTGTGCGCGCGTGCAGGTGCGCTACGCCCATCTGATGAAGCAGCAGGAGCGGCTCCTGCGCGACATGGAGGCGGCCGTGGCCCAACGGGAGGCGGTGGCGGTGCGAGCCAAGGCGCGCGGCGGGCAGCCCACCCAGACGGAGTTCCAGGGCCTCCTGCAGGGCCTGCGCAGGAAGATCCAGGACGCACAGAAGGTTTGGGAGGCTGCGTTCATCCTGTGCAGACCACAGACCGGCCATCTGGCATTTTTCCATTGGGCCGATAAGGCTATGGGCCAGCAAAGTTCATTGTTGGTGACTACCTCCTACCTAGGAAAAATTTATTGTGGGGGGGGGCCCATCGGCAAATTTTATTGTAAGCATGTATGTGTGGTGGGTATCTATGCGCAAAAGTCCAGGACCGATTTTCAATCTGGGTCCAGGCGTAGTGTAGACTCTCCAGCATAAAAATTATTAGACAGGCAGGTAGGGAAAGTAGACAGACAGACAGACAGACGTTGTTGACCTTCAAGGAAAAATTAAATATTAACTTTGCTCTGATTTTAAAAGCCAGGTACTTGTTTTTATAGCTATACATTAGAACAGGGGTGTCATACTGTAGTCCTAGGGGGCCGCAGCCCTGTGTATCTTAGTTCTTTCGCTGTTTCACCACAAATGATTCAGCTCAAGAGCTGTGTGGTAATGAGCACAAGGAGTTGAATCAGGTGTGTTAAACGAGGATAAACCAAAAACTGTGCAGGGCTCCGGCCCCCCAGGACTGGAGTTTGACACCCCTGCATTAGTATATCTTACACAGACCTACCAGTGGATATCTGATTTAGGTAAGTAAGGGTGTTAACTACAGCATGTGTGCCCGTGTGCTCCCAGCAAACGGCGGAGTGCGACAGCATCATTAAAGATCTACAGGAAACCCAGGCGAACCTGGGATCCAGTTTCAGGGAGAAGCAGCAGCACCTAAGCCAGCTGCAGGACACCGGCGCCGCCCTGGCTGCAGATCTGCGCAGGCTACAGGACACCAAGGAGCAGGTGGGCAGGCCGTGCCAGCAGTCACCCCCGGGTGCTGCTGCGCGCTGTGATCTCAGACGCATGTCCCGCTCGGTATCCAGTGTCTGGTTCGATATCCACTGACCGCATTCATGTCATCTGAACCTCGTGTCTCGGCCTCACTCAAAACAAATCATGTGCTGCAGGGCCTGGCGAGGCTGGTGACGCTGCAGGGCCGCGCCAAGCAGCTGCAGGCGGTGCGGGCGGGTCGCTACACCCGCCTGTCTGCCAGCGAGGAGGCACTGGAGCCAGCCATACAGCGGCAGGAGGAGCGACTGCACACCATCAGCACCATCCTGCACCGCGTCCGCCAGGAGCTCCCCCAGCACCAGGGGACGCTGCACCGCCTCTCCCTGGTCTTGAGCTTCCAGCTACAGGGAGCGCAGGAGTCTGCGTGAGGACCCCGCCAGGGATGACTATCGACTGCCTGTACACTGTTCTGCAAACTGCTGTTCATTATAGTAACAGTGGGGTAGTAACAGCATCACTGTGACTATCAGGGACTTTGATTTCATTTTAGAATTAGAAAAGTCCCCAGGGACACTGACAAAGCCATCAGACTCATGGAGCTCTTTATCCAATACCCAGAATGCTATAACGTTACTCCGTCTTTCCATGTGACTTTTGCAGTCACCAGGACTATTTTTAGCAACGAGTAGATTTTCATTTTTGAGGTGTGACGTCATCTGCAGCTCTTAGAGTAATACGTATCTCTGTGGTTGTTTGTGTACAGTGCTACTTTTACCCGCTACACTGACAGCTGACAGACAAACAGGTTTCTCTTGTGCAAACTCTCTCGCTTTTTTATCGCTGTTATATTTCTTTCCGTATTGTTTAATGGAGAAACTCTGGACAGCAGAAATTCATTTAAAGGCATTAATTTTGCATTGATTAGGATTTTTGGTTTCCTTTGGTTTTGTTTTTCGTGCAGCTGAGCTCTTCGTTTCACTTTTATACTCATGTAAATGGTTGGATGGGACCATATTTGAAGGAGTTTATGCTCCACGTGATGAGTACTTGTGCCTTACTCTATTGAAAATTATACTTGTTGAACTGCTTTGCATTGCTGAGTTCTATGCAACCCTGTCTTTCTCTATTAACTATTAAAATTCGTTATTCAGAAGTGCTATAAAGGTCAGTGGTATTACTGCAGATGCTCTAAAAGCCATCTTCCATTAATCCTCATTTACTTTGGAACCACTGAATGAGATTATTTAAAATTCACTTACGATCTCTTATAATTAAGAATCAGGATGGAGTACAAACCCTGAATATTTCATGACCCATTGGATGACACCAGTTCCACCTGACAAGCTCACAGCACATTCCCAGTGTCCCAGTGCCCCAGGTTACCAGGCATTCACCATTACCAACATCCCTATCGGAAATCCCTAATTTATGTCAGGCTTCTAGATCAGTGTTTCCCGACCCAATCCCCAGGGGCTTCCAGACAAGTCCACGTCTTTGCTCCCTACCAGACGGTCCACATTTCTGCTCCATACCGGGAGCTGGGAGATAGCAAAGATGTGGACTGTCTGTAGGTCCCTGGGAAATGAATTAGACAACACCGGAGATGCTCTGGAGGTCTTAGAAGTGCTTATTGCAGTCAGCCTGCCTATAATATTAACTATCCACAGGGATCACCCTCAGTCCCTAGCCAGGCACTCCATCCATCCATTCATTTTGATCAGCTGCCTGCCCAGTATGGTCTGCCTGGAACCTATTGCAGGAAGCATATGATATGAGGCATGGGGCACTCTGAAGAGGTGTTGGGGGGAAACCTAAGTTTCCCTCCTGTAACCTACTGACGAGTTCAATCACAGACTGAAAACTCTCAGTATATTGCAAGGTACAACAGAGATCATAAATAACTGCCGACCTTCAGTTTTAACACAGCACCTGTTT
>JAODUD010000095.1:9414744-9426512 GCA_026784285.1 Stomatorhinus walkeri | reverse complement strand
GCAGACAGGAAGTACAGTAAGGTGCAGGCAGGAAGTACAGTAAGGTGCAGACAGGAAGTACAGTAAGGTGCAGACAGGAAATACAGTAAGGTGCAAACAGTATGTACAGTAAGGTGCAGGCAGGAAGTACAGTAAGGTGCAGGCAGGAAGTACAGTAAGGTGCAGACAGTATGTACAGTAAGATGCAGGCAGGAAGTACAGTAAGGTGCAGACAGGAAGTACAGTAAGGTGCAGACAGGAAGTACAGTAAGGTGCAGGCAGGAAGTACAGTAAGGTGCAGGCAGGAAGTATAGTAAGGTGCAGACAGGAAGTACAGTAAGGTGCAGGCAGGAAGTATAGTAAGGTGCAGACAGGAAGTACAGTAAGGTGCAGACAGGAAGTACACAGATAATGATTGTGCTACGAAATATGACAAGATGCAATGATACAAGTGCAAATGGGAGCTATACATTGTGCAATGATGAGCAGTCAGTGCAGTGCAGACAAAGCATATAAAACTCACATGCATGTACTGATACACTGAGTGAACGCCTATCCCCCCCCCATAGGCCTTATAAAGAATTCGGAGCTGACAGAGTACCTGGTGCGCGCAGTGACTAGCATGCAGCGTGAACTGCAGGAGGCGCGTGCCGAGGTGGACTCGCTGGCAATGCGCGGCGCCGAGCTACGGGCCGAACTTGCCCAGGCGCAGCGGCGGGCTGAGGAGCAGCAGCAGCTGCAGGAGGAACACGCGCGTCTGCGCAGCCACATGGCCAGCCTACAGCTCGACTTGCTCAAGCTTAAGGACGAGAAGTGCGACCTGTATGTGCGCTACACTGCCGCCATCCAGGAGAACTCCACCGTCAACATCCACTACCGGGACCTCCAGCTGCAGGTCAGAGCAGATTCATCCGCAGCCTGGAATCGCAGGCCGTGTCATGATGCAGTGTGAATAACTCACCCCCCTCCTCACCCTGTTAGATGTACGAGCTGCAGTTTCAGCTGCTCAAAGCCCAAACTGAGACGGACTTCCACCAGAAATCCCTGAAGAGAAACAACGCCAACGAGATGCAGCAGCTGCGGGAGGAGAACGGCTTCCTACGGCAGCGGCTGCTGGAGGCTGAGAAGTTCAGTCCGGTGAGGCTGCTGTCACCTTCGTTGAGAGTTTGTTGTTTGGCTGGTGCAGAGGATCAGTGTAGGCTTTTGGGATTGCGGGCTCAGAGGCGATTCTAGGATTCTTCAAGGCGGGGGGGCACAAGAGGGGCTATAATTCATACCGAGGGGCCAACCTTAGCATTAGCCAATGATGTGTTTCAAATTAGTAAGTGACAGGGGAGGGGCATTCTGTGGGCCAATCAGCTTTCAGCTCGGACCAGTGTTCCTCGGGTTCAGTTCCTGCCTCCTGTGTGCGTGTGGAGCAGTGGTGAAAAAAGTACTTAATTTTTGTATTTAACTAAAGATGCAACACAGAAATGTCATCCAGTAAAATAATGGTGAAGAAAAATTAAATATACCTGGTTTTAAAAGTATTCAAATCAGTTGACGTCACAAAAAGCAACCTATCCTTTTAAACCTATCCTCAGTCACATATTTTGTATTCAGTTAAAACAGTTCTGACCTGCTGCAGATTAGTGGAAAAATGTTTCTGGGTCAGATTTAATAATGAATTATAAAATTTCATGGGCCAGTACTTGTAAAACTCTTAGAAATGGTGAATGAACCCTACTAGAATCCTTGTCCTCCACTTTGGAAAATGATATTTCAGTAGTAGTACTAGTACTACTAACTTTGAGTATTAATGAAGTTTAAATATCGGATAGTGACTTTGATATTTTAACTGATTTATCATGCATCTCTGCATATTGTTTGTTTATTATCATAGATAACATGTAATGCAAAATAATAAGAAAGAACGAAAGAAAGAAAGAAAGAAAGAAAGAAAGAAAGAAAGAAAGAAAGAGAAAAAGAAAGAAAAATATATTGCTCTAGAATCATGAGAGAAAATCACCATTTTGATTCTGCGTTAAAAAAATTCCAATTCAAATTTTACCTAGAATCGTGCAGCCTTACTCGGGTGTCTTGTATGCAATAGTATAGTTTTTTATTAGATGATTAACGATGGTTATGCATTATATATAGGAGTAAAAAGTTGTTATTTGGCTCAGAAATGTAGCGAAGTCTAAGTAAAAGTTGTAACAACTTAAAATATTCAAGTACAAATCCTGCTTACATACAGTAACAAAGTAATTGTACTTTAGTGAGTAGTTCTGACTGACTCATATTCTAAATTATTGCCCATAACTACCAGGAAACGAATCAACATTAAACCAAGACAAGGCTGCAGTTATCTCTTTCAGTCATGTTCGCCTTCACATTGACTTTCGGACTATAAATACTGATTCTGAGAAGAAATGATAGTGTCTCACGTGAATGGAAACCAGGATATTAGACAGTGTAATAAAAACACGATGCGGAACAATCTATTTTGATGTTTATTTTGCGTGTGTGTGTTTGTGTGCGTGCGTGCATGCATGAAGTAGAAGCTATACCTCCGCATGGTCCGTTTGGGCCCGCGATTAGGCTTGTGTCTGTCTTCGGGTACAGGCACGGGAAGACATCTTGGCGCAAGACCTGGAGGAGGAGCGAGACGGGCGCAGCAAGCTGGTGGAGCTGCTGCACCATGAGAAGGAGGAGCATGAGCGGCTGGTCCAGGAGAGGGACCAGGTGACAGCACCGTCAGCCGTGTCACCGGCATATTTGGACACGTCCCTTCATTTAGTGTCTGTGACTCATTACATATGTTGCCCCTAAATAATACTCCTAATAAACTGCTGAATAAAACTTGCCCATTTTTTATAAAAATGTAAGGGAACACATTTCCAGTTTGAGCTTGTTTCACCACTGCTCCTGATTTGCCCGATTGAAGCGCCTTCCCCCGTGTACGTGTGCTCACGCACCGTGTCCTTGCAGCTCATGGAGGAGAAGGACTGCCTGTCCTTGCAGGTGAAGAAGCTGTCCCTGGACTGCGAGATGTACCAGCAGAAGAGCACGGTGATACAGAGCCAACTGGATGAGCTACAGGAGGAGAGAGACCAGGTCTGTCAGGCTGAGGAGCGGGAAGGTTTTGGCGGGGTTATCTGCTCTTGTACCTTTGAGGAAGGTGCTTAGACCTAAATTTAAACATCTGGCTGGATTAATGATCACTAAGTCCAGAGATTTTGACATGGACCTCCGTCTTTTACATGTATTTATTTAGCAGATGATTTATTCAAAACAACTTGGGGTTAAGACAGCAGGATCAGACAGTTCCTGGGGCAAGATGTGGTGCCCAGTGCTGAAATCATGGGATTTCAACCAGCGACCTTCTGAATACATGCACAGGGTCATGACCCACATGTGACCCTCTAACCTTCATAATAGACACTCCCACCCCCTAATCTAGTGCTTACTGTCTCAAAGCATGCAGTAATGCAGGGGTGAAGACAGGCCTCCATGTTAGTATTGTTCAGCATGCAGTAATGCAGGGGTGAAGACAGGCCTCCATGTTAGTATTGTTCAGCATGCAGTAGGGTTAGCTTACTGTTCACAAAGAAATATACTGAATGGGGTTGGGGGAGTGGGATAATATAATTCAGTATGTTTAAGAAAGGTCTTCATATTTGCTGTATTACCCCAACCCAGGCGTACCTGTTGAGGGACGAAGCTCAGGCCCAAATTGCCCGCAACCTGGCAGAGAAGGACACCCTTCGGGGGCAGCTGGTGGAGCTCCAAGAGACGGTCTTCACCCTGCGTGCCCAGAGCAGCCAAAGAGAGGAGGAGGTGAAGAAGCAGCGGGTGAGGCATTGGTCTCTTACAGCAACCATCCTGCATTCGTTGGATAGAGATGGTGTTTAATTTAAGTGTGTGTGTGTGTGTGTGTGTGTGTGTGTGTGCAGCCCCGAAAGTTCAGCTGGGATTCCAACTTCTCCTCCAGCATTGAGGAGACTTTGCTCAGCCCTCATCCACGGCCTGCCCTGCGTAGGATGAAGGCCATTTGTCCTCAAAGCATGAGAAGCACGGTCAGTCGGTCAGTCGGTCAGTCGGTCAGTCGTCGCGCTCTTATCTTGTCTGCGGTCTTTGTTTACTAAGGTGGCCACTGGCCTCCATTTCCCCGAGCAGCCTCATTCTCATAGGCTTATCAGCCAGTACCTCAGCGCCGGAACTGAATGCCGTCCTCGATTTCGGGGCCGTGGTTATCAGGTCCGATAGCCCTTCGTCCTTGGTCAGCGACGCTGTTTCTGTCGTACCGACAGGACAGCAGCGAGAGCTTCTGCAGCTTTCGCTCTGAGTCTGCAGAGCCGCCCAGCCTGGAGTCGCTGCGCAGGCGGCAACTTGACGAGAACCGCTGTAGCAACAGGTGAGTGCTTGGGGGGGGGACTTGTCACAAAATCAAGCAGGAGAATAGCTACGGTAATTGGAGCCAAATTTATGTAGTAGGGTCGGGCCAAGGACTTCAGTAAGACTTCCCAGTGCGTAGCACTTATGGTGGAGATCATGCGGGCAACTTCCCTTCCTCCTTCCTGCCCCTGGCAGAGCTTCCTCTTTAGGAGGTAGGCAGAGGTGCAGCAGACAGGAGTAGCCCTTCTGCATCGCGCTCAAGTGGCGCCGGAGCCAGCTTTACCGGTTCTTTAAGAGCTGCTGGCTAGAAATGCGAGAAAGGGGAGAACTGGAGTGAGAGCGAGCCTGAATTGAGAACACTGCTGTGCTGGGCCTTGCTGTGTCAAAGAGCCCACTATCCGCTTCTGTGTCTGTCTGTCACAGTTTCAGGATGTGGGACTCGCTGCCATCTGTCTCAGACCCAGATAACGACTTTGAGATCATCCATAAAGGTAACGTGCTCTGGTAGCATTTGTTTTGCATTTGATCCCCGACTGCAGTCATCCTGTTCACAAAGGCACATCCGTCTTTGTGTGTTTCTGTGTTTCTGACCATGAACATCAGTATGGTTTTAAAGGGGCCCTATTATGCTAATTTTCACTCTTCATCATTTTATTTTTTGGTGTCTCCTAAATAGATTTACATGTTTCAGTGTTCCAAAACACATTAGTTTTCCTCACACTGTACATCTCTATTCACTGTTTATAACTATGAAGTGCTCTGTTAGAGCTTTAAGCCCCACCCCTGATGAGCCCAGTGTGCTCGGATTGGTCAGTTTCCCAATTGGTGAGTTTGTCCTACACGTTATGCCATGGGCGTCATTAGGTCCGGTTGCTCAGGGCTATAGCCCTGATTATTTTATCCTTGATGCCTTCCTTGTTTCCTTCAAAAAGAAAAAACGTCAAGCCTCAGATAAACTTGAATAAGCCCCTGATTTTTTTCAATAGTTAGAAACAACCCCTGCGTTCCACCCCTGTCCGCAATCCGCAGACAGATCCTTGCAAGTAGGCGGCCAATAAGGATTGTGTTACGAGGTGACCTCACCACGTCCCAGAAGTAAGGCCTGGAATTCCGACGAGTCATTTCAGGCAGATTAGAGAAGAGTGGTTTTTGTGGTGATAGATATTCCCTTTGCATGTACTTTGGACCTTTACAGACCATTGACATGCACATACAACTATATAACACACTGAAGGAAAGGAAAAGGCCGGAAAAGCATAATAGGGCTCCTTTAAGTCCACGTCTATCTATCTTGTATTTTGCAGTGGATGAAGAGGCAGCGTCTCCGTCTTTGTCTTCTCTCCGGAGTAACACCACCCGGTGAGTCCTTTGCTATGCTTTTTTCTCTGTATTTGAAAGCCTCATTCCCTCGCCCCCTCCCCAAAAGCCAGCTGTTCAGGATAAAGCCCATTTATGAATATATTGTTCCTGTTTCTTATGTGCATTTTTTTTTTTGGGTATAGGAAAACAGCCCCACCGTTCCTGGTTCGTTCCCGGCCCAAGGCACTGCGCCTTGGCACCCCCGGCTATGGGCTGACTATCTCCTTCCAGGGGGAGGATCTGCTCAGCCAGTTGCAGGTGGTTGGGGGAAACAAGACAGGGGTGTTCATACATGAGGTCAAAGAGGGATCTCCAGCCCAGAATGTGGGTCTCCGGCCCGGGGCCCAGATCATGGAGGTAAGGATAATGCCGTTTAGAACCATCACAAACAAAACAGATAAAACTGTTTTGTAGACTACACCATTTGCATAATAAACAAAATCGCTTGGGATCATGTTCTGTAGACTCATTTACTGAACATGTTCATGCAGTGCAAGCTAAAACCCTGGGTCCCTTTACATCGGAGCTAGATAAGATTTTAACAACTCTGAGCTATTAGTTAAGTTCTCCCCAAACGAGCCTGATGGGCTTAATGACCTCCACTCATTTGTAAATTTCTTATTTTCTTATGTTCTTAACAAAACTGGCACTGTGTGTCATAGACTCATTTACTGAACACAGAGATGCTTGGCACTGTGTTTTGTAGACTGTTTCATTCACTAAACAAACAGCTGCTTGGCATCGCATTTTGTAGACTACTAAAAACAAACAGCTGCTTGGCATCGCGTTTTGTAGACTACTAACAACAAACAGCTGCTTGGCATCGCGTTTTGTAGACTACTAAAAACAAACAGCTGCTTGGCATCGCGTTTTGTAGACTACTAACAACAAACAGCTGCTTGGCATCGCGTTTTGTAGACTACTAAAAACAAACAGCTGCTTGGCATCGCATTTTGTAGACTACTCCAACAAACAGCTGCTTGGTACTGCATGTATGTTGTATACATTCTTTAATTTAATAAACAAAAAGCTGCTTGGCAGCATGTTTTGAAAACTACTGTATGATGTAAACAAAGGACTGCTTAGCAACATGTCTTGTAGACTACGATTGGCAGTCCCGGTTGCTGCACCGGTCCCTCCGTACTTAGAATATGTTGTGCTTATAATAGCAGGGAGCTACACTTAACTCAGCCTTGGGCACTCTGCTGTGAGCAGTCGATGGGTGACTGTCCACCAGGCTGTCAACCTGGATCCAGCGGCAGAGCAGCAAAGCACTCGGGCATTTGTGGCAGAAAGCATCGCAATACCTGCTGTCTTGGATATTGCAGCGTATTTTGCAAATTCTTCATGCGCTTACAGAAGTCCCACAGGATTGGGATTAGTCGTTGGCATCTAGGAGATGGGTGGACTCTTGACATTGAATTTTGAAGATGATGACAATCCTTGTGCTAAACGGGGAAAAAAGTGAAACCTTCATCTCGCTCCCCTGCAGATGCAGTACGATCAGGGGCGACACTCATTACGCATGGTACTGGAGGATTCTACTCTGGAGGAAGCGCTGTGGGCACTGGGTCAAGTCCGTGGCTTCTTCCACCTGTCAATTCGGTACAATCAAGACAGTGAGTCATAAACCTCTTGTTATTATGCTTGGGGGTTGGGTAGTAGGGAGTGATGGTTTGGTGATGCTGTCACTAGTACAATGATGTATTGCTGCCAGTTAATTATTTTAATTTTGCTGTTATGTTACGGGATACGATAGGAATCCATAATTAACCATTCATTCAAGTCAGGCCACATACCTGAGAAGCTGCATTTACGCAATGAGGGTAGAAGTTTAACTCTGTATGCTCTGACACTTCATGCTTCCAGCTTATGAGAAGCTGCTGGTCCAGCTTCAGAGTGGCGAGGTGACCTCAGGAGACTCCTTTTATGTGCGCGTAAACATGGGCCTGCCGCGCGGAGCCGGGTACACGCTGGCCCTCCGCTGCAACGACATCCTGCACGTGACCGATACTCACAGCGCGGACGGGTCCTGGAAGGCGAGTCACGTGCAGCCGTGCAGCCTGAAGGACCTGGGGGGCGGCACCCTGCCCAACTACTACAGGTGTGGCTGCTGCCAACGTCCCACCGTCTCTCCAGGGCTGCCACACTGAATCATCTGCAGTTCACAAAGTCTCCAGAAGGGGTACCCTTAGTCGCTATACCTAGGGTGTCCAACCTTTTTTTTTTATAGCGACAGCTACATCGACAAGGAAAATAAAGCGGGGTGGCTACTTGGAGGGCGGTATGGCATTGATCAAAGTTATCAACGTGTGGGGAGGGTTGACAACTGTAAAATTTATTTGATTTTTGTAAGTGTCATGTGGGCTGCTTGGTTGCCTGTGGGCTATTGTCAGCTCACACTCAACGCGTTGGTGACCACTATGCACGTTATTATGGATGCACGCTGAGCGCTCATTCTGTCTGCTCAGGTTTGCTTTGCATTTTATGGCATCATGCACTCTTGTTGACCATAGTATAGTGACGAATGCCCGGTATGCCGATGTTAGTGAAGTTAACGAGTAACTCTGGCTTAGTTTTACCCTGTTGTATTTAGCAATTGGGGATTATTGCTTTTTTCCGATAAGATTCTCTTATCAATGGGAGCATGGTCACGGTTGGCGGCGTGTCTACATGAAGTGGTAGTTCCTTATTGTGAGGTGTAAATATAGACAGTAAATGAAATCTGTCGTTAACTCTAGAGCTCAGCGCCTGCTGATAAGGGCGATCGAGGACATGACCCTACAGCAGACATCACTGCGGAGGGTGAGAAGCGATGACACTGATGCGAGTTATTACCGAAACACAACATTCGCTGACGCCATGGAGAGGTGCTCTCTAATTATTCCCCGCTCCCCTGTCACCCCCCCCCCCTCCCCCCACCGCTAGGTGGACCCCTGCAATGGTCAGGCGAATCAGAAGTCGGTACGGATCGTCAGCACGGGCCGACTGGGGCGAAACCCACTATGGGTGTCTGTAGAGGAGGATAACTCGGAGGAGGCTGAGGGGACAGGTGGGTTTTACTGATACCGGTTGTCACGGCGATCTAAAAAATGTTGATGGTGACTGTATATTAATGTGCATAAAGGAATGTGTAACTAAAGCAGAACAAGCCAGCAGCATAATGTCGACGCAGTCCAGTGGGAATGAAACCTGCAGGAATTAGAACCCTGTAAAACCAGGAGAAGAAAGAAAAATAATGTTTCATTTTTTATTTTTTAGTTTAATTTAAAACATGTTTTAAATTAATTACTTCCTACTTTTGCTTAATTATTTCACGAAATGCTAATGTTGCTACAGGGCACATGCTGGTACTGGCTGGTTTATTTGACTTGAAACCGGAAGCCTGAAACTCTGTATAGCAGCTGAGCATTTAGTCCAGGGTTCCCCAGTTCTGATCCTAGAGGGACACAATAAAACACAATTTGCAGGTTTCCCTGCCCAAAACACATCGTAATCGGCTACTTATCAGGCTTAGTACGTGTGTCTGAGCAGAGGAAATCTGTGGACTGTGTTGGATTTTGGCCTTCTAGAACCGGCACTAGGGAACCCTTATTAAGTGCGCCGTAGACGTGGAACGTTAACGGCCGGTTCTCATGTGTGATCCTACAGGGAATGGCGTGACGTCCCGGGGCTGCGTCGCACTCATGCCCTACACCCTCGTTACTCCTCACCACCCGCCAGGCTCCCGGCCTGTCCTCCTCCTCCCCTCGGTGTACGGCCTCCTCCTGAACAACAAACTCGGAGAGCTCCGGGGCTTACAGTTATGCAAACCAGGTAAGGAGGCTGGTGTCAGGTACCCAGGCCCATGCTGCCTGAAGCTAGCAGGCCCCTCACGTGTATCACAGCATCAGCGAAATAGCAGCGAAATAGCAGCGAAAGAGCACAAAGCTGAGCATTTTCACACAGTGACGCCATTTGTGTAAATGATCTCTCCACATACGTCTGATCGGTCGAGTTACAAAATCGGGATGGGGTTTAATTGTCCTTCCAGTGGTTTTTATTTTTTCAAATTTCATTTGAAATCTGATAGAGGAACAGATCAGTGTGATCTGGGGGAGAAACTATCATGGGCTACGTTTCAGTTTGTAGACAATTGAAACATTACTCTTTAATATCTGTCAGCAGCAATTTGATGTTGATGTTATTCATTCTGAAATAACAGCACCAGTGTTCATTAAGGTCAGAATATAAGGATGTACCAGAAAACGATGTTTCTGACAAGTATTTTATAATAATTAAATAAGAAAAAGAATTAAATCAATTTAGTCACATATATGTCATAGAACAGCTGTCAAAAGTATCCAGATAAATTAATTTCTCTTATTGCTTTGATGTTCTCTTTACTAGTTCAGATCACAACTGCAGAGCACGCATTAGAGTTCCAATCACCTGGACAGGTGTCATTGTACTGTAATCAGTGTCATTGTACTGTAATCATTGTCACATGTAAGAGAGCCCCCTAGTGGGCAACTTTAAAGCAACAAATAATTCTGCATTCATTTACATGGAGCGGTGTGCACTGAAGAATTCTTGGCCCTGTCCTCACTCGTCATGCAGGCTGTAATGAAACACTAGACTGTACTTTCACTTGTTTTCAAATGCAGTGGTTCCCTTGTATAGATGCTGACAATGTCTACCACTCTGTACTGGAAGTAAGAATATGCATTGCCTAGTTTTCGGAGCTAAAAGGTGTTTGACGATCTGTTACAAGCTAATGAGTTTAATGAGTTTCCCTTGAATTGTTTTAAATTGTTTAACTTTAAGCTACATCCTCTATATTTGACCACTACCGATATGTCAGTATAGTACAGCAAAGTTTTTGATCAGCGTTCTCCATCTCTCCTCCCGGTCGCCGACTCTCAACTTTCTCCCCTCGCCCGCAGAACTTCTGAGTGCCAGCGAGTCCGCCACACGGATGCAGAAGTCGGAGATCCTGGAAGGCTGTGAGCGGGGGGCCTCCCACTACTACACCCTGCAGAGTGTCGAGAAACTGATCAAGCAGGTGCGTGGGCCCGTGCCAGCCGCCGCGGGCCCTGGAAGGCGTCACGCGGCGCTCGATTGATGATGCCCGGCTTCTGAGAGCCACAGGATACAGATAGACGTTTCTGCTATTCAGAGTGCCGGTGCACGCGTGCGCGCGCGTTGTTAACGTAAAAGGAAAAGTCACTGACTATAGGAAAGGCTGAGAAAAGAAGGAAGTGAGACATTCTCTTTGAGCCTGCCTGTGGGGAACTTCGAAGAGAACCTTGTAGTGACATTTTTCCTTTCTGTAGTTTTCTTTCGCTTGAGGGTATATATGCTTTATTAGTCGTGATCTGAGGTCTGACTGGTATAGAGTCAGCTATATCAGCTCCTGTTCCCAGCTTCTCACTGTCCCTCGTCGCTCTTATTGATGTTACTGTGAGTGGTCAGTCCCTGCTCTGTTTAACTGACAGAGTATCTAATGGGAACTGGGTCAATCCACACACTTACTGGCAGCGCGCAATAATGCCAACCTCATGTGATTCAGAGTCTCAGTTCCTCCATTACCGGTTTGAGGTGCCTGCTGTTCCGCTGATACCCTCCCACACCCAGTCCCCGTGACCTAGACCCCAGCTGCACTAACCAGAGCCCCATGTGTGTGCCGTCCTCACAGGGCCTCCACTGCGTGCTGCCTCTGGGACTCGACTGTGTCAGGCGCCTGCACAGATCTGAGATCTTCCCCATCATCATCTTCATCGCCCTGTCTGGGCGCAGCATCCGTAAACTCAGGTACCGCCTGAGGTTGTCTGTATGGGAGTTCAAGGAGACCGTGGATGTTCCTCAATACGTGAAGATTGTACTCAGAGTTGGGTAATTCAGGTCCAGAGAGGAAGAGTCCAACCAACCAGCTGAGTTCTATGTGACTGTGACTCTTTATGCGCAACTGGTTGGTTGAAACAAAATCCCGGTCTTGACTTTTACTCTCTGGACCTGAATTACCATAAGCACAGCAAAAAACCTGTCCAATACATTTACATTGACGTGTGAAG
>JAODUD010000095.1:9352304-9367391 GCA_026784285.1 Stomatorhinus walkeri | reverse complement strand
GGTTTGAGGGCTGCCTGGAGACTAGAGCTCTCATTGGAAAAACACACATGGAGCAAAACGCACCGCATGCACATCCGTACGCCTGTAAGCATGTGAGCACGTTCACGAGCGTGGAGACTCGCTGGAATGCGTGCGTGCACCCACGCACACACACACACACACACACACACACATGCGCATGGGACTCTGTGTGTCTGAGCTGTCTCTTGGTTTCCGGAGTCTTTAAAAAGGGCTCAGATTTATGTGACAGATCTCAGCACGGAGGCAAAAGCACGCTGGCTGTCCCCTGCCAAACCGGGCTTGAGTTACACGCTCAGTCGGCAGGGCTCCGCTGCAGGCTGCACCCCCGCAGCCCCCAAAGCTGCACGGAGCCCTCCGCCGGCCCCACGCTTGCACCTCTGCCAGCTCCCGTGCGTCGGGTCACAGGGAAAAGGCAGCGTGTGCACAGCTGGAGCGGCAGATGCGGTGCTGAGCGACTCGCGGGGCGGCGGCGCTTTCGAAAACCTGCCACCGGCGGTACGGCCGCTCAAATGAGGCGTGCGTGCGTGCAGGTTGACGCGACGGAGGAAGAACGAAGCGGGCTGGTGGCGCAAAGGTGCCAGAAATGCATGGAAAGGGGGTAATTGACTCAACGATGTTTAAAGGCTGGGTTGCCTATAGGGGAGCATTGAGAAAGGACACCAGCAGCAACTTTGTCTGTTTCTTTGTTTGGCGAAGGGGGGAGTTATTTCTGGGGAGATGTGTGGAGAATAGGACTCATGGAGAGACAGGCTGGCAGAGTGGGCCTGCTTTCACTGAGCGGACAGATAATTCACAGCCTCCATTCTCCGCTGTGTATTCTAGAGTGAGTAATGCATGACTATGAATATGCCAAATATCGTGAGACCAGATTGCCGATGCGGGGGACAGATAATAAAGAGAAAATGAAAGATAATA
The DNA here is from genome assembly GCA_026784285.1 of Stomatorhinus walkeri. Classification (NCBI taxonomy): domain Eukaryota; kingdom Metazoa; phylum Chordata; class Actinopteri; order Osteoglossiformes; family Mormyridae; genus Stomatorhinus; species Stomatorhinus walkeri. Next base: position 9,366,455 of record JAODUD010000095.1, on the reverse strand, counting down.
AGTCTTAAATGGGCCCAGCGGAAAAGCGGTGGTAAAAAACAAAAAACACTTGGCGGGTGTGTTGGACTCAGGTTTTGGTGTGAGCGTTTCCATGAAGCAGTGACTCGAGAGCAGAAAATGAATCATGGCCGGCTTTCCGGACTATAAAAGAAGCAGTTAGGCTCATTCACATTCCGACGACATCCAAGAGGATCTCCAAAGTTCACACTTCCAATTCTCCTTCCCTGTAGCAGCTCCGTTGTTATTATTGGCTGTTTAAGGTAAAACATTCCTACAGCTATTAGTCAAGGATAACATAAACAAACCATGAAGAAGTGTATTAATTACACAGATTATTAGAGGGATACGCAAAGTAAGCATGATCTATACTAATATATATATGTATTTTTGCAATATTTGTAATATACATCCAATGAGGATTCCAGTGATATTTTTGCCACTAAATTGAGTTTAAAAAGCATGATTTATTCAGACATACTTCAACAGTTTATTTTTTTGTCATTTTGCGTAGTCAGACACTGCAGGGAGCTGGAAGAGTGGGATGGGTATAATTAAAAGGGAACCAAGAATGGTTTTAATTAAAGTGACTTTGATTAAATGTGGTGAATGCAAACAGAAAATGGAAACAACAATAGAAAAGGAAGGCGATTCATGATTAACAATAATTCATTAGGAGATTACAGTGTATGCATTAATAGGGTGACGGAACATGTCGCCTTGTTGTACTGTTTGATTCTGGAATCAGAATGATAGACAGCGGCTTGCTTTAGAGATGTGAAAGCAGCCTGCTTTCAAGAGTGAGCCCTTGTGTAGATCTATAAGCCTCCCATTACAATGGCAGTTAAATTGATTTCACAGAGAGACTAGAACATAGAGCTTTCCACTGACCAGGCCTGTTTTAGATAAAGCAGATCTCTTCTCTGACCTAGTAGTAGATGCCAGTATCCCCGTCACCTGTACAAGATCGCAGAAGCCTCTCAGATCGAGACGATGTTTGTCGATGTCAAATTCCCAGCAGAAAAAGAGTTAAACATGACATGACCTGGCCACTTGTCCTAAACACAGTAGAGATTGTTTCGGAAGAGTTTGACCAGAGAGCGAAGGAAAAGCAGCCAGCATATATGTGCCTAGTCACCATCTCTCTATTGCTGCTGTCTTCTGCCAAGATGCTGTTGTTGAGTACTAAGCTCTCGGGGCGGCCTTGGAGGTCAACGCACCTACCTAAATATCAGCAGTCCTGCTTGGGTTTGGTATAAATGGAAAACGTGACCCCCTCGCCACACAGTCTGTATAAATTAAAGTGCAATTAAAACAGGCAAACCAGCTCTCCCTTGAGATGCTATTGAGAGCAGAGGCAACATTGCTTAGATACTTCAATCAAGGGCCTTGTTCTCCTCATGGTGAGGGCTGCTTCTTATCTGCATGACACAGAAGATGAGAGCTGACTCTGAGCAGTATAAACTTTTGGGGTAAGGCGCCTCCCTCACTGGGGTTTCTGCGGTATTGACTACAAACCACTTGCAGGGAAGTTCCCAAAATGAGCTTGGGTGCAGTTGTTCCTGAAACATGATGATGTACTTCCAGTGCTCACCAGTGAATGTTCAGGGCCAGTTCAGCATCTCTTCACACTGGTCTGCCTCCAGTACATTCAGTGGTTTGATTTGCTCAGTTTGTAATGTGTTTTGTTCTCTCTTCTCTACGCTGACATCCAGGTGCTCGATATAATATCGACGGGTTTGCCGTGGCAACCTGCAGAACCTTTCCACGAGACAGGCGGCCTCTAGCTGAACCCCCCCCACCCCCACCACCCCCACCCTGTCCCCCATCCCCCCTCTCTAGCTCCAGGGAGGGGATGACGTGGAATCTCCCAGCACAGCAACCCATACGGATAGCAAGTGCCTGGCTCTGCAGACCTCCACAACAATGACGCTTAGGGAGAGGGACACTTACAGGCATGTGGCATCAAACGCAGAACCACAATCACATCAACCCTCGCCAGTGTAAACAGGCTGCAGGACAGTGTAAATGTTTATCATACGATTATTACAAGAACCGGATGATTTTTGTCAAAAAATGTTTTAACGGGATCAGAGAAGATCTTCCGAATGCATAAGAAATTATGTCATTTCCAGGCAAAGCTTTCTGGGTAAATGTCCATTAAATTAACATGTAGCCAGGCTCGCAATCCTCATGTTGGCAAATTATCTTAGTCCATTTCTGACTGAGCATTAGCCAGCCAGCTATATGGCGTCGTTTAATAACCACCCGCTGAGTTCTGTCAGATCGCCTGTAAGCTCCTCTTAACATTTCTGCCAGAATCCCATCCCTCCCCCCCGCCATTTTCCTTCTCCCTACGTTGAACCAAATCGAGTTGCTTGTCCGGGAGAGTGGAGTGGAAGTCGCTTCTCAGGTGTGAATTATTTCTCCTACAGTGTATCAGCACCAGGCAATGGCAGACTCTGCCCACACTGGCACTCTCCAATCCCGAGGCCATTGGTGTCATCATGGGAGATTCTGGGAGAAAGCATCAGCGTGACATCCATAAACCTACCATTCAGTCTTTGCTACCCCAAGTCTGCTGGCTCTGTCTGCCAGTGTAGTTGTTTATCATCTTCTCTTAGGCCACTAGCAAACCCTGACAGACTTCACAAATGGCGTGTCTTGAGCTCTCGACCAAATGGAAGATCAGATTCTCCATTTCTGAAAACAGGCTTGGTAGTATGTTAAATCTCAGAATTATTTCCTTTAAGGCCATTTATACCGCTGTGAAAGTTCAACTCAGATATTTCATTTATTCTCTCTACTACAACAACATAGTACATATACCAATCACTGTCTAAATACCTATATTATTACGATCTTCAATTCATACTGTGCAAATTGCAGAGGTTGGCCGCAATCAATGTGCGTTGTGTAACTTTATCATTACAGTTAATTGTAAGAGTTTGGACGTCACGCTTAAGGAGGCATTAAGACTCTAATTCATCTTTAATAGCACATGGGAGGTTTGCATCGATCGGTCTTTGTTACGCTGCCTAGAGCGGTTAATATTCGTGCATCACCATCGTAGAACAGAAAATACAAATGGAGAGTTTTCCACAATAAATCTCTGAGTAGCGCCACTGTTGTTCAATAATTATGCGATATTACCTGCCACTGACGTGTTTGATCCTCGCAATTAAATAGAGCTTTCACAGGGTGAGTTGAGTCACCATGACGGGGGTGCCTGCATCAGCTCCTCAGACGTATGCAGCCACATTAAATAGTCTATTTTTGTCGTGACCGAGCTCCACTGGAGAGAAAGGTGTTCTTTCTAATTCAAAGCCACGTATGCCTAGCGTTAACATACGCTATTTATCTGTGGTGACGATCTTCGATGCATCAAAATAATTGATGCTTAAATTATTCTACATTCCCTGCAGATTTTGTCCTGTAATTTGTTTGCGTCATTGTGCTAATAAATGCAGTTAATGGCAAGGTAAGGTATTAATTCCATACACCGCATTTCTGGTAGCGCGTGAATACACGACACATACACGCTACTGCTCTTAGCAGCAATTTTTTCCGGTTTGACGCAATATGTATTTGATATATAGAGAAATACTACAGTTCTTAGTATTTTATGTGTGCTCCCCATGCTGACCTTAAATCCTTGCAAAAAAATTACGATGTTAATTATTATTATTATATTTTTACTAGCATTTCCGTCCATCTAACAACTGCTTGTCATGGAGCCTATCCCAGGCATTATAGGATACAAGAGAGAGCTGGGTGGAACGCCAGTCTGTCACATAGATCTGCGATATCCCTGCTGAAACACCTGATTCAGCTATAAGCTGGACCGGAACTGGGGACCCTTGATGTGGATTTTACAAACTTTTGTGGTACAAGGTGATGTGGTTAAGTGATAGATAATGGAATAGAGAAGTGGAACTTGTCTGTTTAAGGCTAATAGTGTAGCAAGAGATCCAAAAAGAGGCACCAGTCGAAGACACGCCGATTGCAGAAGTAAGGAATAATGAATAATGAATAATGGATTCCTGTAATTTATATGGTCGGTACTAAACCCGAAATAGAAGAAGCAAAAGGCATGCTGGCCCTGGAGAAAATCCAGCGCTACACCTGAGTAGCATTACTAGTAGCGGGATAGTAGGCTACACTGTGCCTGTGATCGGCAGGGTGATTTCACTTCAGGGCCTCTGATCAAGGCCTTTAACCCTTAGCTGCTGTGTGGCCCTGTGTACATCACTCTAAATAAAGCTAAGTAAAAACGTAAAATTAAGATTGTGAATATCCTTATAGCCTTTGGGGGAGGGAGGCTGTTAGCATTAACAATCTATGGAGACTGCTGTCCTGTGGTGACCCCCAGAAATGGTGACCCCCAGAAACTTGAAACAGCGCCTGAGAAAGTCTGCCAAGAAAAATAAATTAGTATCAGATCTTTGAAAAAGCTTTGGTTGGAGGTGACTTAATTAGCGTAGCCTGTGACTGCTTCCACCCAATATTTGTAAGGTATGGTGGCTGTTTATTTAATTACACTGAGCTACATTTGCATATCCTCTACAATCAATGTGCATCTTATTTAATTTCCAAAAATGTGCCCATAGAGATAACACTATATGTCACGTTATTTTATTTACCGTCGCCACATTTCCTGACTACAGAGCTTCGCTGGATAGATAGATGGACCTTTCGTCTGAGTTTTCTTCCACATGTTAAGCTCGGAAAATGAGAAATATGGAATGCTGACTAATTAAGCCAGGTTTTAAAGAAAAAATATAAAAGTTGGAGACATTAACTTCCTCATATCCAGCTTATGTCTGGAGCCCCATTCTACCTGTTCCCCCTGTTGTCCGCTCCTAATTACCATCGTCTTCTCAGCTGGTACTAAAAATATATCCACCACTTTGATTACGGCAATACATGAGAGGTAAGACAGAAGAGCATGGAAAAGCAGTTGAACACCATATGAATTAAAATTTATTGTTAAACTCTACATCCTGAAGTTGTCTATAACAGCACAGTTGTAGATTTAGAGAATGCATGAACATAAGTTAGTTCAATGCAGGGTGTTCAATGCATGGGTACTGAAACTATTACTCAGATGATGTGGTAATGAAAGGCATATACAACTATATCATGGAGCTAGAGATGTTCAGATTCATCATGACACAGCCAAGCGACATCAAATACAAGATGGCATGTTAACGAATAGACACTATGATCATCAAACAGTGAAATCTCATAAGATATGTTAGTTATTCCGCTACTGAAATTATTATGGAATTTTGCATAGTTTTTTTTAACTTGAATGTCAACTGGAAAGGTAGAATGTAAACTGGGTTATTACATTGTTAATAAATCACACTTATTGTACATTATAAGTAAATAGATAAACAGGTAAATTTAATCTCTAATTATATTCAGGTTTGACTTCCAGTTTTCCTTAAAGCGTGAGTGTGAGCTGTGGGCAAAGAAAGTATCAGTTTTGCAAAAGTGCCCTTTAACTCTGTATCACCTTTTTGAATTAAGCAAAGGTGAACGCTGGGGGGGAATATATTAAAGTTTATATTTCAGCTGAAGTTTATATTTCAGCTGAAGTGTGTTTCTGTCTGCAAACGACGAAATGCATAGATCCAGGAGAGCTGTAGGTTAATGGTCCTGGAGATGGAGGTCCCTGAAATGAACATTCTCAGAGAGCAAATGTAAATGCAATTCAGCAACTGTCCCTTGAAATAGAGACCTTGGGCAAAGGAACTTCTGATGCACAGGACAGCAGACGCGCCCTTAAGTGGGCGCAGCACGTGTTCCGCATCTCCTTATACTGCAGTACATGTTGTGCTAGGCAGCCGTTTGGACTTTTGGACTTGGGAACAGCGTGTTTTAGATATTATATCTAAACTGCTCTAGCTTAACTCATAAATATTACATAACACATAAAATATAAAAATATCAGATAAGATTATTTAACAAGAAACTATTTTTAACTGGAATTAAAATCTTTGGAAAAGGTTTGAAACTTTTAAAAATTTGATTTATATTTTGTGGCTTTGATGCTAGAGATCTCACACTTCGTGTCATTTCATGGTATGATTTTACTCGTCTCCTTCTCAAATCATTGTCATTATTAAGGATTTTTTTTGGCCTGAAGGAAATGCATATGACTGGTGAATCCAAGAGGCGGGTCAAACATTTATCTTGCCCGGCACCCACAGCACACATATGTCATAAAACAAGTCTGGAGAAGGCAACTGTTATTTGTGAGAGATTCTCCAGGGTTTGTGTCCCTGGGCTGCTTCCACTAAATCCAAGGGCAAGGACAAGCTGCTGTTGCCTAGAGCCACGTGTTCTTGATAGTGACAGTCACAGCCACACACAGGTTGTAGCCACACTTACATCCCCTGTGTTTAGCCTTCCTACCCAGATGTTACGATTCACTTCCATTTACTATCGGTTAAAGCATTAAACGTGGTATCTCGCGATAGAGAGAAAGTGGTTATTAGAATGTTTCCTATTTGCATCTGTTTTGCATAGAGTGTGACGTAATCAGGTTCTTGCCACAATTGAAGGTCAAACGCAGACAACGGGAAATGTACAAGTTCCTTTTTCATTCCAAAATGGTGACTCGTGCCAATACATTACAGTGTTCGCCATGAAAGATAAGAGACGCGGTGCACTTTTAACTGTCGAAGGAAATAAGACGTACTGCGACTTAACGTGTTGAAATGGGCGACGAGAGAGCCGTAATATGATTAGGACAGATCGACATACATCCGTGGAAGGGAGCTGCGGCGGCAGAGTAGGGCTGCCGCAGATGGGTTCTAATGTGATGCCAATCAATTCGTCAGCTTCGCTTCCACAAGACGCTCCCGACAGAAGTATTTCTGTAGAGCCTCAGGGAAGCCTTTTGATGTTTTGAATATATGCAGATTGCTGACATTTATTCACGATGTGGCCTTGACAACTTCACATGTAATTGAAACGTGAATTTAAAATGATTAGTTTTACCTTCGCCATTTGGCACCTAAATGCCTTAATAACCAATCGCAGCAGTATCCATAAAATCAAATATGTCTGCCTGAATTAAATAGGGACAAACCATCCATATTTGCGAATCAATGAGTGATGGAGATATTTAATGTTAAATACATGTAAATGGAGTTGCTATGGGTAAATCTGTTTAGGAAACGAATGTACTCAATTTAAGATGCGGGAAAACAACAGTATCACCTGACAGTGTTCCGCGAGTTATATAAAGATAACGCTTTGCTGTGTCACCCTTTCGCGGAATTGCTTCACACTGGTTCCATTTACGCCGAGGAATTTTGCGATGTTTATTTCAATTTCGCCCTGCAGCTGCATTTCACCTGATAGCACAAGTGTGAGAAACACATACCATCTTAACACTACATGGTTGACGACGTATATTATTTTATTTGCTGAGCGACATGTGTGAATCTCTCTCACCCAAAACATAAACCAAAAACAGAAATCTGTTGTAAAGAAGTTGATATATTACATTATAAATAAAAGTAACCAACTGGATAAATTATAGCTCTTTGGGTGTGTTTTATTTTGGGCGGTGATCCATTTTATTTTGCGACAAACACTTTGATGAGACAGGGTGCATAAACCTAATACATCGAGAGAATACTGTCATTTCGGCATTTTGTGTCGTTCAAGCTGGGTCTGATAGAGAAAATGGGGAAATTAGCTTCCGTGCTGTTGCATTGCGACAGTTGGGCGGATTTTCTTCTTCACTGCATAGAAAATAGAATCCAAGAACAGTGGTGCACGATCTTGTGTCTTAACCTTTCTTGTTCCTAATTTACTTATATAAATCCAACAATATATAACTAAACACACGTTCTACCAATATCCAACGGATTAAAATGAGTTAATTAATGTCTCGTTTGATATTTTATGGCTGGTTTGTGTTTATTACCATATATGGGAAGGCAGTCGTGCTTGCTTGCTATAGGCTGGCACTTGCCGCCTGCAAGGACTATGTTCTAGCTTAACCCTTTCGGTGCTGAATTTTAGTGAATAACACCTCGTTTATAGCTGAAATTCTCGAAACCATTTTTAAGCACGAGGACGGTCTTTTGTAGTTTTGCTTTGTCAGGTGTCAATAAAAGAATCAGTCCAAACTGTTCTACTTTTCTTAAGAAAGATGTTTGGTCTAAGCGAGTTTTTATACCAATCAAATAAACCTATTTAATGTATTTCTATTCATATTGCCGTTTTAACTTAAGATCAAGGTGACATTGTGTGTGTACGTTTGGGCATGAAGGCGCGTGTTTCCAGTGATTTAAACCAATAACGTTATTCTGCAACATTATTGTAACAGGTCCCGAAGGATTCCATTGATGCCCATTATATCATTCTATAAAGGAAAACGTGATTAATAGTCCATGATACATAGTAGACCAAGTGTGCTATTATGTGGACTACATAATGTGTTACAATTATGTGCCAGAGCTGTTCGCCTCTTGCCAGCAATATACCAGCCGGCTGGTGCCCATCAGGATTCAGATGGCATTAATAACCGCACTAGGGGAAATGCCACCGGGTTTAAACTCCCACTGATGTGACCTACATATTTTTTAAACCACGTGCCACCGATTAACGTTAGACACCTGATACATTACTTAGGAGACCATGTTAAGCTTTATCAAATTGTTTGGTTTAATGAACATTCCAATTAAAATAGAATAAATCGATAGAGCAGCGCTCGGCAGACCAAAATACAAGATCTGACACATACTATAAAGACTCACCTGCATTATTCCGCATAGTCTTGATTTGGACTAAATGACAGCGGTAAATTGACGGTGGATTATGTATCGTTTCTACAAATGTACATGATTATATCTCAAGGGAAACAAACTCCAAAAGTTCTTCCCCCGAAATGAAGTTAACTGTCTACTGTTGTCAAATTATATATATCTCAAATGTTGTCCTATTTATGTATTGTAGGTTATATATAGGTGCTTTAGATTATAGCGAATGGATGCACCTTATGTCCTTTAACCACCTTGCAAAAAAATCGTCACTGTTCGTATATGTCGGAAATTTTTCAAATTTTCTCCCTCATGCTGGTGTTAGTTCACAGTCATTCTACTGCAGTTATTTAGTTATTTAGAAACGGTTCTATATTATTATGTTTCTTAAGATGCATAGTTGTTGTACATATAGAATGTATTTGGTTTCGGGAACAGAATAACCGAATGTGATCACACAGACATCCACGTGAATGTATCCACTCAGGTGAACGTTTAATTAGACTACATAATATTCAATGGGCAAATTATTCTTGTTTGAGAGTAATTTTCTGTTACAAGCACCATGTAAAAACTTTATTTTTTTTTCAAAAGGAAATTGCGATTTATGTTTCATTTTATTGCACAAATGCGTGCTTGTTTCTTTTCAATACAAGAGAGATGTGCCTGCGATTTATCGTTTTTAAACTGCCATTCCTGGTTTTCTTTATAGATAAAGATAACACTTGTTCTACATGTTTACAGTAAAACATTGAGGATATGTTTTGCCCCACATTTTCCAGCTGTTGTCGCTAACTTGACGGAATTAAAAGCAAAACCGCACCTTTGGAATTCGCATCAGCTACTTTTAGTCGAAAGCACAGAAACGATCCCTAAACTGTTTAGCCGTAGCTGAATTTTAAATAAAACAAACATTGGTCGAATTAGACGGAAGTTAGTTAACTTTTTAAATGTATAATGTAATACTTAAAATATAGTTCATTTGACTTGTACAACACTAATTTATCTCCATTGATCGCTCGGGAATTGGAAACGACTTTTTTCTTGCTAAAAGAAGCCATGCTTGTTTACCCATGTAACACTAAATATAGTTTATCAAATAAGTTGTTTTGAGGGAAATTGTGCTATTTCCATAGCTCCCTCTTCCAGTTCAATTCCGCGCTTACATCCAAGAGAATAAAACCTCGTCCCTGCCCCTGCCCTCCCCCCTCGTTGCGCTGACGTCACAGTACGGGCTATTTGCATATACTGTTTTTCACCGCTTCTGCTGGAGTGTGTACCGTGTATCGCTGCCTATGCCAACGGGAAATAAAGCGATCGTGTGAGAGAGGGGCACACAGAGAAGAGGGAGGCTTCGTTGTTTCCCCTTCAAATAAGAGGAAAATTACCAAACGAAGCCACCAAGTGACAGCCTCCCGCAGTCTGTCTTTTGCAAACCCGTGCACTGCGGCGAGAATGGAGCTACCCGCCGCGGGAGAACACGTCTTTGCGGTGGAGAGCATCGAAAAGAAGCGGACTAGAAAGGTATCTCACTAAAACTCTTAATAAGACGTGGATCTGTCAAGATAATCGGTAGCGACAGAAGCGATCTGGCACTTGTGTTGTTCTGCACGAAGCGCGGTCGCGGCAGCCTTCGTGTTAAGCTGCTGTAGTTGTAACCTTGTACGCTCAGCTCGAAGCGGTTGAAATGTTCTCTGGCTAGCTGCGTAATTAACTTGTGTTGTCCATTATTTTTTTTCTCTCCAGGGCAGAACAGAATACCTGGTCAAGTGGAGGGGGTGGTCTCCTAAGTACGTTCATATTTAGTGTCAAACTTTTATCCACACGTTATCATGTCGATTTAATCATATATCATCTCATATATGTGTCCAAACCGGCGCTACGTATTCCGTATAGTATGGCTTTACACACGTACGTGTCAGTGTGTGTACACCAGAGTGTGTCCGCGCGCTTGTATGCCTTTCTGTGCGTACGCGTATGGTGAGAGAGAGGGTGTGTGTGTGTGTGTGTGTGTGCGTGCGCGCGCGCGAGAAAGAGCGCGGCTCGATGTAAGGATGCCATCACTAATTTATGCTAGGGAATGGAGAATGTGTGAACACCCCCCTCGCATATTTTTTTTATTTACAGCCTCTGATAGCTTTCTCTATCATGGGATATCAAAATGAACACTGATTGTGAATAGTATCGCCTTATCCGGCTTTTTCAGTTTGCGTTCTACAAATTGTAGGCTGCCCTTGTTTCAGTTGAATTGATTTATTTAGGAAGAACGTTTTAATAATTGGTGTTTAAATGAAAAATAAACATGGCGATTGACGGGTAAACACAGAGGCGCGTTAGTGTTGATTTTTTTAACAATTGGGAATGTTACTCTTTAAACCTTAGATGGCCATCTTTGTATACTTAATAACTTACTCTGCCACCTACATAAACAATATTGTAGCAGACGCTTGACAGAAAGCATAAATACGTGGGATCTAAAGGCCCTACTAATGCTGTGATAATAAATGGTTCTGTTCGGCTCTTAATAGACACAGTACGTGGGAACCTGAAGAGAACATCCTGGACCCGCGACTCCTAGTCGCTTTCCAAAACAGGTGAGGAAAAACAGCCCGCCTCGACTTGACATGTCGACCATATATAGTCAAAAGGGGAGGAGGGGCTCGACGCTATTACAGGCGCTGCCTGCTTCACTCTGCCCGTCTCTTAAAGAATAGACTTTTTCATCCATCCATCCATTCATTAATCTTCCAACCGCTTATCCTGGTCAGGGTCGCGGGAGAATAAACTGTTTCTACAATTATTTATACATCAGGAACTTTTGACGACCTCGAAAGATTAGATATTTTGAAACAAAGGCTGCTTGTGTAGAAACCAACAAGACTTAAGAGGATGATAGGAATGTCAATGTGAGACTTAACATGCTTAACGTGTATAACGTGTATTTAACCGGGTACATGTATAAACGACGACGTTATTATTATTTCTCGAATATAATCCAGCGCTTCCGGATGAAATGGCTAAAAATAACGTGTTGTAAAGCACGTTCGCTTAAATAGTACTCTGTCCTTAATTGTGTTCGGAATAATCAGAATGTGCTGAGTTAAATGTGAAAATGTATGCTGTTTTAATTTCGAATAGTCTAATCGGAGTAATTTCCCATCTTTAAAACGCATGTGGTATTTTTTCCATTCGCCCTTCCTTCAATTTATACCGCTTTGGGGAGAGATGGAGAGAGCAGAGAGGGGGGAGGGAGGGAATTGGGTTCATAATCAACATATAAATTGACTCGGAACGCTTGTAGGCTTCTCACAAAATGTGGCATCAGAGAGGAATTATCCTGGGAGGCAGGTCCCGATAGCAGGGTATCCTATGGCCGAGGGGCCGGAGGCTGGATCTCAATGTGCGTCTAATTGCCGGATCGTCAGTAATAGGGGGTGCGCCTCACTTGACGTCCTAAGATAAGTTTCACCCGGTTTTTCTATGTCATTAGTTGCGTCCATCCGGCGTTTGGATACTGACGGGTTACTCATTAGCAGTAACTTGCAGCAGGCGCTCACCGGTACCTTTATCTGTACCCGTAGTCACGTCTATTTCGAAGGAGCTTCTATTTTAGCTAATGGCATTGCTCTCCGGGGAGCCTGATAGTAGCTTAAATACAGTGTTATGGAAATATACACACTCGTCGTCACTCTAATTAGAACTGTAGTATGTGCGATGCATGCAGGAAGGGGGAGGGGATGCGGAATATGGATTTTAATTGATTTTTTCCCCCCTCGCACGATCAGTGTATTGAATCGGCTAGTTAGTTTATAGAGTTATATACGACTGTGTTGTCGCGGAGGGCGCCAGTACACAAAGGCTGCATTCGTAGTCGTTGTCGAGGTGCATAAGTAGTGTGATGTTTTTTTGCAATAATAGCAATGACCACGATAGCATTTTTAATAACGCGGTGTTGGACTGTCGGCACCCTGTATAAGGTGTGTAAATGGTGCTGCTGCTGAACATGTGTGTAGCGGTGTGACTAGAAGGAGGACTCGTCGCCATTGCAATTTAGGCCACATTAAATTCGATTTAGCGGGCTTGTAGGCTTCGTTGCTAAAATAGGGGGCAAACATTGGTTGTTTGTCAGTGAAAATGCATTGTTAATAAAGTGAATCTGCCCTGAAATAAGTTTGGTTATTAAATACATTCATTATGTCGCAGAAACAACAACATTGCTAGATAGCTTTTTTTCTGGAAGATGAAAAATGTTGTGTAGCCTAGATGAAGAATATTTTGCTGCAATCATATTTTCGTTATTAGAACTTGTTATTAGGACATTTTAACCAATGAGGGAAACCTACAATACAATGATTGCTACAGAGAATGGACCTTGGAACCTTGAGTATGTGCGAAGAGCCTCTTCCTGAACTATGAGCACTGGAAATCCGTGTTGGTCATGTCGTTGCATATTCATATCCATGATTGTGGGCCTTTTCAGCACTTCTTTTGGCAGTAATGTAGCAAGATAAGCATCTTTTTTTGTGCTTTTGCAGTCTCAGTATAAAGTTTATAGCACACTGTGGTTTCACTGTACACTGTTGGCTCAGAATTTAACATTCATTTTCGCAGGGAGAAACAGGAGCAGCTGTTGGGATATCGCAAACGGGGCCCCAAACCCAAGCACCTCTTAGTCCAGGTATCTGTCGCACCATTTCTCTGATTTCTGATGTTTCCAGTTCTTGATTTACAGTATGCTTGGATCTACCGTCATCTGGCTTTGCTTTGAGTATATTGACACTCAGAAACTTGCATTAATGCATTCATACTGCACAGCTTTGTTTGGACTGCTCTAGCATTTTTTATAAGCAACTATGTTCCTTACAGTTGTTTTTCGAACATTCTCCTCCAAGGTTTTGCCATTTCTTTAATAGTTCAAAGTTTGGAAGATGAGTTTAATTTATGATGTGTGCCTCTAGTCCAAAGGTAAAGACATGTGTGACTTTGTAACTGTGAAGGCTTCAGTCATCCCTCCCAGAACACTGCACATAATGTGTGATTCAGTGTCATGCACTTGTGGTGTGGAGCCAGCATGACACGGCCATTGGAATTCCTTTGAGCTAAGGTCATGGGAACACAAATTTGCACAAGTCTGCTGAGAGTGGCCATGGGGCACAAGGATGAGGCACTGGAGCAGGAGAATGTCGAGCCTTCTGATTGGACGGTGTAATGGTCAGGCTGTAAATGTATTTGCCGTTCTTAGTTGGTCAACTGAGAACTTGCACATCAGGAGCCAGTTGGAATGACTACTATAAAATAATATTTTTCTGATTTATGCAAGATTGGCTTATTTTACTGGAGGGAAATGTGTAGTTCCCGGTCATGTTTA
>JAODUD010000095.1:9327417-9352204 GCA_026784285.1 Stomatorhinus walkeri | reverse complement strand
TAAAATAATATTTTTCTGATTTATGCAAGATTGGCTTATTTTACTGGAGGGAAATGTGTAGTTCCCGGTCATGTTTAACCACCTAAACGGTTTTCGCGTACATTTATTTGTCTCTTCTTCTGTGGTTCTAGCTACCTGCCTTTGCACGAAGATCCAGCATCCTCTCTGGGCTGCAGGGGTCTCCCCTGGATGAAGACAATCGCCAGAAATCCGATGCCGTCCCAATGCACAGATCACAAACACAGCAGTACCAGTTAAACAGCAGGAAACACCACCAGTATCAGCCCAACTGCAAGGAGAGCCAAGTGGAGCAACAGATAAATGGAAAGAAGAAATTTTATTATCAGCTCAACAGCAAAAAGCATCACCACTATCAGCCGGACCCGAAGATGTATGATTTACAGTACCAGAAACCCAGAGAAACCAAAGGTCAGGAATCTAACAGTCAAGGATGGAACCTGCCCTCAGCACTGCAAGAGAAATGGCTTTGTGACAAGGACATAAGCTTAAACAAAATCAGCAGTTTGACAGAGGACATGAAGAAGTTGCCAGGGCAATTTAATGGCAGTGAACCAACACTCACCTCAGACGACAAGGAGCCTGCTGTCCCTAATGGCATCAGCAGCAAGATGAAAATTGTGAAGAACAAAAACAAAAATGGCCGTATTGTAATTGTAATGAGTAAGTACATGGAAAATGGCATGCAGTCAGCTCGGATTAAGAATGGAGACCCTAACAGTACAGAGAGACAAAATGATGCGAAGCTATCAGAAGACGGCGGTGCAGAGAGCTTGTTAGACAAGATTAAACTTGTCAAGAAACCGGTCCAGGACAATGGGCCCCCGGAGGAGAATAAAACTGAAACATCAGCCACTCCATTGCCTCTCACACAGTCTTCTGTGGAACAGGAACATTCTGCCAAGGAGGATACTATTGTTACAGAAGGGGAGAAAACAGACGAGTCTGGGAGTCAACCTGATCTCCCCCAGGATCAGCCTTTGCAGCTAACTACTAAGCCCAACCTGACCCCCTGGCCCTTTGAGATGGGTGTGCTCTCACGACTGGACCATAGCACTAAGCAGCCAGGCCTGAGCACCAGCCCTTCCCTGAAGCGGCAACTCTCTGAGCCTCTGGAGGATAGGGGCAGGTACAAGAAGTTTATCAGCTCCAGGAGCATCAGTTCCCCCAGCTCTGTGTCCTCGTTGCCACAGACCAAGCCCATGAACCTGAATCTCAGCGGCTTCCACTGTAGCAAAGGCCTAGACTGTGACTTTCTAGACTCCATTCCAGAGGAGCCAATCGATCTCAGCTGTGTGAAGCCCAGAGCAGAAGCAAGTACACCCCCCAAATCCCTGATTCCTGTGGACCAGGCAAAAGCGACAACAGCAGCAGAGACGGAGGACCCCAAGCCGTGTTTTAAACCGTTCCTGGGGAATATCATTATTACTGATGTCACTGCAAACTGTCTTACTGTGACATTTAAAGAATACATCACTGTTTAACATACTGACTACAGAGAAACAGAAGACTACTGACTTTAATATGTGAAGGAATTGATCTGTGATAGGAAAGTAGATAGCGTTATTGAGACATGTTGTGAAGCTCTCTGACATTGCAGGGGTAACTGTACGGGGTGCCCTCATGATTTTGAATGTATTTGCTCAGTAGGCTTAAAGAAATTACTTTAAAATTCTTTTTGATAGAATACATTCTAATGGTACGAGTTTGACCATTATTGCAAATTAGAATATACCAAACAATTATTTGGATCTTCTAATACTTAATGATGTCCTTATTTCTAATTAAGGAATATGAAGCTAAGTTGGTAGTTATCAGTGGACATCAGGGATCAGAAAAAAGCACTTACGTTTGTACAGAATATACTTTTTATGTATTTGCATTTTTTTGTATATGGCTTCCATTAGACCTTGATAATTATTGCTTTACAGGCCTTGTTTTGGAAGTTGGTCAAATCAAAAAGGACTGTGCTTCTGGCACGTCTTTGTGTCATTTCTCTTTCTGCAGTGGGGGTGTTGTAGGTCACACGTTGTCACGTACGTATGCATGTGCAGAAGGTGGTCAGATGCAGATGTCATGGCCTGATGTACAGCTCAGTAGGGTTACTTCCCATTGCCACCAAGCATTGTACGATATTCTTTTCTTCATGTTTTCTAAGTATATAAAGGGTTCTTGGTTCCAATTAGCTGTCAGAACACCGACATGTTGCAACATTCTCTGGCGTAAGCAAGGAGTTGATGTGAAAGATGAATTGTTATTAATATGAACTTCAGCGTTTTTTCTCAGTTTCCTAAACTATTAAAACTCCAGGAAAAAGGTCTTTATGAAGAACATACTTCACTAATTCTGGGATTGCATACAGGGATAACAATTTAACAGGTTGTAAAACCTATTTAGATGCCTGGTAACTGTATATAGATATAATGTAAGATCCTTGAATGTAACCTCTGCTGATTCAAAGTTTAAAGATGGTTTGGCATCTGTAAGATGCATCACTTTAAAAATAAATTAAGGCACTTCTGTCATAGTGTTGTGGTTATTTTTCTGTTTCAGAATAAGTGCTGGTTACGCGTGGCAGTTTGCCAGTACAACAGACTTTGTATGCGACTTGGACTAAGAAAAAGGGGCCTTTTTCTGTTACACATCATGACTTTGGTAGTTGCTGATGTGGTGTTAAATTCTGTTCAGAGAAGGTACCAAAACTGTCCTCCAAATGTTGCATCAGGACAGGTGTTGACCAAGGTTACATTCATAATGATGACCATTAGACCAAACTGCTTTTGCACTTTAACTGGTTTAGATTTACTACTATCATCACTAAAATTACTTTCAGTGAAAAGCTCACCAATTGACTGCGGGAAAAAAAACAAACATGACATCCTATTAGGAATTCAAGTACTTACGTCATCTGTCGTAGTCAGTGTTTCTCCCAAATAAGTTTTATGTTCTTTCTGACTCAGTTTGCTTTGCAGTGGCGTTTTCCATCTCTGAACTCAGTTTAATTGCCTTTGAGAAGTATACAGTCAATGCACTGTGTACCGGAAACATTTTTTCAATCTGTTGTAATCTTTCAATGGTCAGTTGTTATGTTTTTTTTTTTGTTTTTGCACTCGGTTGCTCAGTTTTAAACAGTGAAACTGCTTAAAGGGGGTAAATTAGCACTTTGTTTTGTTAAGACTGAACTGGATGACTTTTATGATGTGTTTTGCAATAAAAAAGCAAGGACGGAAATGCCGGCTTATGTACCTATTCTCTATGTAGCGCATCGTACGTTACAGCGACATAAATTAAACAGCAGCAGTCTTTCTTCGCTCGATCTAGAAAAAAACGCAAGTAATTTGCATTTTCACAAGGGCTGGGGAGCTACTCTCACTTCCTGTCGTACAGGGTTGTAGACCTTTAGAAACTGGATACTTTTTAATATTATGCAGCCTAATTTACTTCTGAAAGTACACGTTTACCCTTCCCATCAATTCATAGTGTCATTAAAGCTGCCTTTAAATTTAGTTTCATTACTTAATCACCCTTGGTGACCTTTTCAAGCAACATCTCGTTATGTATTATGAAATCAACATGTTTAACTGGCTGTGCGAAGTATAGTGGTTCCCTAGCGCCTGATATTTGATCACGATCCCTCTCTCCAATGCGTGGTTATCGTCACTTGAAATTAAAATACAACAGCCACATTTTCTCCGGTAAACTTAAGAGAATTATTTATCTCTTTCTTAAATATCCATCCCTTATCATACAGGCCGTAACCTTTCAGGGGCGACCATGAACATAGGGCATATATTATTTTTCAGTTACCACCGCTGCATCATTGGTCTATATATTTTGATGGATGGACTCAGGTAACGTGGATTGGAAACGTTTCGTAGTTTCCTGATTTGATAATACGTAAAACAACGTGATGATCCCACAGTGGTTGAATATACAGCACTCTACAGAAAAAAAAACTGTAATTCGCTAAGACTAGGCTATAGTGAGAAGATCCCCTAATGACTCAGTTATGCACCGCATTTGAATTTACCCTCAATACTGGAAATTCCACAGAGGGGTTCAGTTTAAGCGGACACGGTCTCCTGAATGAATAATAAACCAGTGCATTATATATTTAGATGACTTGCTCCAATAATACGAGTTTAACATAGTCAGATTTCTAACTATCCTAATGCAGTCTTGCTCTCTTGTTCGTCTACTGTTCCTGCTATAGGTATGGGTACGATAAAAAGATTTTACATCAGCAAGACAAAAACACGTTTAAAGGTCTGAAATCTTATACGTCTAAACGTTTGTTGTCGTTAAATGGCGAGTTTACCGAAAAGTGAGCTACTTGGCGTGCATTACAAATGGTAAATGGATTTACCATTTACCATTACAATCTGCAACGAATTTTGTGTGTCACCAAATA
Organism: Stomatorhinus walkeri; assembly: GCA_026784285.1. Classification (NCBI taxonomy): domain Eukaryota; kingdom Metazoa; phylum Chordata; class Actinopteri; order Osteoglossiformes; family Mormyridae; genus Stomatorhinus; species Stomatorhinus walkeri. The sequence goes on along the minus strand of JAODUD010000095.1, from coordinate 9,347,775 downwards.
AAACATTACATGCCCACCCCAACTAACTTAAAATGACTTAAAATAACATTTAAACCCTTGTTCTGCGCATGTGAATGTGAACGTTGTTACTTTGGAGAAGAAGAATCACTTCAACGACCACCTCGGAAAAGTATTCATTTTAAAGGCCATTTTCTTACACTTTAGCTCTTAATTTCTAGATGCCAGCAATTCAAACAGCCGAATGGCCACGAATGGATCATGACAACCTTTCTCCTACGGCATTATGATGATAACTGATGAATGATACATCTGATCAGCTTTCAATAAGTATTTCTGTCATCTTTCCAGTTTGAGGGGAAAGGTCGGAATATAAACAAACCAAATAATTATTGATCTATATGCGTATGATGAGAAGGTAAATAATCAGATACACAAACCCAAAATGACGTAATCTAATCAAACCGAATACTTTATAATTGTAATATTTGAGGTGTTCCCCAAACCACTCTTTTCCCCGTCGATTTGTACAAGAAGATATTGCACTGGAGGTCAAGCACGTTGCTGAAGGAGAAAGCTGTACACCAATTTTTGGGATCCGAACCTGCAATTATCAGACTCTCTGATTCAATGAACACCCGATTCACCCTCGCCAGCTTCTTCGAGTAAATCCTGAAATAATTCATTCATAACCAGGGCGTTTTTTTTAATTGTGCAACTTGTGAACATATAAAGATTACAAACCTGTAATATAAATAGGCTTTTAATAGCAAGATAAAGTATGACTTGTTTTAGAAATGGGACGAAATTTCAGACTACCTGAAAATGTCACTGAATTATATTTCCGATAATGACCGAGAAAGAACACAACAGGATACAGGTCAAAAGTTCCTTAATTAAACGCTGTTCCTAAGGATACAGTCGCCCGTCTTTACGACTGGAAGACCCTCCTCTAAAAAAATACATTTAGTTTGATATATTATAGTGACACGCAAGAAAAGCTTAATATTTACAATTTACTCATCACGATTCCCTTTTGAGAAGTTGGCGACGCGAAGCACTAAGCGCTAGATTCGTTGTACCTCACAGCTATTACGCTTTACTTGAATCGACCATTTCGTAATTCATAGAGCCCATGAAAACGGTAGCTTTCGATAGGTTTCTTCGAGCGGACCAAAGAAAATGGCTGTCTGGCTCGTTGGAATAGTGTAATTTGCGACCGTAGTTTTATGAATATAATATGTTTTCAATAAGAGAGTGATGCAGACTTAAGACGTGGTATTTTGAAATGACTGAATGTTAAGCCCAATCAATAACTTAAGGTGATGTCAGCGTTATCAAAAAGCTGTTAAGCAATTTATCTGGGCAAAAGAAAAGCAATTAGAAGATTAATTAAGTATTAATTTGAGGAATTGCGGTTTCAGAAGCCGGAGTGCACAGTTCCCAATTTGTCTTATCCTGTGGAAATGCGCGGTATAGTCATTCATGTTCTCTAAATAAAAACACATGCATCAATTTTTAATATTTAAACATTTCACAGTCAGTTATGACACAGTGATAATAAGTTGCAGATTATTATTAGTTTTTGTGTTTGTTTTGTCTCCAGTTTAAGGAACGGCGTGGTTTATATTAACCATAGAAAGCTTCCACATGCATTTCTTATTCACCTTACTTAATTCGATGATTAGATCCCGAATCAAAATGAACCACTGAGTGATCCTTTCATGACTGACATAGCACTACATCTAAACACAGCCGTAGGTGTGCAGTCTACGAATATCAGTGGGCTATTAGGGGATAACCTGCGTCAGTCTGATTTCATTTAGGACCAATCGGAATATAGAATTACTGCATACACTGAGTTATATAATTATTTGGCTAGGCTGGAAAGGCCAAAACAGCAAACACATCAAAACAGCAAACCATCGATATGGTTTACTTGATTTACAAAAGACGGTTTTACATTGGTATACATTGATAATCCTGTAAAGCTTTTGTCTCATAAAACAGAAAAATCTGACTGGATGCGAAAAATCTGTCCTTTTACCTGTTCAAATTCCCTGCATGCCCTGAACAGCCGAGGGCACCAAGACTGTTTGTCTACATAAAACTACATTTCATTTTTGGTCTGGGAAGGCCTAATGTTAATTTCGATTAAAGTCCAATACTGATATCGTCATAATCAGGTTAGACTGACAGTCTACCGTGTCCATTATTATCCACTCAGAAACATTTGAATGGTTTTCGATTTGAAATTAACGATTGAAACGTATATTTTCTGCCTGAAACGTGCAAGTCACGCCACACGTTCCCCAGATCCTATGTATAATTAAGGTATTTAAACGTGTTTATTAGTTCATTAACTTTGTAGCTAGGCGATATTCTAAAACAATGAAGCAGGCCATTCATTTGCATGTGGCTGTAGTAAAAATAAAGGTTTGATGTTTGCCTCTTTGATGTTTCACCATGGTAGTAAGTCTGTCAAAACCACGAATGCCTATATTATTTAAGGTTATGATACATATACCAACAGCGTATAAATTGCATTGTCTGCCTATAGGATTGCATGTCTTAGCAAAAGAAACAAATGCATAGACAGGGCCTGCGGTATAATGTATAAAATGTAATACATGGCATCAGAATTCATTTCAAAACTTAAACATCTTTATATTCAAGTTTTCAGCTGTGTTTTCTTAATATGTGTATTAAATCGATATCCGTGGTCGTTAAAATCGTTACTGTGAAGTCTAGTTCAGAAATAATGCGCTTAACGTCATTTCCTATTAATATATTCCACATGGCATCGCTTTCAAATGCAACACTAGCACAATTTAAAAAGAAAAATGTAAAAAAGTAATGTAAATAAATAAACAAACAATAGTGGTGATGCTGAGTAGATAATAACACCAAATGTTTTTGTCTCGTGCGTGAGGCTTTTTTCGTCGTCGGTAATTTGGCTTTGCGCATCGTGCAGTTCTTTGCCCGCGGTAAAGACGGTTGCCCAGATACTAGCGAACCAATAATCTTTTAACAGGTCGACTGTGCTCCCTTATACGGCTGTAACGTTGCTGCAGTGCAGACGCGCAGAGACCAATCATTTACACCACCATAAAAGGAATCCCGCATCCTTTTTTGCTTCTTAGCAGCGCTGCACAATGCGCATTGCAGACTTAATAGATCGGCTCTGCACTATATAGATAAAATATGTGACCCTTGCATGTAAATTTACGTGAGCTGTACTAAATCCCGTGCTGTTCCCTTTGAAGACTGCTGATACATTTGCGCTTTGTGTTTACATGTTTAATATTTTTCACTAATGCTTTTGTACATCCCATTGGTACGCGTTGAATACAGTAAACGCGGAAATGTAACAGAACGTGAAACAAATGGTTAATGTCCAAATCCGATTTGTCTACACCCGCAATGGCGCAATGAGCGATTCTTTTGTCTCTTTCGTACACACCCAACCTTCCATTATCTCTGTCGTGCGTGCTGTTTTTAGATTACCTCCTTTTATTGTCATTATTAATGCACATTTTCAAGGTAATACCGAAATGTTTATGCTTCGCAATTACCGAGCTGACAATTAATATCTGAAAATATAATCGATGAATATGAAAGCTTTCCTGCATAAATTAATTGGAAGCACTTAACATTGCAACGACGTATAACTTGATTCCGGTTTATGCTGCAAAATAGAAGAATATTCTAATGAAAGGAGAGGTACACCAAAATAAAGCGAAATGGCGACGCGTATTCTGGGCGAGATCAGCCCCGCCCCTTTGGCTCTCAAATTCGAAGTTCAAATTCAGTAGCCTATTGCGCGTTACTACTGCTAAAAGGGAAATACGCGATTTTTTTAAAAAGGACAATATTATGTTTGGTCTCCTGAGTTTAAGAGTTAATTACAATATTATTCGAAATGAGTTAACAATCGCGTTTCTCAACATCGACTCAACATTAATTTTCAGTCGTAAAGCCGAATTTAATGCGGGAAGTATACATTTGGACAAAGCAACATTTAGAGTATGACAATAACTTCTTTGTTGGACTGCTACACACATACATTTCACAGTAATGACGGCTATATTTTTCGAATAAACATGTACAGCAAAGTCATTCAAGTCTAATGCTTAATTCCTAGACATCTATCGCATGTATTTTAGAGTTCGCTCACAAATAGCTGTTTTCTAGCGCTTTCGACGAACAAAACAATATCATTGATACCTGTCTATAAGAAACGGTGTTTCAATGTATTCCTACAGAAAGAAAAAATAAATTGCATCAACGAATAACAGAATAATTGTTATAATTGTGTAAAACGTCTCTAAGATGTGTAGAGAAGTACTTTGTGAAGTTGGACATAAACCATCTTTAAAAGCTTTGTCTCAAATGTTTACGAAATATCGTTATACACATACATACATATATACATGTGCGTGTGTGTGTATGTATTTTATATAGGCAATACAATAAATAAAAGATTCATTAATCATATTATGCATATAATTAGTGAGAATTATAAACAGAATTACTAATTATATAATTCTGGCGTTACAAAAGAAATCTTGAATTTTTAATTGATATTTTAACGAATTTTGCACTTTTAATTATGACCATTTAAACTTTCAAACTGATATCTAGTCGTATGATTGTGTTCGGCAACAAAAGTCTAATGCTGCTAATTTTAATGCTCGAATTTGCTGCTTCTGGAACATATCGAAAAGATGTTTTTTTTTGTAATGTCGGCACTCCGATAGACCTATGTAAGTTACCCTTAAGCATAATAGCGTAAAATGAAATACGCCTATGCTGTATTTGCTTGGTCTTTACACCTACTTTTGGGTAGTTCGATCGCCAACAAATTTCCTTAACAATCTGAATACCACAACTCACTCGACGTTTTTGTTAATTTCGATAACTATACAGCCATATATTTTCCGACCGTTTATCTTGGAACTTAACTAGAATACTTAAATATACATTTTTGATTATTTTTTAAAACCGAAGGGGGATTGATTGAATCAGAAACGTTTAGACCCATCGATTCCTAAAAATGTCTATAAAAATAGAACGGTCGAAAGTACTATACGACAAACACTGAATTTAAAGTACTATTTCAGTAATTTCACAAAATTTATTTTGGTTGCTTTATCGGATAAAGGAGCTTTTTATACTTTTCGAATAGAAGACTTGAATAGGAAACATGAAATGATATCAGATTTCCTTCATATTCCCATTGCCTGTGAAGAGGTATTATGAATGAATTCCGCATAAATTATACAGCCGACATAATTAATATTATTTAAGAATTAATCGCACACTTTATGAAATGCATTTCTGCTGATTATCTCTACTACTACTACTACTACTACTACTAATAATAATAATAATAATAATAATAATAATAATGATAATAATAATAATAGTGGCCACAACGATGTGATACATAGGCTTACGTTAATATTTTAAGGAATATGAGTAATATAATTTTTTGTGAAAGTTTTTTTTTTAAACCAAATTAATATAACGGATAACGTTTAATAAAAACCGATATGTAGCATCTGATTTACATAACATTACGAAAAAACTAAACGAAATTACGTTATGTAGGATATTTTGTGGCTTTATATTCACCTAATTTTATTTTAATTTAGTAATAATAAAATAAAAATATATAAAATGTCATAGCAACAGGCTTCCCTTATAAATTTTAGTATCAGAAAATTACCTCAAACGAGCGAATCTATGATACATTTCTCACGCAAAGATTTGATCATACACAGAAAAAGTAAAATATCTCTAGGAGGCCTGCTATTGAAAATGGTTTCCTTGTAAATTTTAGAATATATATTCTAGGACAGATTTTTTTTTCTTTTAACCTCATTTGTAACTTAAAAACATAAAAAGAACAAAGAAAATAGATTAATATAGAGGCGTACAAAGTAAGCGGATTTCAATGTAAATTTCTTTTTATTTTTACTATAAATTATAAAAAAATGTGTTAATTGTAACAGGTAATATGAGAGTACAGCTCATATGAAAACTAAAGATAGACAAAAGTAAGGAAGTGCTTACATAGATGTGTAAAAGCACATATGTGATGTTTAAAGCAAATTCACTGCGGATATTGGGTGACAGAAGTGATTAGTTTTAATTTTGAAGCAAACAAATACTAAATATACTCTACGTTATTTACACATAATTGGTATCATTACATACTGGGGTTATACACAGTGGTTGTAGCTAAATAGTCGAAATACTGGAGTGTGTAGCAATTTTATTAGAATAAATTCATTAAGATGTATAATATAAATTATAATATTAATAACACAGATAGCCACCCTTGGAAGAAAATAAAAGATATGCAAATACAAACAGCCACGAAGAGCTAACCTGAACTGCCCAAAGTGACGTATTTATTAATAATACGCCAAATATGTTCATTTCAGTTTTCAAGCTAGCAGCTCGATCGGCTATTTTGGAAAGAACAGGCTATGCATGAAAGCTAGTTAAATAGTTATTCGAGACTATAGTGTACTTGCAACACAAGCTTCTCTTCCTCTTAATGGGAAGCTCCTCCTCCTTAACTTAGCAACCTGAACACGTAGCGACAGATAGACCAATAGGCTTCCTCTAAATGATTCCACCGACAACCGTGCCTAGGCAACACATTAAAACGTAATGACGTCTTTGCTGGATATGAGTATTATGGGTTGTCTGGAATTCAGCATCGAGTGGAGAGGGGATAAATATCTAACGGTAGATAGAAGTAAACATGGAGTTGTCGGCTGTTGGGGAGAGGGTGTTCGCGGCTGAGTCCATCATCAAACGGCGAATAAGAAGAGTATGTAAAGCCAGCGACGTATTTCTTATTTTTCAGATTTCAGAGGTAATAGCGTTTCACTAACTACGTATATTTTTCTCCCTTTCGTTACACTTGCAGGGTCGAATGGAGTATCTAGTGAAATGGAAAGGATGGTCTCCGAAGTGAGTAGTTTCTACCACGCAGACATTGCAATCGAGATACTCTGCTAGCGGCTCTCGTTTAGAAACGTCACTATAGCGATCTTGCGACGTCGCGGCAGACCTGCTGGTTTTGTTGCGCTGACCCTTTGCTAGCTCATTAACATTAGATATATGCGAAATTAGATGTCGGTTTCATATAATTGCCCAACATATCCTGTCAGAGACGCAGAATACGGCAGTGCCTCCCCTGTCAGCGTATTGTTGTCGCTCCGTAGGTACAGCACATGGGAGCCGGAGGAGAATATCCTGGACTCTCGTCTGTTCGCTGCTTTCGAAGAGAGGTAAGCTTGTCCGTAGCAGGCCTTCACGCCAGCGTAGGAGAGACGTTTGTTAAACCAGCTAGTCGGCATTAATCACACAGGCACCAGCGTGTATTTGTATGCTGTCGTTGGATACATAATATATTTATGATACGGTGTTACAGAGAGCGGGAGCGGGAGCTGTTTGGACCTAAAAAGAGGGGACCAAAACCGAAGACTTTCCTTCTAAGAGTAAGTGCAATGTTTGTGTTATAGTGACCTAAAAGTGTATCTGTCAAAATGGTGCTATGGTCAAATCTACTGTCAGGCACGTAGCATGTAAACAGGCTAAGCTGCTCTCCACGCAATTATATTTGACTCGGACAGTTCAACCCAGCTGCAAGACGGTTTCACATTAAATACCTGAAACACCAGCACTTTGCTAGTAAGAAAAAAAGGACGACTGAGATTAGCTATTCATTAACAGCCTTTTCTGGAGATTACTACAGAAGTACTGTCAAAATTGCAGGCTGCAATCCTACATCTAAACTAAGAACTAAAGTAATATAGCTATCAGCAATCCTTGTGTAAGTTCTTTATATTGTGCAAGTGATGCCATGGGCTCATACAGGCTGGCCCCAGCTCAAATATGTAGGGTTGGCCACTGGACTCTCTGGAGAGACTGGGGGTGGTGCGTGTAAAAGTGTCTCAAAGATATTTTGGCTTGCTTGCTTACTGTTTAAAAATCTGTAATTGGTTGGCATTAACCCAGCCACCCTTGGTGTTCTAAGTGAGTGATTGGATGGGCAAGCCCCATCACAGAGCCAGGCATGTTTTAAGAGTGTGTGTATAGTTTAGCACACACAATAATCACTAGTGTAACTTATAGTCATACAGAAATTCACAATACATGATACCTATAATTTAGGTAAACGCATTACATTTTCTTAGGTGCAGGATTAATGGAGAATACACTCATTTAGAAATTCATCTGCATGTCTTACGACTTATGGTGACAATTTAACATTGTACCAATCGATTGCTGTGTATGTTATGATAAGGCATTGACATAATTCTGGACCAGCGCCCTCTGTAGGATGCCCCCTGCTGTGTTTCTGGGGTACACTCCATTCTCACTGCAACCCTCTATGAAAGATGGTGGGATGGATGGTTTAAAAAATTGGTTATTTGTCTTCATCTTGTAACCATTTCCTGTCATCTTCAACCCCTGCATAATAGGCTCAAGCTAAGGCGAAAGCTAAGATGTATGAATTCCGCAGCGAAGCCGCAAGAGGAATCCGGGTGTCATTTCCCAATCCAGAACCCGTTATCACCCCACGAGCCCGCGAGGGTCTTCGTGCTATTGTTCCCATGATCTTCCCACCCAGCACGGTCAACAGGGGAGAGAGTGTTCGCGTCCGGCCTGAGGAGTCAGCACGGGACCACCGACCCGCTATACCGGCAAAGCCAGTTCCAGACGGCTTGGTCTCTACACCCAAGAAGAGGGGGCCGAAACCCAAGATACGCTTCAAAGACAACCTGTACAGCGAAGCAGAGCATTCAAAGAGAAGGTCCGAGGAACACGTGACTTATCTCCCGGTCAAAATCAGGAAGCACGTCCCTATGGAGAGTGAGAAGACGGTGCCTCTGAGGGTTATTAAACTGCATCAGAGGCATCAGGAAGATCCTGGTTGTTCTGAAGTGCAGATGCGGGCTGTGCCCAGTGGAAGCTCACAGCAGCTCCTCGGGTCCGAGCGGAGCTCGCATGCACGCAGGGCAAGCCTGGAAATGCAGAGTTGCAGGACTCCAGAGAGCCCAGGCGCCACGCCCTCCGTCCATCCCAGGCTGAAACACCTGGCATCGCAACGGTCGTTGCTCATTGCCAAAATCCCTGTGACGGGGATTCTTGGGCAGGCTGAGGAAGATTCTTGGAGCCCGTGTTTGGAGAACATAGAGAAAGTTGTGGTGACAGATGTGACAACAAACTTTTTGACAGTAACAATAAAGGAGAGCTCTACAGACCAAGGATTCTTCAAAGATAAAAGATGATTGTATAATCTTACTTGTCTTGTGTCATAAGACTTACTTTACTATTTTCTTTGAAAATAATCCTTACTTAATGGGATCATTTAACAATTAAAATTTTTCTATATAACAGTACAGAAATTATTATATGTCAGTTTGTGTGTACAAATGTGGGACTAGATGTAATGAGTAAAAGACACAAAGTCCCTATACAGTATATAACATCTAACTTAGACCATTTGTAAAGGGGTTGCATGAATCAAATACATTAACTGTAGTTAGTGTATGTTTTAAAAATTTGGAAATATAACAACTCCTGAAATTTAAAGGTGAAACTTTATTGTGTAATCATAAACATTTTGTGTATTTTGATTGAGTTACAGAGGAATTATTTAATTTCCAGTGCGGAATATTGAAACAGCACTTTTCATAATGGACAGTGTGAATACGTAAAAAAAAAAATGCATAATATTTTTATGGATTCCTGTCTAAGTAAGGTTTCAGAAATCGTCCAGTTGTTTCATTTTGCCTGTTTAATAGGCCCAAAAATAACATTTACACTCAGTATTAACTGCAACATAATAAAGATAAAGCGAGATATGTATGAAAACGACATCACAGTATTAATTCTATCTGATGCCAGAAAAATTAAGTAACTTCCTATTCTGAATAATTTCAGTGTGTGTTCAGTAGCATCAAGGCGTTCATGGAAATGCCGTTGACAATGCATTGGCATATAAATCATTGCAATACTTTCTTTGTGGCGTTGATAACGAATTTTAAGTAAAACCTGCATTAAGTAAACTGTTGCGGGAAATTATGTATAATCTTTGTAACTTTCATGCCTTATTCTGTGGGTAGAGTGGAAATTTGTTTCTGTCATTTTGAACCAATTTGCCTTTCGCGCGCACATTTCGCAGTGTCAATACTATCATTTTTACACTATTGAGCACAACGTTGACATTTGTATTTGTGTATATGTATGTGTGCGAATAAACTTTTTAGTGTTTTCCTAATCTTTTCGGGACGTCAAAAAATGTTAATATTTACTCTCAGTTTGTTTGTTGTGTAAATCAACTCGATCGCCGAGCTGTGTAAATTCAGCACGCGAAAGACAATATTGTCTGATTACGTTCATTTCAAATAGCAATTGAAATTTAATTGTAATGTATCTGACAATCGGGGATTACCCCATAGCGCTTACAAACGTAACTTTTTATAGACTCTTTAGACATTGTATTGGCCTAGTATTGATAAAAATACCCTGATCCCGTGCTGGAAAATTAAACGTAAACGACATCTAAGTCTCCATTATACGGAAAATTAACCTTAAAACCAGGAAACTCCATACAGAGTGTAACTACACTACACCTGTAATGGCAAATGGACACCTGGACCTTGCTTTAGATAAAATGTTTATTATTCGATTTCAACAGTTTCTCTGTTTTTCTGGCCTAATGAATGCGTGATTAAAGATTTAAAAAAAATTACACGAATTGTCAATCGGTAACTGAAATCTTAGGTATTAATGAAGCAGACATTGAACGTGAAATTTATATGGATCACTGGACGCGGTGATTATCGTCCTTCTTGTTTGAGCAGGGCGCCAAATTATTTGCCTTATCTTCATGAATGGTTATATTTATATTGAAAGATAAGATGTTTAATCGATTTTCATCGTTTTCATCCTTGACAGATTAAGGAGGAAAGTCAGGAAGTATTTTTATATCACATAAGTCAGTTCTGTAGTATTAATAGGTCTGAAAATTTATTTGGGTATAAGTAAATAATTAAATCTGCTAAATTTACATAACTGTGCGATGTGTTAGTATATATTTAAAGTTGCTTGGATCATAAAAAATAGAGATTTTTTTTACAGTACTGTTCAACAGCTAAGCGCTGTCTTTTGTCATACATGAATCCCACTATTTATAATATCTGTACTTGCAAAAACACTGCAAAAACACCTTCCTGAAACATTTAAAAGGGTTTAGTCCAAATGATCCGAATTTGACGTTTAAAGTTTACAATCTTTCTGCTACGTAGTAATTTTGATAGTATCTTTGTTGCATTTATATGAAAACAACTTTAGAAATTAAGATTTATTATAGTATTACAGATGCTAAATTTTACATTAAAAGTTGACATTCAGTAGATATATGGATTTTTGTCAATGAAATTCCTAAGCTCTATATGCCGCAACCAGTAAAGAAAATAACACGAACATTATATTGCAATCGAATTTTTTTGAACATAGGCTATATAAGGAAATATTTTTCAGTATACGCTGTACTCCGATTGTATCAATATAAATTTTAGGGTACACTTTTAGAATTGACATTTATATCAGTAAAATTACAACAAGCGTCCCTATGTAGACGAAGCTTTTTATCTTCAAGAAAAATTCAAAACCATTTTAAGAAAGCCTGGTAACAGCCTAAACAAATGTTTAGACAACTAGTAAAATTTAGTTGAAAAAGAAACATGTTTCGAGCTTTTTCTGTATAAAAAGTGATGTGTGCTAACTGACGTGCTTCTTCTGCATCGCTCTTAAACTCCTTACTCGCCGTCAAACATCCAGTATTTTTGCACCTCTGTGTCTTGTCCATACTTCAGGACGTCACTTAGGCCTACAGCTACCGATATGGCTAGTCATTTAGAAGTGTAGTACTGCATATTACGTATATTCCAAAAAGTTTAGCTCCCTTGAAATCACTTTATTTAAACCCCTATAGACTCTTCAATCTCAATTTCTGAATATTTCCGGCAACAAAACTCACCATAGTTTAACAATGGTGAAATACGCCAAATGCCCTTTGTATCTCCTCAGCAATGTCATCAGCGTACAGTTACGTAAAGTATAACTGATTAATCTGTTACTTTTCCCACAATTTTCTCCATAGATATTATTTCCACTACTTCGGAATAGTGCTGGCATGTCTGACATTCGCGGAGAATCTGTAATCAAGTACATTATTCAAAACAGTTTCCATGTGAGAAAAAAAAAGATATTGCTCGATATTTTATTCGCTTCAATATAATTTCTATAATTTATTTTAAGATTAGTGCACTATACCGTCCTATGATATATTCTCAGTCAGCGGAACAGGAGGCCTACTTTCAAAAACCTACACGAATAATTTATTTAAATTTAAAGTGGATGTTTTTATACTGCCTGCACACAACAGTGCATTCAGATTTAATAATGTATTTAAATATTGCTGCATTTTTTTCGGATTCACGTATAGGCTATTTCACCAAATGAGTCCCCACAAAATCGAGTTAACGAATTGAGATCGTTATATTTACTATCTTCGTAGTATATTAGTAAACTTTTAGTAAGCTGTAATGTGATAACCACATTTTTCATGAGAAGCAAAATGTTTTGAAAGTGAAAGGCAGTGAACAGTTCATTAACTTGACAGATGTTACAGACTACCCTATATGGCACATATAATATTAAAATTAGGCTGTATAAAATGACCTTTCGAGTAAGTTTCCATGTTTTCCTAGTTCGAGGCACAAATCGGTTAAAGCTTCTAATTTTGTCAGATGTTACAAATGCGGCTCGGCGATCGCTAAACAGTAAGTCTGATGTCAGAGTGCTTTTTCTTATACGTTTAGCCGCTTCTTTTCCGCGTTAAGGCTAAAGTCACAGGCGCCATTTTTAAACACTCGAATAACAGTGAGACGTGCCAGAAATGCACAAACAAGTCCCGCTGTACTATTGAAAGAGAAGTGAATTAGTATATTGACCCCGGGTGCAGGTCAGGGACGACCTCATAGCTGACCGCTCAGTCATGACGGCTCTCAGATCATAGCGACCCCTCCCACACCGGCTCTGTTTCCTTGTATTTCCTGTGCGCTTTTTATTCCGGTATTATGTGTTCAGCTATTTAACAATAACTTGTTTATACAAAATCTTTTGGGCTTCACAAAATCAAGCGCAGAGTTTTTCAGATACACGCCATATTATTACATGCTTCGCTTACATTTACTATATTTGTTTAAATACGCACTAAATATATGCATACTTATGCATTGCTTTTTTTGTTTTGTTTTTGCTTCTGAGCAACAGTTCCGCGGCGCTCATCAGCAGCTTATATAAGAAAGTGTTAAATGATCACATAAGTCATCTGTTCATTATAAGAATAACTTAGTTGTCACTTAAGAGATATACATTTACTACACATGGTGTTTCTGAACTGAAAGTAAAGATTGGCTATATATATGTTTGCATATCAACAGAAATGCTATACAAAAAACAAGGGACTTTTTGTCTGATCAGTTGTATCATCCATCAACTTCACTCTGCACTTTTGCCCTATAGACAACGACAATTTATCAGGCACACCACACATAAGAAAGATAAATGTTCAGTCAACATGCATTTGCTCTGGTTTTGTCATCAGCATCTGAAATCCTATTTACATCTGTCTGCAATATTTCATGCTGTTTTTAACTCAGAGTATATGATGCATTATTAACACCAGTAGTTAAGATACTCACACACAATTTCCAGTATTAGAGTGTGAAAAAATAAACTTCTGTCTAAAACTGGAACAACTGACGGCCACGATTCAGTATCTGGTATGAATAACTCTAATTTTATCAAAGGATGACCAAATTAGATTTAAATAATTGCCGAATGGCTTCGTCCTTAATGAAATGTATTGTTTTTTAAATATCAATTTCAAACAGACTGGAATATCTCTTTTTAAAGCCAAAGTCTAGTATGTACTGTGAGTCATTTGTGAGTTGATAGGAGCCTTAAGCTAGCAGCAGGGTTGTGTTCAAATACTGCCCCCAGCTGGGTTGCAGTAGGGACATGGATACGCTGGTAGATTCAGGGGGGCAAGCACTTTACAGAGGCCCTTGGATGTGGAAAATTGGGCCCCGAATTTCTGCCTCTGCTCCTGGTGGCTGGTCTCCCTTCCGCTGTGGCTTGGGTGGAATGGAACAGCAAAGAGAAATGATAATTATTTAAGGGCTGCCTATTAACGGCATATCGGAGGCAGCGGGAAGCATTAGTACAATTCAGATTATAGATAAGTGTGAGTGATCACATTTAAAGCCCCCCTTTGCAGGCACCGGGACAAGGAGCACCGTTCAGGGTAGGTATTATAGGCTGCTGGCACCTGGCAAAATGAGTGCCCCTGACCAGTCCATAGGGGGTGCTGACGAGCAGCAAACCTGCACTTTCCCCCTGGGCCAGTAGGATACACAAGTCAATGTCAAGTACACTAAGGTTAATCACACGTACAGCCATGAAAAAAAATGAGACCACTCTATTTTTTTAAAACAGATCTGTATTTAAAATCCTGGTTTTACCGTGGTTCTGCTGGCAGAAGGCTACACTTGAATAGCAGGCTGCTTCCAGGCTCAAAATTTCTAAGACAGCAGTACACAAGAATATAGTGAAGCAGGAAATACTGGGAACGACCAGAAACCAACCAGGAAGAAGGTAAAAGTGACATGACCGTCAACTTATCCGGCGGTGCAGCATAAATCGGAGGATTACCTCAAGTGACCTTCAAACAGAACGGGAGACATTAAATGGTGTGAAGTGCACTGCAAGTACAGTTCATATCAGGCTTCTAGAAGTACGAATGAAGACCCATAAAGCAAAGTAGAGGCTCTTTATTAATGAGAAACAGGGAAGAATCAGGCTGAGAAATGACTGGATCAAGAAGTTGTGCTGTGGTCTCATAATTGTTCATTCATGACATTTGTCCTTGTTTTAATAGACCAGCTGTTTTAAACCACGAGTCGGGATGGTGACGCCTTTCCTGGATTCAGACTGACATCTGTACACAGAATCGTCAAGCCGGAACACCAGACTGCAGAAAATATCAGAAATCTGCCGGAAATCCACAAACCTACAGCTGTTCCAACACTATGAGAAATTAATTTATTATGATCTGTCTGTGCTTCTCACCTTCTCTGATCTTTTCTTATTACTTCTTGTTTTTTACTGTTACTGTTTTTAAATTAGGTGAAAAAATACATTTGTTGCATACTTGGATGCTAAATTTGCAGCATTATTCTTCTTTTACAGATTTTTTTATGGAGTCCTTAGGAACTGGCCCCCCTCTCAGAGGAATTCACTCCGTCTCAGAGCAGAATGCCATTAGAGGTTGTTTTTTGGGGGAGCAACAAAGTGCCCATTCATTCCCCCATCTCCACGGGGATCTGGTCCCGGGGAACATGTGACCCGAAAGGCCGACCTGAGAAGAGCTGTGAAAACCAACCTGGCTCAGTGTGTGGTGCCAGGCACGCAGCGTCGTGGCTAAACAACGTGCACGGGTTCAAGGAGGAAGCTTCGCATAAACTCCCGAGTCCGCTAGGAAAGCTTATGCATGGTTTTCACAACATTTAATCTACAGTGCAACGTTAGAAAATGTTAAAAAGAGAGCGAGAGCGAGAGAGAGAGAGAGAGAGAGAGCGAGAGAGAGAGAGTAACGATAGGCTAGACAATACTGAAATGGAGCACAGAGTGTTTGCTCAAAAGTGTGGATTCGGCAATCAATTCTATTAAACTATTTTTATTCTTAAAAGAAGATATAGAATCTGAGATATACTATGATACTGTATAGCTATAACAATATGTTCTTTGATTATTTTATTTTCTTTGTCTTATTACTATTAGTAGAAGCTAATTAAAATCTTACACTACAGACATCACGACATATATGAATGACGTAATAAATAAATGTCACTACCTACTGTAAAAGGATGATCAGCAAGTCGAATAGGCAAACAGAGAGAAGCCTTTTCATCTCTGCCACCTAAGTGACCCATGAAGACGTCACATTTCAGTTTGACAGGATTGTTAAAGCATCAGGATAATGCCTGAGCTATTTTGCAGCATCTCACGTGTGAAACCTGCAGAGGTCCATCAGGTTTATTTGTGGCCAGAATTCTCTGGGAATTACTCTTTTTATCATGGATATCAATTTCGCTCAGCTCCAAAACAAAGCACTTGACTTAAAAGCAAATAGATCCGCCACTGAACCATCCAGCCCCAGTGGCCTAATGGATAAGGCACTGGCCTCCTAAGCCAGGGATTGTGGGTTCGAGTCCCATCTGGGGTGAACAGTTTTAATGGGCAGTGGTTAGATAAGTGCACTAGTAATTGAAAGATTGCAGGTTCGAATTCCCAACCTCCTCCAAACACTGCTCCACGGGCACTGAATTAGCTGCCCCCTGCTATGTCACGTTGTCACATATCGGTTAAATGCAGAGAACACAATTCGTTGTTATGTGCTGTGATATGTCAACAGTGACAAATAATCACTATTCAAAATCATAAATATGGCATCTTACTGATATTATGATTACAAAAACACTAGGCAAGGTGACATCTATTGATCAGCCATAACATCAAAACACCACTGACAGGTGACGTGAATAAAATTCATTATCTTGTTACAGTGACACCTGTCAAGGGCGCCATTATATATTAAGTAAGTGAACAGTCAGGTCTTTGGAAGGTCTCAGGAAGTTGATCTGTTGAGAGCAGGAAAACTGGCAAGTGTAAGGATCCGAGGGGCTTTTACAAGGGCCAAATTGCAATGGCTAGATGACTGGGTCAGAGCATCTCTGAAATGGCAGGTCTTGTGGGGTGTTACTGGTATGCGGTGGTCAGTACTGACCAAAGTGGACCAAGGAAGGGCAGTGAACCAGTGATGGGGTCATGGGCATCTAAGGCTCATTGGTGTGCATGGGGAGTGAAGACTGGCCTGTCTGGTCTGGTCCCACAGGGGAGCTGGCTCATGCTGACCCCCACCAATGCTAAAAGCACCTACAATTGGCATTTGAGTGTCAGATCTGTACACTCTCAGAAAACAGGTAAAAAAATACCTCTGGAATTTGCTAACTACTGCAGTGCATTATTTGTACAATATTTGGAGGCTACTTAAATTTCGTCATACACAACTGCTGCAGCTGGCATAGGCAGGCCCTAGGTGTGAATTTGGAAACGGGGAGCATGAGCCCCAGGACCCAGTGTACAGTAATTCCGCCACTGCCTCAAATGCTACAATTTTCTGCAAAATATGCAATAATATGTAACCCTAAAACAACTTTGTTTTTTATTGTACAATGTGGAAAACGTTCTCAAACGTCTCCACTGAACTCTCCACCTAAAAATTAACTGATTTCTCAGTTCTTACAAACCGCAATGTTTTGTTACAAAAACAGTGCCTTGCCGTTGAAAGATTTTTCCTTCAGTGGTTTCACACCAGTGCGGTAGGGCTGACAGCTTTTGTGACTGGCTTCTTACAGCTGAAATACAATACGATATAAATATTTATTTGGTTACAGTTAGTCAATATAATTAATGGCTTGGATAAAAATGTACGACATATGCATTCAGTAATGGCACAGCATTTATGTCATGGAGCTTGTAGGTAGTGTTTATGCATGTAACACTGCGAGAGCAAACATTTGTGGAAAGAAAAAAATGAAAGACCCAGCATCTGGAGTCAGCTGGGATGTAAAATGTCAAGGAGCGAAAACATAGTACTGGTAACTGACGCTAGAGGGCAGTATCTTTTGCAGTGAGCCCTTCCAAATCGGGCGCTGTATCACTGGATTTCTTGCTGAGCAAGAGCGCGCTCTTGTGTGTAGGTATAGCAATCTGTTTTCAGTATGAAAACTGGCTCGGCATAAATTGCTGATAGTAAGTGTTGTCATATTGTCGTTTTCAGATTGCATTTGTTTGTATCTGCAAAGCTGAAATTTACATGCAGACCCTCACTTTGTTAAACCAAAAAACACGCATAATTATAAGGTCAGCAGTATACTGATGTAGCGAGGTCGGGAATCACGTGTGTTTTCATTCCGTTCACCCAGTCTGTATTCGTTTAATGCCGAATTGTATTATCTCACATCTAACAAGAATACCTCCACATCCAGATGCTTATTTCCCTTTATACTAACGTTAAGGGTGTCGTTTGTTTTCGTTCCTCCCCTACATTATTATTATATGCATCTGTGTCACGTGATACTTATAGGACTGCGTTAAGCATGACAGGGTGGCAGCATGACACACAGCCAGGCTATTTATGACAGCTCGCTCCAGGTCGCCGGTGCTTTTTGTTTGAAGCATGACGGCGTGGAGCGAGAAGCAGCGCGTCATGGCTTCCGCTTCCGTCTATTGGTGTTTTGAGGTGACGACACGTTATGGTTTTATGTTAACGGTATTTGTCAGTATATGTATTTAGAGAGTGATGTCTTACAATGAAATTGTTGTTGAGTAGTGGTAATTGATTTCATATGCTTTATTTTGTAAGCACGCAGTGCAATTTATTAACCGTGTCTAGCTTAACGTTTGCATTGTACGGGAAGTCAATGCGTAACGTCTGAGTAGCTGAAGCTGCTCCTGTTAACACGATGCTTCGGAGCTCCTTTGCTGTTTTAAGGGTGGCTTTTGGACCAGTTTTGGACTGTCTTATAAGTGGGCTGTTCTTCGATCGTGTGTCACCCTGTCTTATGAGATAAAGTGCACTTTTTATTCAGTTGGCTAGATACCGGGTCATGCAGCAAGACGGCGCCTGTTCTGCTTCCTACGCAGGACATTAAAACACGGCGAAGGGCAAAACAGTTTTCATAAGCTTTAATCATTAATTCGCGAATTGCTACGTTGTCGTCTGTCTGCTGGAGACGGTATTCGGGTTAATGGAGTTGGGGGAAAGCAACGAACAACTCGACGAAGGCAAATGGCAACTACTGGGGTGGACGTTCCTGGCAGTGGTAGCCCCGGTGATCATTACTCTGTGGTGCAGTATTCAGCGCTCCAAACGCAAGACGCTCATACGGGAAATATTCCGGAAAAGCAAACACGGCTGGCACTACACCGACCTCTTCAGCAAACCGACGTATTGCTGCGTGTGCTCGCAGCACATCCTGCAGGGCGCCTTTTGTGACTGCTGCGGGCTCTGCGCAGACGAGCAGTGCCTGCGCGCGGCCGACCGCAACCTGCAGTGCAAGGAGATCGCGGCCCCGCCGCGCGAGGACGGTGCGCTGGCGCACCACTGGGTCCGGGGCAACGTGCCGCTCTGCAGTTACTGCGCGGTGTGCAAGCAACAGTGCGGTACGCAGCCCAGCCTGTGCGACCTAAGGTAAACCCGGCTGCTGCCCAGGAGTCTCAGGGATCGTATGCAGATGTCGGCTTATTGTTATTCGTTCTGAATAATACGCGATCGGTAAGAATTAGGGTAGGATATGTAATCATGTAATTAAAATTGTACGTATTCATTTCATACTGAAGTCAATTTTAAGACTGAATGCCCAAAGAATTCCATTTGAGAATCCAGGTCCCCTATTTTCTCTGGTCGTTTAATCACTGATGTAATTTTCTTTACTCATTCATCCATTTTCTATACCTGCCTGTTATGTTATGAAGCTTCCCATCAAAATATGTCTCTCTTTGTTCAGGGATATAAGTGTTAGGCTTTGATCTTCTGTTTACCATTTATGATTTTTTTTTAACCATATATATTAGAATTTAGACGTGTGCTGAGGGAAGGTAGTTTTTTGCAGAGTTTTCTATTATTCTTCAATAACCAGCTAGACAGGTTAGTGGTGATGAAAACCTATATCCTGGGATGACTTGGGTGCACAGTTGGGTGCATTGTCACCACTTGCAATCCTGTACTGGTTTGTGGTTATGATAGTTGGTTATTATTCTTGTTATTGATGTGACCCACCCATCTCCCTATAGGACAGGGCTGCCGATTCCTGCTCCTGGAGATCCACCATCCCGCAGAGCTTAGCTGCAGCCCTAATTTAACACACCTGATACAGAGAATCAGGCCCTTTGTAGCATCTCGGTATTAGCTACAGTTTGTTGAAGCTAAGTTGGCTCTAATACTGAGATCCCACCGAAGGGCCTGATTCTCTGCATCAGGTGTGTTAAATTAGGGCTACAGCTAAGCTCCGCAGGGTGGTGAATCTCCAGGAGCAGGAATCGGCAGCCTTGATGTAGGACACCTGGCTGAGGTACACCCTGTAAGGGATGCCAGTCCATTGAAGGGTATATACAGTTTAGACACCCTGGAAGGGATGCCGGTCTATTGAAGGGTATATACAGTTTAGACACCCT
>JAODUD010000095.1:9298032-9308348 GCA_026784285.1 Stomatorhinus walkeri | reverse complement strand
CACGTCTTATATGCTTTGGTTTCCCGACAGACGTCACACGTAATTTCAGGCACTTCTGGCGCCTTCTTACCCTCCACATCCACATCGTTGGACCCTTCCAACCTCAGCTTTAGCGTCTTCACTACGGTGCTGAGAACCGTGTTCTTCTTCAACTCAGGCTTGGTGTAGAAGTGGGTCCGGCACTGTGGGCAGTTAAAGCCTAGGGCCACCTGATCGTTATCTTGCCAGGTCTTATCCAGACAATCCTGGCAGAAATTATGCCCGCACGGCGTGGTCACCGGGTTATCGAAGACGGTAAGGCATATGCTACAACTCAGCTCTTCCTCCAGGCTCAGCAGTGAATTCATTTCGTCGGCCATGATGATGAAATCCAAGTGCTCCGCTGTAGCACGAAAGTCAACTGCGAGTAGGAAACGAAACTGAAACTGTGGTGCCCAGCATAATGACCACGTCGACGTTACACAGTGCCAAAAACGTGTGCAGCTTCTGTTTGCTATAATACTAAAATCAGATTAACTCCTGACATTTTATTTTTTACAAGTTTATTTTCGTGATCTACAACCGGAACAGAAAATGTTGCTGGCATCGAAATACATTAACAAACTAAAAGAGCTACCTCTGATTGATAAACAAATGGATCTAATGCTGAAAAATTAAAAACCATTATAGATTACATTTATATAATGGGCAACGTTAATGTGATGAATACAGGTTAACATTTATAACCAAAAGTTTGATGACGCATTTACGAAATCGGTTTAAGGCTTCCGTGTAGGTTAGCTTCAATTATTTTTTCCAGTGCAGCTAATAGCTAGGCTGTAGAAATCAGATAAAATAAACAAATATTTGTAGGCTATCAGAAAAAAGAGCCAAATACGTTCTATTAGCGGCCACACATTTTACCTGATTTTCCTTTGTCAGGAGTAAAACACCAAAAACTCCGGAAGTCTGTGAGATGCGCCACCCTTGCCTGCTCGGACAGCACTGGGCAGGCGCGCACATGACTTTTCAGAGACGGTGCAGCCGCTTGGCATTCGCAGGTTACAGCGTTTCGGGAGGCTTTGTATAATAATTATCCCGCTTTTTTCCTGCCATTGCCGTCGCCATTACCATTGTAAATGGCGTCTATATATATGTTCGTTTGTGGAAGGAAAACAATGGTTTACTTACTTATTTTATTTATAATTTCTTTTCTACCAGACGATAAATATTTACCTGACGACTCCGTAAGACAAAGTTTCTTTTAACAAGCAAAACTGCTACACTGACTTAATGTAGTTTTCTAAGGTTATATTGTTTATGGGTTACACCCTTTTAGTGTTGTGCTAAAGATTATATTGTCTAAGTGCTGTGTAGTTTTATATTCCATATATTTTTCTATAGTTTTCAGTCAAAATTCTTACAAATCTAAGCAGCTGAACTCACCTTCCGCCTTCGATCTTTTAATTCCAGCTGAATTCAGCGCCAACCACTGGATATATTAAATAGAAGCGTTATCATAAATAAACAACGAGCATATTTATTTAACAGACACGTATTATGGCCTACTTACCCCGACTCAAAATTTGTCTATGTTAAGCATCACAATGAAATGTAATATAAGGTCTGTATCCTGTTTAATCACTGCATACCATTATCCTTGCAATATTCGCCTTAAAATTACTTCAGGTCCAAGATTACAAGAAAGTTTGTAATAATATTGCAATAACCACTGCACCCATACAACGCGTTCGTCAAGCGTCTGACAGTAAAGTGTAGTTTGCCGCTTGATTTAGCACATCACTGGCAAATGTCTGATCCGAAGCTTATTCCCAATAAGTCTCCTACGAACTTCATTTCACATTTAATTTATTTAGCAGGCCGCTGAGGGTTACGGCCTTTATTCACAACTAAAAATATTCCCCGTAGTCGGCAGGATTCGAACCTGCGCGGGGAGACCCCAATGGATTTCTAGTCCATCGCCTTAACCACTCGGCCACGACTACCCCCGAAAGTAAACTTAACAAGATTGAAGAAAGCTATCAGATTTTGCCAAGTTAGTGGTGACGCAGAAAAGAATTTATCAGATAGGCCTGTAACCCCACTGCAGTCAGCGAACAGAGCAAATAGACGAACTGATAAAGAATGAGAAAGATTCCTGTTTTAAAAAGTGTCTAAATTGGGTTTATCGAAAGAAAAAAGGGTAGCCCTACCTGGCCAGTTCAAGCACTGGGTGTATCTACAGATATGCAGCACGCGTCCTTGTTTGTAGCCGTACTGAATGGCACGTGGACGTATATTGGACATCGGATATACCCCCTATAATTTTTTAATTGCTGTAACCGCTCAACCTTGTGATCCAGTAATAACGTGCCTTTGGATGAATGGAGGGATCGTTGGACTTTTAAAAAAATGTAAACTTTAAAAACAGGATCTATCTACATTCAATTAGGGCTATTTAATAACTGATTTAATGTAAATTAATGTTTTCTTTCTAATAGTTTTTTGCTTTCTGTGATGACTTTCATTTAAAATACTCAAGGAATATTTTTGCGCGTTCATTTTCCTCCTTATTCTTGTATAAAGTAAAACGGGCAAAGTACACCGACAAAGCGGAGTAGCAGAAGTTTGCTTGAATAATTAATGTAATTATTTTCGATGCATCACTACACATCCACCTCTCCCGTCCGCTTGCGCTCCCCTCCTTTTATAGAAAGATACTGGTGACGTCACGTGCGCTCCGATTTCCAGCAGAGCGGTGGGGACGCGGATGGCGCCGCTGCGTGGGTCCTGGGGTCCTTTCGGTACCGCTCTTAGTGACCCCAGAAAGGCATGGATGGAAATGGTACTCCGGAGCAGCAGCGGATGCTCTTTTTAAAGAAGCTTAGGGAGGTGTTCGACGTGTGTGATGAAGACGGGGATGGCTACGTTAGGACTGAGCATATAGTAGACCTCGGTTTACAGTTCGGGCAGGGAGATGAGGTAAGGTCCCCCCGTGTACGAACGGATAAAATAAAAATCGGTACGATAATACATGGCTAATAGGCTACCTCGTTCTCTGCGATATAGCCTACTCTATGCATTGAAGCTAATAACCTATACTATGTAAACGCAATCGTAGAACTTGACTGGTTAAAAATGGGATGGAAACATGTATGAACATTTAAAAAGTATCACTCAGTTTTAAATCTTTATGACTAAAACGAAAAACCAGTCAAATCCCGCGTTTACAAAGGAATTGCAGATTAAAAGAAATTTATGGTTTTAGTCACAGGATCAGCCAGAAACCGCAACTTATATAATTATACTTTAGGGTAACATGATTTAAATAAATATGCTTATTACGTATAAAGCCTAAGCTTTATTAATAAGCTGCATTAAAGCAATATCAATAACTGGCTTTTCAGAAAATAGTTAATCGTAAGTGATTTATGCATATTCAGTCTATTATAAATCTTTTATCATACACCTGATAACATTTTTCAATATAGATAATTGACAATTTGCCTGTCATACTGTAAGCTGCTTTCTTGAAGTACGGTTCCTATGGATGACGATCGTGTACTCTTACACGGTTGCTGTAGCAACAAGCCATCTCTTCTCATTTAACTCGGTATTAACTCAGTATTCTATAGTCGAGGACAGGTCCGTAAGACTCACTGCTTTAAGTGCCCGGTTCTCACCGGTACGCAGTACCAGCACCTCTGTCTTTTTCTCTTCAGACCACTGACACCTCTCAATATCTCCTGGTACTGAATAACAAGGGGAGAACCAGCATCTGCTTTTCCCCAATTCAAGCACTGGTAACATTAATGTGCTGATGGCAGAATTTCGAAAAAAACTACCGTCTCCCAACTTGGAAACTAGTTGTATCATGGTCGCCTTTGTCTATGCGTTTCTGATGGAATTCATGCTATCAACCTATAGGAACCAGTACCTGTTAGGTTCATAAACTTTCAAAAGTTTAGTATACAAACTCTTGGTAGCTTGGTGCATGTTCTACCTTGAGCGTTTTTTTTGAGTAGGCCTATCTTTGCAAGATTTTTTTGCACGTTTAAGACCTTGTGCATCACATCAAATTCAGTTAATTAAATTGCATTATGTTGAACCAAATCGTGGCGAATCGCATTGCATCGCAATAGGGGTGAACTATACCGTATTGCGTTAGTAGTGGCATAGTGTTTCTTTAATGCATTGGATTTTTGTCCACGCATCGAGGGGAGATGTGCAGTGCATCGGCTTCAATGATGCAGATGCACACCCCTGCGAAATATTTCATGTTAATTGAAAGCCTTAGTTTTTTTAATATCCTGTTACTTGTGCCAATTTTGTATTCTACAAAACACACTAAAAACAAGGAAACTGGTCGAAAAAATGTATGCGCTTTTGGGATAGTGTTTATCAGTTAAGAGTTAAAATGATTATTATATAATAGTTATTTTTATTTGCGAGCTGTTCGCCACAATCATACTGAATTTGCAGATCTTCACAGGAGTTGCATAATAGAGCCAGAGACTGAGTTACACTCCTCTTGACGGTTCCACACACACAGACTCAAACCCAGGTCCTAGTGGGAGAGGCAACTGCGCTAACCACTACACCATTCTACTCAGCGAAGGAGTTTGAGGACAGAGGCACGCAGTATGCACGCCTAACCTTTATAATTACAGATTTGCCAATAACTGGACCGGGGCCAAGTCAGAATGAAATTTGGCATGCTTAGCAGCTGAGTGTGATGCAGCCGGTGTAGAGAGGTGTCCAATGGCAAGCAAGCAAAGATGTTAACGAGGCACTCAGGCGGAGAGGTGAGAGGACTCAGCAGCCTGTGAGATTCATTTAGGAGGTGGAGAACCGGCATGGGACGCCCGGTGCTGTGCCAGCCTGACCGAGATCGGGCTGTTGGGGAACAAAGGCTTGCATTGTTTCCTCCTGGAAAAGGATATAGAGTCTGATAAATGGATGATGAGGAAATGGACAAAGAGATGGAGAGAACAGGGGATACACAGTGTTCCTTCATGTTTCAAATTTTACTCAAGCCACATTGACTCTGCATTAATTAGCACTGGTGATTGACCGTAGTTTATTTTTTTAATGAAGCGATTCAGGCTCTGAACTTACCTTCTGTATGTAACGTTTGTTTGAGAATGTGCTGTTGTCCTTTAAGGCTTTTTGATATGACAGTTGTGTAAGTGTCTTTTCCAGGCAGCATTTTTCATAGTGCCTGATTTATGCCTAATTTATAGTCCCAGGTAAACTGAGCTGCAGTCCCTGTAATTATTTCTGTAAATAATCTGAGCCCCGAAATCTGAGCAAAAATGAGCTCATGACTGGACCATCTTTTTTCTCTCATGCAAGTGTTTTGTAGGTGATAGATTTGCGTTAATTCAGTTAGAATTGCAAACCCTACCATGTCTGTGCATGGACACACTAGGTCAGTTTGAGCTCAGAGTGGAGAGTGTTTGTTATTAAATCGTCCTGCACCTTGTGTGCAAATTCTATCAGGAGGACTACTAAGGTTTGCTTGTTATGCATGCTACCCCGGGGCCTAATTGCTGGCTGAAACATCAGATGCAAATACTACAGCACAGTGTACTCATCTGCAGCTTCCCTGTGTGAGAAGCAAGTGGCAGATCTGATGATGCTTTGTGGGTGAGGCAAGGAAGAAAATTGTGTTTCACACGAGAGGCCAAGGATGTGCAGCAATCTATGTTACATCTTGCCTGTCATGTCTGCCTGACCCTCCTCTCACCTCCCTGATGGGCCCTGATGAGTCACATCTGTTGCTTGTTGCATCTCATCACCTACATGGTTACCTACCTACCTCATTACAGTACCTGTTTGTCTCGTCAGGACCCACTCCGGTCATCGACGTCCCTCCTCCTGCCTGCCCACGTCCTTCCCCATACTAGCCTTCTCGCTTTGACCCCTCGTGGTCTCATTTATTTCCGTGCTTCCATTCAGTTCAGTTAATAAAACCCCTTTTTCTCTAAACGCCCACCTTTGAGTCCTTAGTCCCATATGCTGTGACAATCTCTTTAAAGTAAAAATAGGCCTATGCATTATTTATGTATAATATACAGCATAGATTATTTAATTAGCAATGTTTTATTAATAATGTTTTAATGCATTTGCAAATGTGAGCAAAAGTGGCCATACACGACATAGACACATGATTAGGTTAAATTAATCTCTACACCAGAAATTGTCACAAAAAATGTTGTTGTCAGGTTTAAATATGTTGAGAGTACTGGGAAACGTTGTGTTGTCCTTTCGAAAACAGAGCTCTGATATAAGATGCTGAATTTGCTATTGGCCAGGTTGACAACTAGCATTAAGTAGCTATTTTAGTATTGTGACATGTGAAAAAAAGAACTTTAGGGCTTTTGGCGACCAAAACAAGGGCTGGCAGTATTGGGGTTGAAACAGCAACAGAGAAGGGAAACCATTGGAAAAGTATTTCTGAATCAGGAGCCATGGAAGATAACTCCCACCTCACCTTTGGCAGCTATGCAAGAAGAGGCCGTTATGGTTGCGTTCTGTGTTTGATTCTTTTTGAGAAAACTGAGTTGGTTTTGGAAAGATATGTGTAGCTTTTGTTTTTCACAACTGAGATATGAGCAACATTGACACATACACAACAACATCAATGAACAAAGTTGTACTTGCCTACTGTCGCCATCTTGGTGGCAGGAATCGAGGAATCAGGTGAATACGGGGCTTACTCTGGGAGGATATGTTCAGGAACATACAGAAACAGCACAACATCAATGACCAGACTCAGGAAACATACTCTAATTTAAACACACAGGACTCATTAGACACAATTAGAAACGGCTGATGACACAGGGATTCCACACGAGGTAGCGAGGGGGGTGTGGCACACAGGAGGATCGGCACGAGCAGGGCATGAGAATTCCATTGGAGGTTGTGATATGGTGGTCATTTCCATTGTCATATTGCTGCTTCAGCAATCTTAAATTTTGTTCATTAACACTTATTGAGAGTTCAGACAATACATTTCAGGTGTAAAAGAGCATAATGCTCTATCCATTGCAAGTTACTGTGAAGGGAAGGAAGAATTTTTTATTTTTTTAGTTGCCCTCAATAATCAGGTTTGACCTCTGACATAGCCAGTTAATCTGGGCATGTTTGGATGTCTGCGACCTTGATGACTAATAGTAAAGTGGATGCTCTCAGTGGACACTGTCACTGCGAGGGTGGCGGATTTCTTTCCATCCTGTAGCTCAGTCTGCATCTTCTGCTGGCCCTTCAGTGCCCGCATGAACCCTTAGACACACCTGCTGTCCCTCAACGTCCCGGAAAGTTACTGGGAAGTCTCCTTTTTACCTCTCGAGGTCTCTACTTGAGAGCAGCCAAATTCGTCCCAGAGAAATAAATTTCCTGAGCAGGTGTAGTTGCCAGGAGGTGAGCCACTTCAGCAAGTCGGCTCCTCAGCAGTTTGTCAGAGATGCCCCCCGAGCCCAAAAAAAAACATCCACTAGCTTGGTTTCTCTGCCGAAGACCTTGGACGTCGGCTGGAGGGAGAGATGCTTGATTCAAGGCTGTGGGACAGGCCTGTCCCAGCATGACGCCTTATAATTAATGCAGAATGTGCTTTACTTCTCCGAAATAGAATATTCACGTGGGAGCTGAATCTGAGATCAGAGAAATTATAAATATTATTTGTTTGTACTGTGCACTTACTCAGCAAAGACTCTAAAACCCTGGTGCAATCTAGCCTACTTATTTTGCTCTCAGGAAAGGGACACAAAGTCACAGGGGTTGTGTGCACTCATCAATACAGGTGAAAGTGATACAAGCAAAGTAGAATGAAAAGCTTCAATACATTACATTGTTTTATCATAAAATTCCGATCCATTTTTCTTGCTTCCTCAGCCCTGCATCACACCCACCTGAGACATCTCTAGGGCCACATTTACCACTGTAAGCCCCCGCTGCCCTTAAATTGCTAGTTTATGTGGATGTGCACATGCAGCTATTCTGGGGATCCTTTGCTGTTGTTTTTAGTAGACTGGAGCGTTTGTAGCTGACTCAGGAGAACCCCAGGTATTCTCTTCTCCTGTGATGTCTTGTGGTATCTAATTCCCCCACCTTACGCAACATCATTGAACCTGTTCTTTTTGATCAAGCAGCCACTGCAGATCTGAATCCCAGCTGTCTTTCCAGAGAGACCAGCACAGCGATCGTTTGCGCATCCTGCCTTTTTTTAAATGTCTTCTCCCGACCCACGCATCTACCGAGCAAATGAACATCGTGCTTGGCGTCCTGTGATTGCAGAGTCGTTTATGTTAATGGCACATTAATATCAGTGATGATGAGCTTTGACTGGCCTAAGCAGCTGGTCTGCTGAGTCACACAGCATTTCCCAGTGCAGTGCTGCAGACGGAGATGGTCTGACTCAGGGGCTGGCATTTTTCAGCAGACGCTCGACAAACATCAACACTGAGTTATTACAGTTGGTGACCTCTGGCAACTGTTGGCCATGTTTGACTTTCAAATGGATAGTTTTATATGTGTAAATGTGCATCTTGACCATCAAAGCCATTGAATTGAAAGACATATAAACTTCATACACTCAGTGTTAGTTGATGAGCATGCCATATTGATTAATGCTTTAAGCTCTGATTCAACATCAAGGATTATAAGTCTGTTGTCAGATCTTATATACAGTAAGTCTTTTCTTTCCCCAGGTAAAAAGGTTTGCAAAATACTTGGACCCCCATGCACAAGGCAGTATCAACTTCAAAGATTTCTGTCATGGAGTTTTCACAATCAAAGGTGAGAGCCTTAGATGATGCCTTTATGCAAAGGTAACCCTTACAGAAAGCATATGGATATATATATATATACTCTCTGCCATGTTTAGAATTTAGGTGATCAGTGTTGACACACAACAGCAAAATGTGTCCTCTGCATTTAACCCATATGTGACATAACACGGGGCAGCTAGTTTAACAGTACCTCACTGGTACCTCACTGGTGCCTCACTGGTACCTCACTGGTGCCTCACTGGTACCTCACTGATGCCTCACTGGTGCCTCACTGGTACCTCACTGGTGCCTTGCTGGTCAGGGATTCAAACCAGCAATCTTTCAATTAAAAGTGTGCCAATCATAAACCAACCAATTAGCTGTGCAGAAAACTGTACCTTAGTGTTCAGAAGTGATGTGGGTCAGTACCTGAACCTTGGTAGACACTATAAGTAGCCATACCCTCATGAGATCTACTCCCACACTCTGTTTAATAGCTACTTAGTACTAAGGTCAATGTGTACTCTAGATTGATGTGATATATTACAGTAAAGTCTTAAAGAAGTGACTGGTGACTCAGAGAGGGAGGACTTCCACTTTCAATGTGTCACTAAGTGGGGGACAAGAATCATTGCTATAAATATCCAGACAGGGTTTGGAGGAGCGTACAAGTGCATGCAGTTTGTCACGCTGACACTGTGCTAGATGCCGCAGTGACGGGCTAAAGGGGAGCGCAGAGAATTCTGCCACAATGGTAGTATGTCAGTCAGCAGTGTTACATGGGATGGTTATCATTAATACAATCTGTATACTGTATGTGTTATAGAAAAGGCACAGTGTCAGATATATTGCAATGTCTTAATAATTTAGTGAGAGAAGCAGGAGAAACAATGGTTAAATATTTGGAGTGGTATATACCCACCTGGGGGGGGGGGCATGATGATGCAGTGGTTAGCACTGTTGCTTCACACTTTGGTACACCAGGGTTTGAGTATCTGCTCTGGCTCCATATGCGGAGTTAGCATCCTCCCGGTGCTCTGGCTCCCCCCCCACAGTCCAAAGACATGCTGAGCTTACGTAGTCACCGCACTACCCACATGTATATATGGTGTGTGTGTGTGCTCTGCAATGAGTCACCGCACTACCCACATGTATATATGGTGTGTGTGTGTGCTCTGCAATGAGTCACTGAACTACCCACATGTATATATGGTGTTTGAGTGTGCTCTGCAGTGAGTCACCGCACTACCCACAGGTATATATGGTGTGTGTGTGTGCTCTGCAGTGAGTCACCGCACTACCCACAGGTATATATGGTGTTTGAGTGTGCTCCTCAGTGAGTCACCGCACTACCCACAGGTATATATGGTGTGTGTGTGTGCTCTGCAGTGAGTCACCGCACTACCCACAGGTATATATGGTGTTTGAGTGTGCTCCTCAGTGAGTCACCGCACTACCCACAGGTATATATGGTGTGTGTGTGTGCTCTGCAGTGAGTCACCGCACTACCCACATGTATATATGGTGTGTGTGTGTGCTCTGCAGTGAGTCACCGCACTACCCACA
>JAODUD010000095.1:9239356-9252330 GCA_026784285.1 Stomatorhinus walkeri | reverse complement strand
CCAATGATATGGTGTAAATGCAACACTGTAGAACAACCAGATGATCAGCGCGCTGTTTGGTCCTGCTTTGTGCAGCTGCGTTAAAATACAAGAGAAAATTTGTTCTGCTGAGAAAAAAATGCATGTTGTCCGTCTATCTGTTTTCTCACCTGCACAGAGGAATTGCGCTACTTTGGCAGCCGTGGACAACGGCAGTAATTGCCTTGTGTTTGCGCGCGTCTCTGTGCATGCAGGAGAAGCAGCGAATGACTGACAAGCTGGAAGACACCAGCCTGCGCCTGAAGGATGAGATGGACCTGTACCGGAAGATGATGGATAAGCTGAGGCAGAACCGGCACGAGTTCCAGAAGGAGCGGGAGGCCATGCAGGCTGTAAGATGGGTTGATGCGCACACACCCGCTTCCTGCCAACTGCTGTCGGGCGTTTTACTACAGAGACTAAGCCTCTTCTCTCCCCAGCTGATCGAGGACCTGCGGCGAGAGCTGGAACACTTGCAGCTCTTCAAGCTGGAGGCCGAGAGGCCTGGAAGGGGGCGTAGTTCCTCCTCGAGCCTGTCGGAGTTCAACTCCAAGAGCCGCGAGCTGGAGCTGGAGAACGACAACAAGCGTCTCAAGCAGGTGGGGGGGGCCGATGCCGCCGCTGTCATGGAGTGCCGCTAATGTCACGACAGCGTAGTGGTGGCGATTAGATCGATTACCTGCATATAGTGACTGATGACCTTGTACACTAAGCTGACACTGCCTGGGCAGCAGCTGACGTTTAGTGTCCAGCCCGTTCTCAGGAACATTTGTTCAACTGCCTGGTGACAGCTGGTCTCATGAAGATCATTCACGTTATTCATAAGTATTGAGACTCTTTTTCTTGTAAATACATGCAGTCATTTTATAAGCGCTGTATTTTAGTAACATTCATGAAGGCATGTCGTTTCAGGACACAGATCTTATAAAACCATTATCTATTCAGTCCTTTGTTTTTGAAGACTAACGCAAACATAATGTCCTGCAGCAGGTATTCCAAAGACATATATATTCTATTCTGAGACATCTCAGACTTTTACGTTGGAATGATTAATATCTTCTTCACAAAAGACTGACTCCAGGCTGAGGTCCAACCCCCTCATACACCTGGAACAGGATCGCCTTGACAACGGCCACACACTGGTTTGCCAACAACATAAATCCCCCCCCCCCCCACCACCACCGCATTCCCAGAAACATGTACTGAAAGGGAAACCATGTTGCCTCATGCTGCCCCTTGTAGCCCTCAGCGATGTAGCTGCTTGGACCAGTCTCCCCATTAAGGCGCTATTGAAGGGGGCCCAGTCCCATGTGGCATCCGCAGGCCTCCTGTTTGCGGTC
The DNA here is from genome assembly GCA_026784285.1 of Stomatorhinus walkeri. Classification (NCBI taxonomy): domain Eukaryota; kingdom Metazoa; phylum Chordata; class Actinopteri; order Osteoglossiformes; family Mormyridae; genus Stomatorhinus; species Stomatorhinus walkeri. Next base: position 9,250,972 of record JAODUD010000095.1, on the reverse strand, counting down.
CTCTTGAGACTGAATGCCCGTGAAGAGTAATCGTACAAGAATGGAACACAAGCTGGGCTGTGGCGTTGGCCACGCTTTGTTCCACAAAAATTATGAGCGTCAGAACAGCACATTTGCCCCTCCTGGTCTGACGTCCTACCCTCTGCTTTTGTTTACCCAGAAGATAACCCCCCAGGACATTTCTTGTGAGCTCCAGCAACTTCTTTCTGCTGGAGCACAACTCCTTCCCAGTCTTATGGTAATGCGTGTTTCCCAAAGCCTCTCTGATCCATTTAACCCTTGAATAACACCATCATACATAGAGGTTCATGCAGTGCTTTAAACACTGCATGCCGCCTTGTCCTCATATTCGTCCACTGACTCCATGACTTAACAGTGAACTTAACACACTTTTACTGACCGGATGGCACCCCATCTAAAACCTATTGGAGATGGTCAGACAAGACCACAGTCATTTGCTTATATCCCTTTTCCACCAATGCAGTGCTGGTGCCATATTTGGAACAGGTTCCATGCTTTTCCACTGCCAGTCAACTGGCACCATGCCTGAAAAACTGGCTCCAACCCGGCTAAAGAGAAATGCTGATCTGAAACTGTGCACCTGTGCCATCTGCATATGGGTAGGGGCTATAATGTGCTAGAAACTTCAGCAGAGCTACATTTGCTGTTTCCGTTGTTTGATGTTTTGCTTGATTTAAGTGTTGAAAATATGCATAAATTAAAGAAGAGTTGAAGAGAGCAGGCTACATTCGAAGTATGGAGCAAATAAAAGAAAACGCTACAAAGAAATGCTCCAAAACCACAGAAAGGAACTCGCAAAGTGGCGAGGGATGGAAAAAGTTGAAGTATCCCATCAGTGTTCTGCATTCATTGTTCCTAGGAAGCGCAATTGCAGCACATTTCCTTATGGATACACACACAAAAATTGGTGCTTGCTGTCCCGAATATATGTTTGATAGTATATGTAGTCAAATAACTGGAGAAACTGAAGTTTTGGATGAATTACATCGGATTGAATCTGGGGATTATTGTGTCCCATCAATGGCTTGGTGGATAAACCCAAACTCCAGCTGACATTGTCTGCACAGCAAAAAAGCAGCAAATAATTGGTTATAAATATTAATTAGTAATGCTGCGTACTGTAGCTAGCTAATGTTTCATTAAAAAGAATGTTTTGGCCGAAGCTAGCTATGAACAAGAGTTTGTTGGCATTAGCCTAACCATTCTCCATCAGAAAACATTATACTAAACTCAAAAATGTGACATACCCGTCGCGTGTAGTCAGCATCTGTTATAGACGTGGTTTTTAACCAGTGGAAATAGAGGCCAGTTCTTGGGTTGTGCTGCTTGAGCAGCACCTGAGAACCAGCTCACTGTCAGCACTGGACCCATATTGACACAGCAATAGTGAAAAAGAGGTTTCGGTATTTCTTTCCAAAACGTGTTTCACTCGATACAGAAGTAGATTTTTACAGAAGCCATTTTATTTAAGTAACTATTTTAAGGAGTGCAACAACAAAGCTGTTCTAGGACTTGAACTGGGACCCTTCAGGTTACAAATCTTGCTGCCAGGTGCCCTGAATGATATTCACTGCATGGACAGGTTGTTGTCCAGTGGGTGGTCCACCATTGAGTTGGGAATGTCAAGGCAGAGGTCGATCTGGGTCCTCTCCTTACCCCAGACTGAGTTGACCCTCCACACCGTTTTTACAGGAGAACCAGAAGCTTCGGGACCAGAATGAAGACCTTAATGGGCAGATTCTTAGCCTGAGCCTGTACGAGGCCAAGAACCTCTTTGCGACCCAGACAAAAGCTCAGTCATTGGCTGCTGAGATAGACAATGCCTCTCGGGATGAGGTGAGTGGATGTTCAGGTGGTAGGTTTGAGTGAGACTAGCTCATGAAAAGGGGCGATGTTTTCATGAATATGTAGTCTCATGTCAAGTCTTAATTTTGTGATGCTCTTTGGCAGTTGATGGAAGCCCTGAAGGAGCAGGAGGAGATCAATTTTCGCCTCAGGCAGTACATGGACAAGATTATCTTGGCTATCCTGGACCACAACCCTTCCATCTTGGAAATCAAAAACTAGACTGAACTGGTTGGGAGGGCCACAATAAGCAGGCACTGCCCCCAACAGGCTGGGAGTATAAACTGCACAGTTGCAGCCACTGGAACCGGAGTTGTTTTGTGTTTACAGAGGTTTGGGACTGTTGAAATCTGTGAATCACAAAAATATGTTAATGTTTTTCATGCACTTTTCGCCATTTTTGTTCCATTTGGTTGTCACCACTGCTGTAGTTTTTATGGGAATTTACTGGAAAAGCATTTGGTATATCTGGATCATGAGAAGCATTATCTTCGAGTTTAAATATATACTACCTCTGGGTATGTAAGTGGTACGGTAAAAAGAAAACCTGCCCTGTGCTTAAAAGACAACAATTTAAACAATGAAAAGATGTATAAACATGGTTACTGGTAAACACTGGTTGTAGACGGTATGGTCTGAAGCCAGAGGAGGGTTGGAATGTGGAGATGAGCAAGTTCTGAAAGTCAAGTAAGGAGGTAAACTGGAACATGCATGTGTGTGTTGGCACCAGGGTGAAGCGGAGCAGAGAGCCCAGGACTGGTGAGATGGGGCTGTATAGCATTTGGGATATCGCCCACACTCTGGTCACACTCGTGGGGAGGTGCAGGGTGAGATGGGATGGCTCCTGGGCAGGAAGAAATATGTGGAGTGGATTAAAGGAGCAGCACAGGAGTACATGAGGGGAAGATGGAGTCTGGTCTGCTAGAGGACTGAAGGCAATCCGTTTCAATAAGTTTTTTTTTTCCCCAGCCTTTTCTCCGGCTTATGATGCCATTTAATGCAACAGAAGGAGGTGGAGAAATGAGTCTCTGCTCAGTCGTACTAAAAAGGGCCCCAATACATCCAATGCTGCACATATTCCTTGTGTGATTGGTTATCCTGTGATAGCCAATCGACAAAGACCATTCCCTTCTAACTGGTTATTGAACTTGAGGCTGAGTGACTGTAAAGAGGCATGCTTGCTCTGGCTCACTTTGATATATATTTTTTTAAATTATTAAGTGTGCATTAATGAAACATCAAAACATGAACAGATCTGGATCCTTTAAGGGGAGAGTATTCTGAGAGTGTTTTGTTTGTTTGGAGCCAGAAGTCAGTCTTGAATGGTTTGGATATGTCTTTATTAGTCAATTGTTGCTGTTGGCTCCCAGAGTTGAGCACCAAGGATACCGCAAAAGCTCATTCTGCAGTCTGCAATAATGGATTGTGACTGTGAAGAGTCCTATCTGCTTTGTGAGCCATTCTTGGGTCGTCATGCATCAGTAGTGCTCCTGGATTTAGGCACGGCTGGTGTATTCATGCACAAGCTCTGAGCAGACCTAAGCAGGGGAACGTTTGACTCACCCAGAGATAATGCTGGAGGTTTTACTTCTGTGAATGTGAATGCTGGCCGTGAAATCTGAGAAGAGGCATTATGTGATTTATTCTCTGCGCATGAATTTCCTGGGTTCAGTGGTGGGGGAACAACCGCTGAGGTTACCAGAATGTCCTGTGAACTGGTGTGGGTGGCAAGACAAAGTAGTTATACATTTACCAGCAGATGAATGTAGAACAGTTGATTTAACTGTATAGAGGGAAGAATTAAGAGATGCAAGTACTTGCGTATACTGTTACAGTACATATAAAAACAGACTTGAATAATAGTTATTTGAATGAGGAAAAAAAATATTTTGTAACAAGTCTTCAATGTGTAATATAAAAGCAGAAAAGAGTGTTTATTTTCCCACAGATCTATACATTAAATCTGGAACATGGATCATTCTTGTTTTGGTCTTTCTTGTGGTATTGTTCCAGAAGGTTCTGACAGATACATTTATGTGAGAAGAGCAACCCAGCACTCTGTACTCCGGGTTGAATGGGAACAAAGTGTCTGCTTTCGTCTGTTACTCCCCAACACATGGTGCGCTCACATGAGGGCCTGTTGGTTCGACCTGCTGTGAAGATAGATGTGGCTCAGCATGCACCTGTTAGGCAGGTAGGGAATCTCCGTCCAGACCTGCCATCCTGGAGTGGGCGCAAGTGGGAATTTGCCAGAATGTAGCAAGACTACATGTCGTGGTCTAGGGTCACCAAGATGACATGCACTCTGCTCTAGGTAGGCTGTGGTTGGCCTTCCACATTTGAGTTTGATGGAAGGCGTGAGCTTTCTTGTATGGAAAACTGGACAGGGGGGACACATGGTTCTGGAACGGAAATTTGAAAATGGACTATTTACAGAAAGTTTGTCTGAAACATTTTAAACTTATGTTTGAAGTGGTATTTGGGGAGTGATTACATTCTCTTAGCAGAATGTAATCTGGGGGAGAACACTCTGTAGGCTAATAACTATTATTCTGCAAAAAACAAATTGTAAACTCTGTGCTGGCAGGTTGGATAAAGGTCATGTGTGGGTTGGTACAAATTAGTGTGCTCTAAATGTCACTGAATGTATCACCATACATTTCACTGTAGTCTCTGAAACGACTCCCTTGTTTGAATTATTATTATTATTATTTTACTGTGGTGATATTTTGTGCATCACTGTATTTCAAAAGATGTTTAATTTAAGGGTAATAGTTACATTTAATAAACTACTGTGAATCATTGTAGTTTTGCTATGTTGCACAAAACACATTCTGCATGTTCTAGGGCTTTTGTACCTTAACAAGTGACATTTTCTAATTTTCTGTATCTGGCTGCATAGAGCTTTTTATACGCATTTAGTATGCATTTATAATATGTGTGAACATAATTCATAACATGTAAATATTGTAAATTAAAGTTTCTACTTGTATTCATGTGCCACCCAAACACTTTTGAAACATTTTCTTCACTATTTTACTTAGAAAACGGGCAATATGAGAACATCTTGCGTGCATGTACTAGACTCGCAGCAAAATATTTTGATATTACTTGGATCTAAAACCTTGTAATTTGAGATTTGTTTTCCAAAATGATTTTGTCAGCCCTGTTTTACTTAAGGTACGTCTTTAGTTTTGCCATCAAATAAGTATCCCCCTTTTTGGTTGCATTTCTGTCTAGCAGGCAATACCTTCCCCCGTACCATCAGTAGCTGCAATCCTTGCTGGTCTTGTTTGTCCCCGCAAATTTCAACCCATGTCCTTTTAATATAGTAATGCACTTGTCTCATGTCTTCCCCTGAACATTACAAAAACTGTCCAAAGGTGTCTAAATGACGTAGAAAATATTAACTGCGATACATGTTATTGCAGTGAAAGGTAATTCTTGGTGGTGGCACTTGAATTCCCTCTTTCTGCGCCAGTCCAGTGCATTTGCTATTGGTACACCAGTTAATAAATGTGGTTTGCAAACTACCTATATTGATCAAGAGCAGTTCTACGACACTGCATAGTTATTGGGAGAGAAACGGGAGCAGACAAAACCTTACCTTAATACTGTGGAGACGGTAATGCTTGTAGAAGTATTACTGACTGCACACACAAGCCAGAGTGCTATTTCTTTACTAATTTACCTATATTTACCTCTGTTACTGCACTATTTGACCACTGTCCTTTTATAATAGAGAATTTTTTACTTCTCTGACGCAGTTCTTTATAGTGCTTGTGGCCATACAATTTCATGCTGTTAATAAAATGATCCGCTTTAGCATGACTAAGACGCGTGTAGCCATCAGTGTTTATTGTACAAATGTATATAATCAGGCAACTTAAAACGTTTAATCGATTTTCAAAATTTTACTTTAATTGTAGACCTACGAATATTTTCTTTCTAAATTATCAGTGCATTTTAATTGAACGTTGGATGCCTCTTAATAAACCTTAATGTATTTTTCACTTTGGAAGTTGTGGATATGTAGTTTCCTTCCATTTCGCTGCAAAGAAATCCGGGAATCTCGTTCCTCGGTCGCGTGCATAACATTGGTAAAACAGTAAAACGAACCAGCTCACTTTCAGCTGTAGCCGTTTTTAATCAACGTGGTCCCCAGTGTTTTCACTGGAGCACTCAGGTGAATCGTGTTGCAACGTCAATAACTCATAACTGGTATCCTGAGAGATGTATCTAACACCCATTGTGCTTGACGAGACTTTTCCGTTACTTTATCTGTGTTGTAAAGCTATTCATGGATTGATTACACATGCTAGGCCCACGCACTGTATTCTTTCTAATTGGAAAAACATACATTTCCAAACCAATTCCCGAAACGAAGTCTCCCTCTGCTGGCGGCTTAATGGAATCGTCTTGTCTCGTGACCAGTAACTATAGCAACGACGTTCTGACGTTCCAACGATTCCTAGAAAAAAGCGTGGCGAGCATTTCGGTAGGTGACTGCACACCGCTTTGTTTTAGGAGCGTTAAAACCTCCATATATATTTATAGATGAACATCCCTGGATTCGTAGTTATTTCTTATTTAGTCCTTTAGTTTAATGCTACTAGGAGACTAACTTACTGAGGCTATTTTTGCCTTGCGGTCGTACACTCACTCGGATCATCACAAATGAATTAGCGCGTTGGATGCGTTTCCACATTTCGGTATAATATAGCCGACAGTTAGTCTTGGTCTTATAAACAGCTCCCTCTCCAGTGCTGATGTCATTTATTTGGAAACGAAAATCTCCTCAGGCTGCTTATGATTGACTGTAACCAGCCTTTAGCCTTAACAAACACACAGCCATAATATAGTTTAATGTTTTCGGTGTTGAAGATCTACTTGCGAATGTATGCTTTGTGAATGTATCAAGCAATGAATTCGTTCGTTTCATTGTGCACACCGAACCGAAAATAATGTAACTGATATTTTAATTAATTACACAAATAACTATATAGGTGTGATTCATGATTTGATCGTTAAGTATAGACTTGTAACTTAATGCTTGCCAGTAAAATATGCCGCTGTACAAATGGGTGTTAACAAAAGTTTTCATAAGTAATGGGAGCCGCACAGTGCAAAAACTGTACCACGTAGTGAGTGTGAAAACCATAGGCCGTAAGGTTTGTCATACAATGATCACTATCTTAAGAGAAGAACAAAATTGGAAACCATTACAGGCTATGGTGCATTTGCAAGATATTCTCTTAAGTTGGCCTTGGATACAATTGTAAGATAATTACAGTTCTATTTTCTAATGCTTTGGATATATGAGCAGAAAAGGTCCCCTTGTCAACTTTGAGCTGCAACCCACTTTTTCACACTCAGACAAGCAGGCCAGCAGCGTGATATTGCAGAAGGTGAACTTTCTAAGGGCCTCCATAGGTATGACCCACCCTATCAGAAAAATAAAGGCCCAGAAGAGGAGGGGGAGACTGCATCATCACACATGGAATAATTTAGGAGAGGAAAATTGGGAGGAGGAGATAAAGGAGTCCTCGTCCCCTGGAGAGAAGGAGCAGAGAGAGGAGTCTTCTCCTTATGGTGAGAGAAATACTAGAAAGGACTTTATAGATCTTAATGAGAAGTTTTTTAATAAAGCTGGTCTGAAGACGTCTTGTGAGCATAGTGTGGAAGTCAGTGGCTAAGAACAATGCTTGTTTTACTGAGATGTCCACATTTCTCCATATTCTGAATGTAAAAATGAGTATGAAGACCATTTCTGTCTCACTTTCCTGTATTTAATGCCAAGTTTCAGGTCCTTTTAATTATTATGTCTGTCTCATTCATTTACATTAGGGTTTCCCAGCCTTTTGATCCACCAGCGAATCGATCAGAATTTCACAAGTTTAACAATTTCCTGTTTCAGATACAAACAGAACTCAGAAATGTAAGGGGTGAGAAAAATGAAAATACAACTCTGGAAAGAATTATGAGACCACCGTATTTAAATTTTTTTTTTTTTTTAAAGAAATCCTTCCACGTTTGAAATTGCTAAGACAGCAGTACAGAAGAGCAAGGTTAAGCAGGAGACCATGAGAACAACCAGAAACCAGCCAGGTAGAGGGCAGAAGCGACTTTCTAATGCCAGAGATGACTGTTAATTTACTTTAGAGTTTCTCATGAATTGGAGGATGACATCAAGTGACCTTCAAAAGGAATGGGAAACATTAAGTGCAGGTGAGAAGTGCAGTGATAGGAGACATTGTATCAGGCTACTAGAAGCAGGACTGAAGTATGGAAGAAGCCCTTCAATAATGAGAAACTGAGAAGAACCAGGCTGCAGTTTGCTATACATATATAAAATCATAATAATTATTATTAACAGAGACATAAATTGAGAAATTAGTTGAACAAAAAATTGTGCTGTGGTCTCTTGATTTTTTCCTGAGCTGTATATGGTTTATTTTTGGAAATTAACCAACTCTTTTGCAAAACCCCCAGCATTCTGTGGCCTGCTGGAATACTGGCCATGGACCAGTGCTAGTCCACAAGCCTGCGATTGGGAGCCCCTACCTTAGATCTTTGTCTGCTCTCCTGTTTAGTCAGTGGATTATTGACATTTTTCGACTGTGAAGCATTCTAAGTGCCCTTGCTGTTCCTGTCCTGGTGTCTGCAGATTCTGAGGATGTGTTCCGCCCAGATACTGTGCAGGAAGCCCCCATCCATGTTCAATACTACAGCCTCAAGGAGGGGATTTATATCCCTGCTGTGCACCATGTAGCCCCGGTGAAGAGGGTCTGCCTGCGGACCCATGTAGTGGTAGGCCAGTTTGCAGATGCTTAGGAATAAGACCCCCACCACTATTGGCATTAATCTAACTTTTCACAGTTTTAAATCATAGTTTTTGATTTCTTCTCAAATTACTCTTCGAAGATTAAAGAATAACTGGAAACAAGCTGGAAAGGAGTTTCTCATTGGTATGGATTTGTTGTATGTTTTAACTATTTAGAAAGGCTTAGGTGTTGAAATAAGCAAATGAAGGCAGTTGAGTTCAGGAAGCAGACATGCGTTGTATTCTTTCTTTTTGATTATGGACTGGGGTTGTGCCCTAAACAGCCATGGTGGCTTCCTCAGTGTTGAGGTCTGTGATGAGAAGTAGCAAAGTCCACAGTCCTGTTTTTCCTTTGTTGTCTTTTCAGTGAAAATGTATGTGGAATTAAACTAAACGCTTGCTGGGGTTCTGTGTCTGATTATGTTGAGTTTGTGCGATTTATTGTGCAGGGATGCTTGTGTGTCTCTTGCTAGGTAGAGTCCTTCCACTAGATGGGAGTGCAAAGTAATTCCCTCTCACATCCAACAGTCATTCTGTATTCCATCTCTAAAGCAAATCCATATTATTCACATACAGGGGTTACCCACCAAGTCATGCACCACCTAGGGAAAGGATCTGTATTCCTTTAATCTTATGCTTATATGTTTAACTAAACTTAGAGTGTCATATTTATTATTCCTTGTAATAAATGCACTTGAACTTAGCGTCAAAAAGTGAAGCTAGATGCCGAAGACAGAACATTATAAGATGGCAACTAATATCACCACATTTGCTGTTTTACTTTATAACACTTATAACTTAACAGGTATGTGTAATTTCTTAATATGTGAAGACAATATACATTGTCATTAGCGTGGTGCCCATTGCCAGTCTTGTATTTCTATGGTGCCTTTGCTTAGGAAATAATGGAGATGGGGAGTACACATGGCATAGAGGAAAAATGGCTTTTGTTGTACCTGGTGGTTTTTACCCTGTGGTTCTGTACCATCAGAGGAAACAGGCCACAGTCTGTTCATAGAAGTGCGAGTGCGACCAAGCCAGTAATGATACTCTATGTTCTGGAATTCACAGTAGCTGCCAGAGGCCTGCTGCCAAGTGCTTGTGGTTGGCGTCTCAGTAAAAAACCCTTGCATTCTCAGAGAGCAAGATTTAGATCAGAGTTGTTAAGAGAATAGGAAGCCACTTTTGGAATTCTGTCCTCTGTTTTCCTCTGGCTGGTGGACATTGGATGGATCATTGGTATTTCCGAGTAGCACCCAGCTCCTGCGCTCCTGCATGAAACAGGCTGGTCCAGAGATCGTGGGGTACTGGAATCAATGGATTAAAAGGCTTCATTATCTTTTGAACCTTGCTGAACCTGAGACCGGGGCCCTATATTAATAAGTGGGGTTACTGTCTTATCGGAGTAACTTGTTGGATTTAAGGTAGCCTGGGCAAAATGTAAGTGAACGAATATGAAGTCCATTTAAACTGTGGTACCTTAAATCCGACAAGTTACTCCGATAAGCCAGTAACCCCTCTTTATAGTACAGGCCACAGACCATTATTTTATATGAAATGTCAATGTATTTACTTCACTTTGTTAGATTCTTAGAAACTCAATAATTATAGAAACAGGACAGAAGTGTATATATCTTCTCAGGCGTCTGCTTGTTGACGTGGGTTTCCTGTACATACTATGGTTTCCTGTAGCAGTATGAAGAAATAGTTGAATGGCTGTTTCTGAATTGCTCATAGTGTGTGTGTGTGTGTGTGTGAGAGAGTGAACCCTACAAAAGACTAGCATCTTGTCGAGGCTGTTTCACTGCCTCTCGCCCTGTGCTTCCTGGTACAGGTTTATAAGAGCCCTGTACTAAATAAGCATTTATGGAAAATGGAGGAATGGGTACAGTAAATAGCCTAGCAAAAAATACAAATTTGTTTCCACTATTGAACAATATTCCATCCCTTGTTGCTAATAATGGTCAGTCTATTGTTAATATTTTAAATGTGATGCTTTTGCTGAGTAATTGTGGTTTCCAGCAGTCTCCCCGATCCTCTAGCCACATCCTCCTATCTGACGGCCGCGTCCTGTTATCTGAAAAATCTACAGGAGGGGGCAGTCGGTTCTGTTCTCATAGAGCCACAGCTTTCCATATGACTCAGCACTGAGTCATTGGGTCCTGGCTTTTAATCGCAACCAAAAGCATTCAGTGATTTAGCTCCATTATTAACTGGGGCCCTGGTTTAAACTGGTTAGGAGCACTAGCTAGGACTGACAGCTGGCATCAGACTGTGGGATGCGCCAAATACTATGTCATTTGGAAGAGCAGATCTGAGTATTTACAGGGAGGAGTGTTCCATCTTTGATATTGGAATGCAGTGTATTTTGCGTGTGGCTGCACACCAGGCCAGAGCTGGACCCTCTGTAAGGACTGAGTAAAACAGATACACTTCGCTTGCTGGTTGGGCAGGCTGTGTCCTAATTACCCACCATACAATGAGCTGTTGATGCAAAGCCATCAGCTTCTAGCTTGGCCTGGGGGCTTCTGATCGTCCACGATGCCAGTTTAGAAGTTTTAAGATTTCGCAAATTGTCTTTGGCCTGTATTTTATGTTTGTTTACATTTTTTTTTTTTAGTATATTTGTTTTTTTTTCCTTGGTAAAAATATAGTCCTAAAGAACAAAAATAGAATTTTAGCCAAAGAACATTAATGAACAGATTTTAATCAGTTTGTGCAATTTTGCCAACAAGTTTATTTAAAGCTAAATAAAAACTTAGTTACTTCAGAACTAGGGATGCACCGAAATGAAAATTCTTGGCCGAAACCGAAAACAGAAAAAGAGGAAACCAAGGCCGAAAACCGAAACACCGAAAGAAATTATGCTAATAATTAGTACCATTGCATTTATGGCTATGACTGTGTACTAACCTTACTAAAATCAA
>JAODUD010000095.1:9206467-9239256 GCA_026784285.1 Stomatorhinus walkeri | reverse complement strand
CTAATGCAATTCTTAAACTATTACTGAATTATTCAACATTGTCATTTTAACATGACATGACAATACCTCTGAACCTCACGTTCCGTTTTTTTCACGGCATTCGGAGTACAGATGTGGAATGGCAATGCTGGGGAAATATTTTCAGCTGGGAAGCTCATATCGCGGATCAGTTACTTAACGACTGTTTGTTTCCTTACCGTTTGGGTAAAAGCCAAACCACTTTAATGTCACCTATGTAGCGTTTTTTTAGGGATCAACTCATCCATTGCATTCTCACTTCCAGCCATTGCTTCCCGCTACACTCAGAATCAAAGAGAGTGGTGGAGCGCTTTGGTTGGCTGAGCGATGTTTCTACAAGGCGGGCATTAAGCGGACTAGCCAATAGGGCACTTTGTCTGAGGAAAAAAATTAGGCAGAGCATAGAGCCGCGATAGACAGATAGAATGCAATCTATATCGACCGTTCTACGATCTCTCTTCTTTGGCAGATCATCTGCACATAGATCGTCTGCACATAGATCTCATATCGCCTACGCCTATAAGATAGGCTAATGTATGTGTTCTAAGCAGGTTAAAGGTAGGCTATAGGCTAGGGTATGATGCTTGTTAGTTTAGGTGTGCTGTATTAAAATGCATTTTTGTCTCATAATATTTGTGCCTTACGACAAATTTATCGGAACGTAACCCCACCCTAACCCGGGGACCGTCTGTACGGTATTTTGTTTGTTTGGTTATGGTTAATGTTAGCGATGGGTAGGGGTTAAGGTTGTCATTGGGATTAGGGTTTTTCTCATAGAAATTAATAGATTGTCTTCACAAAGATACGAATACAAATATGTGTGAGAAAAAACTCGCTGGTTAACATTCTGAAGCATTTGTTGTAGAATTTTAAAGTTGTAAAATTATTTTGTTTCCAACCAGCACGTCAGCTAAGTGGCCCACCTGGAATTCTCCCAATTGGCTACTGCAGGCCTGGTCTCCACTTATCAGATTCTCTTAGCTGCAGTGTTGTTAGTTATCCACCAGAAGGCACTGCTGGTTAAGTGCCACAGAGCTGGCGTCATGACGATGTGCTTGTTGATCTTCAAGCAGTTTTTTTTTAAGCCTGTCTAACATACGAACGCTCATGTATCAAGGTCAGAGTTCCCTGTAATGAGACCCCAGCAGACCTGACAAGCTATGGAAAAGTGCAAGATGGAGTGAACTAAAAAAAACATTGATGCTTTAGGGGACTTTGCAATGATTTGGTAATGCTGTGCGTCCCAAATTTGAGAGCAGGGCTCATTCTTGAGCAACCCTGTTCTGAGTCTGAAACAACGTTGTGCAAAACACCGACATCTGAGGTCTCCTACGGTTCAGATGTCTGTGTCTGAGGTCACACAGACCATGTCACCTTTGTTCTGTTGAAAGGCTGAGCAGCCCTGCTTAGTTAACTAAGAACTGGGTACATGTTTCACAGAGGAACCCTCTGTGAATGTGAAGTCTCCTGTACTGTGTTCAAGGCCTGCCTTCCATATTCCAAAGAATATGATGTTTAACACTGTCCCGCTGCCGACTGTGGGCTTTCACCAGCACAGCCACAGCAGGCCTGGGGGCCTCACGCCTCCTAGCTGTGCCTGGTGTCCGATAAGCGTGCCACCCTCCCACACTCGCACCGCCAAACACGCCACCCAGGAATGCGCTTAACGCTAGTTCTGCTCTGCTTTATCACAGTTTATCTGAAGCCAAGGTTTTTTAGACATTTTTAAATTTCTGCCGCATAGAATTTTTGCCGAAGGCCCAACTCTTTTTATGATACCCTATGGCTGCTATCTTCTGTCTTGACCCCGCTTGGTAACAGAGGCCTGTGGCTGTGTGCTGTTTTAGTAATAAGATCAAACTGATGGCGTTACAATATATTTTTCATATTCTGCATGTTCAGGTTATTGAGGCTTCCAGCTGAAGGGTGTTTATAGTCATTTTGTTTATCAGTAACAGTGCCAAATGAATTTAGTAGAGAAGAGTTGCCATGTTGGTTTATTGGCAACCCATTGTTTAGTTTGCTCAACCAGCCAAACCCTCTGTATCATAACTGGCCATTTACGATAAATATCACACTGTTGTGCGAGTGTAGCTGAAGGAAATCTCAACTGGAACAGTCTGACTGATGACTGAGACTGATGACTGTTGGTTAGACAGCATGATTCTTTAGAATTCAGCATTGTTTTTCCTGGTGGAACTTGCGATGCACATACGGTGTCTTTTGCTGCTGACATAATGTTTAAATCGCACCTTTCTAGTGTATGGGTATAAATTAAAGGGTTTAATTCTGTCAGTTTCAAGCATCTAATACAAAGGAAGAATTGCAATGGTCTGGAATCTGTCCTGAAGAGTCATACAGGTTGTGGTGGGATGTGTCTCAGATCTGTTTAGTCCTTCACAGATGGCTCACATCTTGTTGTGGAAGTTACTTCCCCAGGTTGAGTTGGGTCTCTCCTCATAACTGTATTAACTGTGTATTTCTGGTTGAGCTGGGGGAGGAAAAACCTGTTTGCATCCCCCGCTAAAACACAGAGCAAGTAGTAAAACTAAAATGACTTGCCAGTGTTCCAGGTCATCTCGCCTGAAATGGAGCTCCACATTTTGCCTGAGCTGGAGCGTCTCAGATTAGACACCAGCCAATAGGGAGGCTTTATTTCCACGCACTGAGAGCACCCCATCACCCTGCAGGCATGCCGGCTTTCCACAGAACTGTATTGCGATTGGTCAAAATGCTGAATAGGAATTGAGTGTTCTTTGTGAAACAGAGTTCATTTTCCTTCGTAATTATCTGATCAGTTCTGCTGAACAGCTAACGAAGCAACATTTTCACCATCAATCCCAGGACATCATGACAATGTAGGATGTACCTTAAGCTGACAAAAATATAATGTGTGTGTATCAATGTGACTGTTTCTACTTGGTATTCTAATTATACTGGGAACAGGGGTGCTACAAAGTGGGGGTAAGTTAGGATGATTTCAAGGGCCCCTGAGTGACAGGGGCACAAAAAAATTGGAATATAATTGGATTAATCTGGGTTGGGGGCCCACCGTGATATGTCTTACTGGGGTCCAAAATCTGTAGCAGTAGCCCTGCTTGTGCAGGTAGTGTTTTTCCTTGGCCCCCCCACATTAATTTAACACAACATCACTTATTCCTAAACTAGCATCTCAGGTAATGTTTGCTGTATTTCGCTGCTATGTCATCCTTACCATTAAAGTTATATTTCCAAAATGACCTGTTTCGAATGGTATGTGCTAATTGGAATTGAGCTTTCCAGGCCAATTTGTCACTTGGTTGCACTTCGTTGGACCTGAGCATCAGCCATTGCAAGCCTGGCTCCTTGCGTGACATCTCTTAGTAGCGCCATACGAAAACGTTTTTGTATCTTAGTTCTTTTTTGTAATGGAACCCACAGAGCAGTAACGTTAAGTGTTGCTCGATTGCTGAATGCCACCAATAATTTGCACGTACAAGAAGCAGGGCACCTGGAAGTGGTGGTAGTGTTTGAGGCTCGAGCCCAGACTGTAAATGGATCCCCAAGCCCATGTGGTCTCTGGGTCCTCTTTTCCCTTAGCGCCCCCACCCCCAGGTTCAGAGCAAGGCCTCTTCACAGAAGTATTTCCAGGAAGTCGGAAAGCCTCCACAGGAAAGACGGGTTGAGTTTCCTGTTACTTTCAGGGCAGAAAATAGATTACCCCCCTAAATCATCCCCTGTGGCCCCCTCTGGCCTCAGGCTCAGCAGATACATTGCATTATTTAGCCACTTAGCGGGGGCTTTTATCCAAAACCATTTGCAGAGGTCCAAGTGTATTGATTTTTACAGCTGGAAAGTTTTACAGAATTAGTTTATCTTGTTCATAATGGCTACACCATAGATGGTACTAGTAACGTCTTGACCTAGTATGAAAGTTCCTCAACCACCGTGCTACCTGCTGCGGCTTTCTGGTCAAAACCTGTTTTTTTCTGCCGTTTATTTACTGTGACAAAACTTATGAATGAAATTGCTTCAAGCTAAACAACTAGGTATTCTTGCTTGGCAAGGCACCATGGAACATTGCATTACCTTATGCAATTTGCCTTGCTAAGTTCAGAAATAGGGGTTCTTATTTTACTCAAAAAGTAAGGGATAAATCTTATAATTGCTCGAATCACTAAATTTATAATCTGTACAGTAGAATGCCTGTTCATGTTCTATTTTAACTGTAGGCTGTAGATTAAGCATGCTGAACTTCTGGTCAACTTCTGTCTGAAGATGTTATGGCCATGCCACATTTTAATAGATAAATAATCCTATCTTATGCTCTGGCCTCATGCTGTAAGAGTGTTCCATCAACACTTAGCTGGTGGTGCAGGAGATTAGTGCCTGGACGTCCTCCAGCATTTTCCTGTTAGCAGTACTGAGAGTATCCACTCATAGCTGGCGGCGTGTCCGTATCTTTCAGCTTACATGGGGACTGTTAAGGCCTTTATGTGGTTACCTTCATGGCTTGACTAGCATAGCAAGTATGTGTAGTGCATTAGTTACCTTCAGTACTCAGTCCTTGAAGTCATGTGGCATCTGATTGCACATCCGGTCATGAGCTGATCGTTTCACTCAATTTCACACTGAGGGTTCCGGTATATGTCTCACAAGACTTTTTTGGTTGTGTTACACTTTTGTTCTGGAACTTGTATGCATGAAATGTTACATATTGAAAAGTGTATGTGTGAAATACCTTTTCATATATATGTCATTACCACTCCAGTCTACTAGTTCTTGTTTCTGATATGTTTTTTTGAGGATGTTCTTTGTCCATATAGCCTCTTGCCACGACAACCGGTGTGCAGCTGTTGGTGAGTCAGAGAGAGAAGGGGAACTCCAGGCGTGGCTGCTCCACTCTCCCTCTCTCCGATGAGTCAGAAACGGGTTTCTCAGCAGACGGGATTGAGTGGAATTTTGGCTAATGCTGCTCGCTGAGAATCTTTTGTTAGGGCAGCTAAAAGTGAGTTTAAGCTTTTAATTATTATAACCGCTGTTAATTAGTTCTTCCTTCACCAGATCAGCATTCCAGTCATTAATGAAAACGCGTTGTTTTCGTGGATTGGTCAGCTGAAACCGCACCACGTTCAGGAATGTCTTTCTGTTCTTGGTTTGGAGTCTCGCGCTCAAGCTTTGGGAAAAACACATTGTTTTGAAGCCATATTCATATGGCATTATGACAAAAAACATTACACCAGTCATGAATTTGTTTTATTAAGCTGTCCACCGCCCACTCATCGCAAAGTGCGCAGACCCTGATGTTCCAGTCTCACCTTTACCACGCCAACCTCCAGCCTCCTGAGTTACTTACGGCTGTGAAGCCCATAGCTACCATGAGCAGTAACAACAGGAGCACCAGAAGATGTCCAGAAGATGTCCTGAAGATGTCCTGACTTTCCTGGGAATCCTTGTTCCTCTCACCTTTCCTCAGGCATCCAATTGTGCTTGTTTAAAGTGTTTTTTTTTTTCATCAGAATATCTCTTGTGATATGGTCAGTTCTGTTTTCGTCCAGCTTCCAGAGCATACAAGCCCCCTCTCCTCCACTCCACTCCCCTTCATCCCAAAGGCTTTAATGAAGAGGATGATGAAGCCAGTGGATGAGAGGAACAGAGTAATGGTCACCATAACTCACTGCACCTGGGTGTATGTGTGTGGGGGAGATGGGGGAGGTCCCACCTCTCAGTAAATTATGTTTCTTTGGATATTTTTGTCACCTTCACTAACTTTCACATTTTATAGATCTTTCATAAAGAGAGGTAAGGTCTCTGTGCCGAAACCAAAGCAATCTAGTGATTTATTTTTATTTGTTTTAAAAGCAAAATGAATTACTTTGGTACAGCCAGTCCCTTGGTTATAAACAAAATCCATTCCCTGAGTCTGTCTTTAAGTTGAATTTGCAGGTAAATCGGGAAAAATAATAAAATACATAATAATAATACAGTAACAATAAAAGTATCTGCATATGGTACTGTATTGTACCTCAAGTCAACAAACCGCTAAAGCCACTCAATGTTTTCGCAAGTGTTACAGAGTAAAGCGTGTTTCTTATTACAAAGCATTGTATTCAGCCCAAAATGTATAATATCACAGGCTTTTGGCAGTCCATTCATAAGTAGGTGTTCGTAATTCAGCCATTCTTAACATGGGGACTGCCTATACTTACTGCTTAGTTGGCCACGCCTACTAAGTCATTTAGCAGAGTGAGGTCCTTTTCAGTTTCGAGCTGGAAGTATTTGGTCACTGGTCCCGGAACTGGACACACGCACTGGACTCCCTGTTGGGGGAGGGGTTTGGGTTGGTGTGAACCCAGCTGAGAACACTGCTCTGGGTATTTAAATAGGCAGGTAGCACAGGGGATACTGTGCGGATCCCTCGTGCGCCTGTGCCAGTGGGACATCCTTTTGAAGCTATCTACTGAGCTCAGCATCAAACATCAATGTTCAGACACTGCGGGTTCAGCCTGCCCGCCATCGGCAACCACATCCGACCACAAGGGGCCTGGCTCCTTTTGATCCATGCACTGAAAGCAATGCCAAGTTACAGATCTTCCACATCAAAAACACACCCCTGGATAACCTAGTGAGCCCTGCATTTCTTGATGCCACCCTGTTCTCCTAATTTGAAATAGCCAAGCTTTTGTCTCGGGTCTTGTGTCACTGGATAATGCATAATCCTGAAGAAGTGAAACCTCCTCTGATAGATGTTATGCCAGCCACACTTTTAGAGTGTTTCTGACATCATGTACAGTATTTGTTTGCTATGTAGTATGCAGTATGTCTGAATCCTCAGTATGGATGAGACAGTAGGCAAACACTTCTTGGATTACACCATCTATTATGAAATGCTATAGTATGCGACCAATGGATGCTACGCTACCCCACAAAGCCACTGGAGCTGCAGCCAGAGACAATGAATATTGCTTGCTCCGAGATTTGTGTCAAAATGGCAATGGAATTGTTGTCTTGGTAAATATTTAAGTACAAACTATCCAGTTACATAAGTTGACTCAAATATGTATAGTTTTCAACTTTAACAGGAGTCGAGCTACATTATTTGTAAATATCTGGGTCATGTAATATGCAAGACGACAACCGCAGTAGGTATGCATACAGTACATACTACATTCATGGTCGGGTAGTAGGCTTCTAATGATGTTCTGTACATACACGAGTCAGTAAGGATGCACCCTTACTGTTCATCTGCTGGGCTGCTTGCTGGTCTAACTGAGCACCAATGTTTCCTCCCACATTCATATAAGCATGTGGTGTCACCGAGAAGCAGCGAGGAGAACAGCGACCCAGTTGTGTAACTTACCCAATCCACTTTCTCTAGGCCTCTTTACCTTGCAGCATGGCTAATTTGGGGATGAAAACTGGGTCCACCCTTTAGGAAGGGACATATCTGAGAAGCCCATTTGGAGCTAGGGCTTTGGGCGCACACACTAGAGAAGCAAGCCCTCCCACCCACGCAGCGATATGTGCGTAAGCTCCTCTCCTTCGGCAAGGGTGTGTATCTGTGCCGGGTGTGTATCTGTCTGGCGGGCATGTCTCACCACTGAAGCTCTACCGGTAAATGCTTCAGAGATCAGAGAACTGCCCCCCGCCTCGAGTGTCTCTGGAGTTGACAATGAGTGAATGGACCAGAATGAGCTGTCAGAGGTCATGAAGCTCTCCAAAGATGACTAGATTTCTGCTCTACCTCTAGATGAGGTCACAGGCACACTAGTCAAAGAGTCTTGTGACCAGGAGACTGAGATTATTTGAAGAAAAGTATGTCTGTGAATTTCTTTCCTTCTCGTTCAGCACTACTGAGTGTCCCTGAGGTATTAACATGCTTATTAAGCTGTAAATATCATCACAGGTCAGGCGAGAGTGTGGCTGTTTTGGGGGGGGGGGGGTGACAAAATCGTCACCTGTGGGTTTTGGGTGTGCAGTGATTTTTCTTGTCTAGCAAGTGAGGTTTTCAGGATGGATTTTGAGCCATCTTTCAAAACAGTTCTCCCTAACGGCCGCCTGTTCAGTTCCTAGTACCAGTCTCTGTGCCTCAATGATTTCTGCTGTTTCACACATATAGCAGTGTGAGTTTTCATAACTATAGTAAGGGCTTGACTTATGTATACAATATGTTTGTTTTTCTTAGTGCATTGCGCCGACTCATTGGGGGGCATGGTTGCCTCTGGAATCCTGTCCAAGGTTTACTGCAGTCTTGTGTCATGTGCTGCCTGCCTAGGGTAAGCACCAGCCCCTTATGTAACCCTGTTCTGGATCAGCGGTTGGATGATGGATGTCGTCTTTTATGTAGAAACTGCTTATAGTGGCCTCTGCAAGTCATGGGGGGCCGGAGTAGGTGGCATATAGGCCAGGTAGGTGGGGTGTTGTGAAGAAGGCAGGCCGTTTGGGGAGGGAACCAGGTGTAATTCGGAAGCGTGCATCGACTAGCAGGAACCAGAAAGCCAGAGTTTCTGTGGGAAATGAGTTCAGTGTGTTTACAGGTTCACATGGCAGCGGTTGCTGGGGTGTGGGAGGGAGCAAGGGCGGGGCGGAGGTCTCATGGCAGCCCAGGAGGTGAGGTCCTGATGGAAATGGGCACCCCAGCCTGGCTCCAGCAGCCATATTGATCTGGTTATCCTGGAGGGGGGCGAGCACAGAGTGGGTGGCAGGGGCAGGCCGATTCAGCGGCTTTGAACGGTCCGGTTTAATGCTGCCGTGACTCACTGCCTTAACGGCAGCCTGAGTCTGCAGGGGGTGGGGTTGGGGGGGTTAATGTGGTTAAGAGTCAGCATTTAGTTCCAGCAATGTTAGGCATGTCCTTCCATCGTGTAAGCCATCAGTAATGGAATCTGATGCCTCTTCACTTCAAAACCTGGACTCCCCACATCTAAGAAAACAACAATATTCTGTTAACCTGAGCTTACTTTCCAAACCCATTTAAACTTTGTAATAGTTTTATCGACATGTTATAAGTTTCATTATTTAGGCACTGAGTACAGAGAGAACTAAAATACGTTGTCCTTAAATGGCTCCTGTTGGTTTTTACTAGCCCAGATCATATTCACTGGCAGCAGCTGGGTGGACCATCGGAACAACACAAAATTCAATTTGATACTACCCTCTAACCATCATGTGTGTGTCAGAATAATAACCCTCTCCGTAGAGTTCTATATTTAGCAACAGTGGAGCTGGAGGACTCTCGTTGAGTCTCCTGGGGAGAGAGCGCAGGTGTTTTCTAGTCCCGTCCTCCTCTCTCCCACCGCTGAAGGGGCTTCTCCTTCTCCTTGTATCCGTGCAGTGGTCCAAGGTGTGTCAGGTCCCCCCGTGCCGGCCCTCTTAAACCACTTGAACTATAAACACAACACGGCATTTGTCATGTATTTCAAAACCATCTGACCCAAGTGTGGTAAGGCCACTATTTTGGGACGCTGGCAGAAACGTATGCTGTCCATGCTGGACGTTAGGAAGAAAATGTTTGTCCAGAGGCCCTCAGTTGCTTTTGTGGGTGGGGGTGCGGGTGGGGAAAAAAGGGGACAGATTGGAGTAATTCTGACAATAACTGTGGGTTGCTGAGCAGAACAGCTGGGATACTTAGAGTGCGGTTCTTTTGCTCTTGCAAAATACTTCGTTACCCAGTGCCTCCTGCTCCACAAGCTTCCTGTTGCTTGGTGCTACTGTTGCGTACAGCATTTTAAACTGCTGCCACCTTTCAACACTGATGCCACGTTTGTCTTCCTGGCACAGGGAGAATCTTGCCTGAGTGAGATCTGCACATCTTCGACAGACAGATTTAGTCACCTCGAGCTGGAGACCTTCCAGTAGCCCAGGTGTGGGTCCACTTTTGGAGATGTTCAGCTCCTACTGTAAAGCCACTCAGTCAGGCTCCCAGATTCCGCTTTCATTGCTGTTGTTCCTCCTACATTGGGCGCTACAAGTTCAAAGACACAGTATGGTTTAAAATGAGAATCAATGAATAAGCCTGTATTTTTATCCAAAAGATCATTGATCCAGCAACTGGCATTAAAACGTTATTTTGGAGCAACTTGGTTTCTCAAACATTCAACCCACTACTGCATTCTCTTTCTTTGGAGTTCAGTCATATATCTGTGTTTTCCTGCAAGAGAGTCATTAAATTGTGAGTCAGTGCTTAGAAATTCTACATTTTCTTTAGTATTGGTCAAATCATTTATCAGGGGAAATCAAGGGTTAGAGGTTATTCTGAGAAATGTTATAAGGGGATTAATGAATAAAGGTCAGCAGAAATGACATAATTCATGAAAAAATGTAGACTATAACTCAAAAAAGTTAATATACTCTTTGTTCATGACTTGTTATGAAGCTTAGGGTAGAAAAGTCTGCTTTCTGTCAAACAAATTGTTTACTTGTTTAAGCAATGCATCCATATGCCCGGTGGTTTCACATGACAAATTCGGAATGATTTAAATAGTATTTTTTCATCAGTTGTTTTCAATGGTGACTCAGAGCGGCTCTGGGCCTAGTGAAGATTCTCAGCAGATGCAGACGTGAAGGTGCAACTTTGGAAAAAATGAAGAGACCACCATATTTTTAAAAAAAAATCTGAATTTCTAAATCCTGGTTTAATCGTGGTTCTGCTGGCAGAAGGTTAGGCTGAGCAGCTGGTTGCTTCCAGGTTCGAAATTGCTATGACAGCAGTGCACACGGACAAAATGAAGCAGGAGACAAGGGAATAACCAAAATCCAGCCAGGTAGAGGGCAGAAGCGACTTTCTAATGCCAGAGATGACAGTCAACTCATCTGGCAGTGCTTCATAAATCAGAGGACGACCTGAAGTGACCTTCAAAAATAATGGGAAACAATAAGTGGCGTGAAGTGCCCTACAAGGACAATTCATAACAGGCTCCTAGAAGCAGGACTGAAGACCCATAAAGCAAGGAAGAATCCCTTCATTAATGAGAAGCAGGGAAGAGGCAGGCTGGAGTTTGTAAAAAACTGCATATTTTATACAGTCACATACCCAGTGAAACTGAATATTTTGCTGTGGTCTCAATTTTTCCAGAGCTGTATATGAGGTCACTGCCACTTTCTCTTAATCAGATTGCTTAATGTACTTATTATTTTTCTATTAGAAACAAGAGACATGCAGGAAGGGAAAAGGGAAGTGAAATGGTTCCGGGCTGCTCGTCACGTTGAGTATTTGCTGGTCGTCCCCCTTTTTCATATAGCTGTAAATACCTACTATATGTCTTTGTTTTTCGTGCTTTTTCTGCAAATAACATATAAAATGTTGTGCTGGATGTGTCTCGATGCAGCGTAAGCTTTGGAAAGGCTTTGAATGGAGCCTGCGCTCTGCTGAGAGAAGGCCCTGCTGCTTGCCGGTCATGCTGTGCAAACCTCAGAGCAGATTTTTTGTTGTTGGGCCTCGTGGTCCAGATGGGTGATTGGCACATGGTGGGGGGGCATCAGCAGGTTTGATACCCAGTATAAGACATGCTGGTCGTCAGCCACCAGTAATGGTGACATCCAGCTTTCTGTCAGCTCTCACCTTGGTCATAGATACCTTTACTTGCCTTGTTATTATGTGCTACACTAAAAATCTATTCAGTTTGGGGAGTTTGTTACATTTAGTGTGTGTGGACAAAAAATTTAATATTTGGTATTTAAATATATATACGGGGATTGACATAACTGGTATGCAAATACGAATTCACCTTTAATAATACGCCGATACGACGAGAACGTATCGTGCATATTAACGTATATACAGCAAATGAAGTACGAATTAGCATATAAAGGTTAAAATGCACGATAATTTCTTGTCATATCAGCACAGATGCATATAAACATCGCGTTCATGCTGTTACAACAATCGATTGCCGCACGTATCGCTTCTAAAGGTGACTTCGTAGTTGCGTACCAGTTATGCCAATCCCTGAATATATAGCTTAAATAGCATAGCTTGCTGATTGTTGGTCTGGTAGCATCCCAGCGCTGTGGTTGGTTTCCTGTCTTCAGGTCATAGCAGGATCTTTCAGCTTCCACCCACGTCTTGTTTTTCTGTACGTCAGTCTTTGCATAGATGAGCTCCGATGTTCCTTCATACGTCTAAAAAAACCTACTGTGTGAGTGTGATGTTTTCTGTCTGTTACTTAATCTTTCTTTATCTGGCATTCAGATGGATACATTCCTTTATATGAGATGCGTTTCACTTACTGAGGACATTAATTTCCAGTGTTTGAAATGCGTGGGAGACAATATCCTCTCCCTATTCTGAAAGTTGCCCTTCTGGAGTTAACTTATGCAGTCCATAGTTCACCTCCTTCTTGAAATCCGAGATGCACCAGACTCCACCACCATTTAAAAAGTACCACAACCTTTTAAAGTTCTAGCTTTAATGTGTTATCTCCTTCCTAAGAGGGACTGACGAACCACAGGGCATTTACGATCTGTCTCGTTGAATGGTATCTGGTGCAAACCTTAAATAATTCCATGATATTAAAATGTGCATAAAATTCATGATATTCATACAATATATGTATTATTAAGGGGTGTTAGCCTGCATTTACTTTGGAAATAATTACATAGCTGGTCTTAGTTTGATCGTAGCCAGACTTTGCCAGCTTTCGGCTTCCTGGGAATGTGTTTTCCTTAGCCTCTTTAGCACCTGTTAGCAGTTGCTTCCTTTCTAATTGCACTGACAGCAGAAGACTACAGAACGGCACCCTCTCACCCCTGAAGCTGAACTTCATGAACTGGTTTTGCACTTCCTGTGCCGCAGTAATGCACTTTTGCGGCATTTCCATCCACCTTCTCTCAAAATGATGTTATTTAGCGCACTGGGACAGCATTGGCTGAAATGCGGCTGTGCAGTTAGCACTCTAGGACAGCATTGGCTGACATGCTGCTGTGCAGTTAGCACGCTGGGACAGCATTGGCTGACATGCTGCTGTACAATTAGCGCTCTGGAACAGAACTGGCTAACATGCTGCTGTGCAGTTAGCACACTGGGACAGCATTGGCTGACATGCTGCTGTACAATTAGCGCTCTGAAACAGCACTGGCTAACATGCTGCTGTGCAGTTAGCACACTGGGACAGTATTGGCTGACATGCTGCTGTGCAGTTAGCGTGCTCGGAGAGCACTGGCTGACATGCTGCTGTGCAGTTAGCATGCTGGGACAGCTTTGGCTGACATGATGCTGTGCGTTTAGCGCTCTGGGACAGCTTTGGCTGACATGCTGCTGTGCAGTTAGCGCTCTGGGACAGCATTGGCTGACATGCTGCAGTACAGTTAGCACGCTGGGACAGCTTTGGCTGACATGCTGCTGTGCAGTTAGCACGCTGGGACAGCACTGACTGACATGCTGCTGTACAGTTAGCGCTCTGGGACAGCACTGGCTGACATGCTGCTGTACAGTTAGCACTCTGGGACAGCACTGGCTGACATGCTGCTGTACAGTTAGCACTCTGGGACAGCACTGGCTGACATCCTGCTGTGCAGTTAGCACGCTGGGACAGTATTGGCTGACATGCTGCTGTGCAGTTATGTCCATTCAGTTTTACTGGAGCCTCTTCACTATTTTCTCTGCTGACTGAAGAGTGATTGTTCTGGACTTGATCAGTTTTGCGGTGGCTTAGTGGGCAAAACTGTCCACCGTCTGATATCCCGAGGGTTGAGGGCTTAAACTGCATCCCTGCTGTGTGTATAGGGGGTTTACATGCTCCAAAGACACACCGTTATATGGACTGCCATTTCTAATTTGCCCATAATACATATGCGGATAAGTGGATGGATGGGTAAATTTTCAATTTTTAATGAAATCTACACTATATACATATTTATGCTTGTAAACATTGGATAAAGATATTTCTATAATGCCACACACTCACATACTCAGACTGGTGTGATCAATCTGGACCTTTCAGTTTCTTGAGTGTATGCAGTATAGTCGTACGGTATGCCGTATCGCACGTAGATGCTGGCCGATCAGAGTTTTCTGACACACACTGCTCCCAGTAACGTGTACAGTGAGCGTCAACCTCACATCCAGTTGGTTCTCTGCCAAGGGTGTGGAGGGGGGGGTGAGCACAGAGGAGGAGTGTCTGCTGAATGTTTTGAAATTCTCCACACTCCCTACTGAGCTCCTATTCAAGGGTGCGGCCATTGGGCCAGACAGTTTTCACCCCTGCCCCAATCAGTGACCCCTTACCCCACGCACCAGCCCACTGCTCACACTGATAGCCAGTACTGATAACACACTCAGTGTGGGTTAAACCACTGGAGTCTCCTCTGGCTTAAGCAGGGAAAGTTATCGAATCTGCGACTTCATTAGCTTCCCGACTTGCTGGCTGCTACTTGTTTTTTGTTCACAATGGTAAACGAAGCATTTAAATTTTTTTTTTCGTAAGTGTGCATGTGGGAGAAAGTGCCTCTTCCATGCAGGGAGATGTACCAATTATAAGGAAAACAGAAAGCCTTGTCACCTTTGCTTCTCAGTCAGGCAAATTAAATTAAAATGTAGAGATAGATGATTCACTCATTTATTTTGCATATCTCACACATTCAGCCCCACACCTTATATCCCAGGCATTTTGCTGTTGCATAATAATGTGAACCTGGCCGCCCAGTTTTAAGTAACGGATTATACTGCTGGTGTGAATTCAGTGTGCTGTTGGAGCAGAGGTGAAGTTCTGTTCTGTGTCCAGGTCCTACCTTCCAAACCACCCAAATCAGATCCCAAAGATTACAGAGCTTTTTACACAGACCTGCTGCACCTAACGTGAAGCCGGAATCCTTACCGGGTAGATATCCCATCATTCTGTTGAGCTTTGCAGAATTTTTGTACGTGGCATCGCAGCCCCGTTGATCAGTTTTTACAATAAGACTGTATATGTGACTATCACAGGATTATTGTCATTGGTCATTTTGAAGTCCCTGGTCCTCATTGTCATTGAAGGGGTCTGGGTTCTTGAATCACCTGAGCGATCAGCATTCTGCAAGCAGCTGTTGGGAAGCCTCATACTACTGTCTTCAACTCGTGCATTAAAATCCCAAAATGATATGTTGTCCTTATTGCACCCTTTTCTGAGCCATTAACTGCACGGTGCGGTCCGTTTTATTTCCTTATTTAGAAATGACTGGTATATCTGTGTCACAGGGTCAATAATACATATCATCTGTCACCTCAAAATCACCAGAACATTTTTAAGTTGTCATATCGGCTCTGTTTGCTTCTCTTCTGTGCCATTTGCTGTTAAATAAGAGCAGGAATTTTATGGCGAATTCAGAGTGTAGACACCACCTGTCAGCAAGGCCTGATGTGATGCAGGCACTGTTCCCCTAAATCAGTTGTCTCACAGAGAATGTTCTGAACAGGCAGGAAACTTTTACTTCACATTACAAATCAATATGTCGCGAAGACGTTGCTTTGGAAAAATAAGACAAGCTTGATGACGGACGACTTCAAAAAGGTTTCTTTTTTTTAACATTTTGATAACAGACTCAGTTGCTTTAACAATCCCTTTAAATCTCTTTCATGCCTTTATTTCACTGAAAGGATCACAAAAAGGGTTAAAAATATTTGAATGGGTTTTATTTGGAGTAAAGCCAAGTGCCACAGGCAGTTCCTCACATGATACAGTGGTAGCGCCAGCAGAGAAATCTCATGATTAGAGGCTGGGGTGGACGGACTTTCTGTGGTTGCATATGTGTTTAACAATCGTATCTGATCGAAGAGATAAGGAATGCAGATGGATCTGAATCGTCCACCGGTTCTGATGAAACCCTGACCCTCAGAAAAGAAAACCATCTTTTAAGATTCTGACTACAAGCTATTTCAGCCGATAGTCCTGTAGTTAATCAAGTGTGATTTATCATACGTGTGTGTTTTTTTTCTTCCCTCGGTGTTTGTGATTTATTCAGTGCTTCAGTTACTTGCCCAGGGGACCAGAGGCATAAACCCTGTGACCTGTACCTCAGCCTTGCTTGAACCTCTCCTCAGTGCTGCTTTTGTATGGTTAGGATTTGTGCTGAACATTGCATGTATTACACGGGGCTGGGCAGTTCAGGGGTCACACACTGCATTCTCAGTCTCCGTTCGTGTCCGTGTGTGTGTGAGTGACCATACAGTAAGTGTTTTAACATGTGCTGGGCCCCGCAAGGTCGTTCAGTCCTTGTGAGTGGGCGATGAGGTCTAGGTTGGAGCTTAATACACTGAGATCGTTCGCCTCACAGGAACAATCTGTGCCCACGTTCGACTTGATTTCAGGACCCCAGTGACTAGGGATAAGTTTCTTAAAAGCAAAAAGAATTTCTTCACCAGAGGAAAAAAAGCAAACATTCCTCGAAGGTTAAACTCGCATGCTATAGGCATTACTCTTGAACTGTTTGGGTTCAAATTAATTTGAAGTCCTGAAGAGCTACTAATGAAATCTTGCCACAGTCGCTGCTGCAAAAGGCCTCTAGGAGTCTTTCCAGGTGCAAATCCGAGCAATCCACAATGTGATATTCACAGCAGAAAGCACAGGCTGGGACAGGCTGCCGTCTCTTTGTTATACAAGCTGATGTGCACTTATGAAATCCTTAAAGTGAAAACCACCGGCAGTAACTATGCTATTGAAATCCTTTTTTTTTCCTTTCTGTGTTTGTGCAGGTTTGTGTATACTGGGTAATATAACGCCACATTATACATGCTATTACCCCTGTGGCCAGCGCTTTCCTTCATATCTACTTCCACAAGCCATCTCCATTGAGCTGCATAACACTGAGCCCCCACATGCGGAGTTCGTGGGTGGAACTGAAGAGACTGCAGGTTGGGTCACTGTCTGCGATGGTCGTAAACATACCCTAATGCCGCCCGTGCCCCTGTCGGAGGACCTTCTGCCTACAGCCTGGAAGTCAACATTGGTGTAGATCAGAGAAGGAAAAGCACAGACAGTGGTTACAGTTACAATTATCAGTGGCTCTGAATTTTTGTTGATGAAATGTTCCACTCGGCTTCACATTCCTGGGGTGTGCACTCGTTTGATTTTCCATTCTTTCACTGGTGTTTCTATCGACAGTGTAATCAAAAACACCATTGAGAAGAGTTGACAGTCAGGAGTAGATTCAAAGTTTACTCTTTGGCATGAAGAATCAGCCACTTTTCCTCACACATTTAATTCAGTATTTATTTACATTTACTTTATTTAGTGGACTATGTTGTCCAAAGCAAGTCAGGCAGTCAGCATAACATGCAGATATTTATACACAGGTTATCTTTAATGTTTTTGAGAAAGGGATTGAAAACAATTGAAAAAAAAATCCATCTGTATATAAGTATAATATATATGACAGAAACTGCACATATTTTTTATTATTGACCGTATAAAGAAATTATTTTTCTGGAGTCTTAGTAAGCACTGAAATGTATATGTAATATCTGGAATTTTCTAGGATTTTTCTAAGTTTTCAAAAAGCATTCTGCTATATGTGCAGAGTGCGGCAGCCAAAGGAGAGCAGCGGATGGTATCGCCCGGGCAGCGGATGGTATCGCCCACCCCATGACAAAATGCTACCTTGTTAAGCATGGTGGCTCCACTTGTGAGGTATTGGAGTTGTGTGACAAATGCTGAGAATTACTTGCTAAATTAAGCTCTCTGGTTCATCAAAAACATCCTCCCTCCTTCCTGGGCACGGCTTGTATTAAGTTATGATGGGGTAAGCGAGCAGCTTGTCACACTGAAATATGTCTTACGGTCAAAATAAACTCGATGACCTACACAGACCACAGCTGAGTGAGGACGAGTCCGGTTGTGAGACCAAGGGGCTGTACCCTACCCCCTTAATCTTGGCTAGTTTAGTTAGCATCTCAGTACACCCTACCCCCTTAATCTTGGCTAGTTTAGTTAGCATCTCAGTACACCCTACCCCCTTAATCTTGGCTAGTTTAGTTAGCTTCTCAGTACACCTTACCCCCTTAATCTTGGCTAGCTTAGTTAGCATCTCAGTACACCCTACCCCCTTAATCTTGGCTAGTTTAGTTAGCATCTCAGTACACCCTACCACCTTAATCTTGGCTAGTTTAGTTAGCATCTCAGTACACCCTACCCCCTTAATCTTGGCTATCGTAGTTAGCATCTCAGTACACCCTACCCCCCTAATCTTGGCTATCTTAGTTAGCATCTCAGTACACCCTACCCCCTTAATCTTGGCTATCGTAGTTAGCATCTCAGTTGTAGGCTGCGATGCTCGTCACGATGGGTCTCAGGCATGCAGGATATTGCGTGACAGGGAGAGGAAGAATTTGTCCCCCTTTTCAAGTGGCACTGAAGCTTAACATATGTTTTAGACATGGGAAAATATGGTCTTTTGCCCACGACTGGGTTTGGAGGCAAAGATATGATGTGGCTTGGTTTTGGTGTGCTGCTTATCACGAGTCCTGTTAGCAGTTGCATTATTGCTCTCCCGAGTTGCTCTCTTTTCAGAAAATTTTTTTTGTTGTTTCGTTGCATAAGGATTCGCTATGATATCAATCCAGACAGTTCCCGTCTTTGAACATACGTCCTCATGTCAATATTGGTGTGGTTATTAAGTTCTTGTTTTCCCCAAGGCGTAATTAATCCATGAAGGTGTGCACAGTTCCTGCTGTCAGACTGATGTTTCAAAGTGATTTTCCTTTAGGATCCAGGAGCTTGGTTTATAACTGCTTAGTTCGAGGGGAAGACTTGAATGATATGCAGGCTTTTTTAGTACTCTGCTTTTTCTGTGCAAATGCGTCTGTCATTCCTGAGGGCCTAGATTCACATCTCACTGCATAATAATTGTTTTCAGCCTGCGATCCACCCTGCCAAGCAGCAATTAACACCTTTCAAGAGAAACTTCATATGAGAACTAACGGAGAGATCCTCATTTGATCCGAAGAACAGAATTCACTGTTCTCCTCTTTCAGTACTGCAAATAACACAAACATTTTTGATATGACATTATAACAGGAGTGTTTTAATGTTAAATCTGTGTTTGCTTTAATTTTAAACCATTTGTTCAGTCAGTCTTATGCAAAAAGTGATAATGCTTTACGTTACCTGCACCTTCATAATGCCTTTATAATGCATTTATAGAACTTTTAATGCCCCTTTATAATGTATTCATTATGCATTCCTAGAACCTCCATAAGCAGCATGTAAGTATACCTTAACATACCTAACATCTTTTTGTAGCAGTTTTAATATACATTAATAACAGAAATTATATGATAATAAATATTGTATTATGTTTGTTATTCAAGTATGTAAAAGCTGTTTAAGTATGTTAGGATGTCATGGTATACTTACATACTGCTTATAAATGTTCTATGACTGCATTATAAATGCATTATGAAGGTGCAATTAATGTGAAGCATTACCCAAAACTCTGTTATGGTTATGTTTACCCTGAGTGCATTTTTACCCTCTGCTTACTATGCTTAAAGCAAAGTTCAAATAAGCAGATTTCCCAAATTCCTGATTGTTTAACACTGATCCGTTGATCCAGCTGGAAGTACAAAATGAACAGTTTACCATTGTTTTATTTCATACGCATAAATCAGGCTGAATATTAAAGAAATGATTGGTGCATCGTAATGCTGTGGCAGAGAGTCCATCCAGACTGCACTGTAGTGCAGTGGACTGAGACATAAAAGAGGCCGGCCCAGCGAGCACCCGAGGAAGGGCCGGTCATCAGCCTGCAGGAGTCCGTGCCAGCGTGAAGCACGCGCTTCATGGATAACATTGTCCATAGATCCTGAAAGCACGGCTGCAGATTCCAGTGCTGTGAGGCCGGCCGAAACACCAGAGACAAACAGCAGACCTAAGCGATTAAAATGGCCAGTGAAAAGAAGTAGGCTGTGTCAGTCCGCAGAAACGTATTCAGAGTGCAGTGTGGTGTGGCGTGGCGTGGTGTGGCGTGCTACAGGCAAACAGAGAAACAATGTGTTGATCTTGGAGGGAAAGTTTCCTTCTGAGACAAATGTGGATTGCAGGAATGACTAGGCGAAAAAAAGCGCAAACCATATTTGGTACTCGCATTAAACGCATTTATGTCACACATGATTTAGTTGTGTAAACAAGTTATATGACTTTGGTTTATAATATATTGGCGGACAGAGAGCATGGTACATTGTTTTGAGAATTTAAAAATATATATCAATGAGAGAAACCCCAGTGAAATGACTTCAGTGTCACAAGTATGTAATAGTAGTATTTTTGAATTAAATGTTTTAACTTTCAAACTATCCTGCATTTATGTCAATAAGATGTGCAGTGGTTTAATCTCACAAACATTATCAGAGAAAGCAAACTGTATGTCTCTCTGTTTCTCAGCTTGTGAAGGATTGAGTTCCCAGCCTGAGAAAGCCTGACATGATCTCCTCCCAATAATGTAAAGCTGCGGGGGGGCAGAAACCGAATCGTCACGTAGCGTCTGCTCTCTGCACCGAGAGACTGGTCCAGCTGGCTTCCGTTGTGCCTCTCTCATGATCATGTATGGAGGCATGCAAGTTGTACAAACAGGGAAAAAAATGTATCACTGCCATTTACCGAGAACCAGGGGAATTTCTGAATTATGGACTGCTAATGTTAATGTACTAGAATGTTATTTTTAAATATATGTTGTTATATATCAAATGTAAGATGTATATCTTATTTGGGTTTCAGATTCTATTCAGAGGATTTGATATAGGACATTTTAATAACCCAAGCCCTGTTGACTTAAATAAGAGTCTCATTTTCAGGACTTATGGATATCCATTTTAGAGTTTGCCACAAATTTTAATAGTCCACTTCAGCCTTAGGAATAATCTTATCAATTTGTGGTACCACGATTCAACAACACACAATTCTAAACCCAGGGTGCAAATTGTCAAATTATTATCTTCAAATGCCATTTTAGACTTAAAGTCCAAAAGACTCTAATTGCTTAATGCCTGATATGGAATATGATCTGATAATAGTGAGTGTGATTGCCATACTTCTCGCAGATTGAGTGCCTGTCTGTTTGACATCATTCTGGGCCTGATACAGCTTCACATCTGTTGTAGATAAATCTCTGTACTGCTAATAAAATGATCTGATCAGTGAAGCATGTTTGAATAGATATCTGACAATGTCACCATACATTCTAGCATTCTCCCAGCACACTGCATGATCTATGACGGCAAAACCTCTTTATGTGATAAACAGGCACATAGTATTACCAAAACTAGGAGAACAGTTTCTAAATGACTTTTAACTCTTCCATTTTACATTGTCTACCCTCAATCTGCACTGTAACTGAAGGGATTACATGCTTTTGTAACAGGAAACAAAACAACATTCCTCAACTCAGCATGCCTTCACTGAAAATGTACAGTACTGTGCAAAAGTCTTAAACAAAAAAATATTTAAATGATCTTCATAATGTAAGACTATGACATTGTGTCAAAGTGTGTTAGCTTAGCCATTCCAAAACCTCTCCTAAAGTATTTGCAGAAGCCATCCAGTACACCCGTGCATTTTTTGACTCAAGCCTTAGCACACCTGGTATGGCTAATCAATATCTCATTGGATTTAACTAATTTAAGTAATTAATTAAATGAGCTGAGGGTGAAATTTAACAAATGGATGAAATGGTTGAGGAGCTCCTGAGGAGACGTTTGGAAACTGAAGCAGTGTTCTAACTTTTTGGAAGACAGAAGTAATCCTTTATAGTTTTTATTGTGTTACTCTTAATTTCCAAATGTTCTAATGCTAAATTATTTTTCTCTGAGCAAATACACACTTACTAACCAGATAAATTACTATAAACTTTCCTTTTGACTGCCTAAGACTTTTGCACAGTACTGTATATTTAGTGTGCAGATAGGCTGCCTGTAACCTACCTAAAAATACTGCATTTTATAGAACGTTGGACCATGCTGCTTCTAAGAATGCAGTAATGTTCATTTAATGGCCCTGCACGGTGTGACGTTCAGCCCTGACAAGGTAGAGACAGAGACAGTGTGGCACTTTGCGTTTCCTCTGTGTCAGGATGCTGCACCTTGGTCACTGGAACCTCCCACCTGTCTGTGCAGGTCTTTGCACTAACGTCTTCATTTCTTTGACTTAATACAGTCATACCTGATCTAAACGTTTCATCCGGAAACCACTGAAAGCAGCATGTCCTTTAACAACTGTAAAAGAACAAAGACAGGGATCTCTTAACCGGCATGAATTATTAATGCTTAATCATTCAGTTTTTCAGAAACAGTGTTGATTTAGCTTGTAGTTTAATCAGTCACTTTTAAAATGCACATAGAGACACAACTTCTATTCCTTCTGTTCCTTTCCTATTGTCTGCAAAACAATTGCTTCTCGGAGACTGACAGAAATGTTGTGATATTGCCAGTCTACATTCAGACCTGAATCCACAGCTTCTTCACGCCGGATTAATTAAACACACACAATGGGTTTCCGGAACAGGGATGAAGGATCCGTGTTGCATGGCCGTGATATCGCGGTGGCACAGTTCCATTCACCACAGAAAAAAAGCCGTTTAATTTCACTGAAACACACACATCTCTATGAATTTTATTAAGTCGGGTTCCTGTTTTGTATTCCAGAACAGACCCCAACTTAACACCCTGTTAGACATTTCATATTCAAACTATAATAGTACGCACATCTTTACAAATGCCTCGTCTATAATTTACCTTACATTAACCCATTATTTCTCAAATAGACTGTAGTGGACTAGGAGCCTCATGTGTAGTTATTTACCCTGCCTTTCTACACAATTGAGGGGAAAAGTATTTGCATTCATAACAACATTCATAAGCTCATTTCAGGATTCTTTATTGTGTAACACTGAACCCAACTAGTATATTATATAGTACATAACAGGGGTATAAAACAATGCTATCCTGATCATGCAATCGATCCAACCCCCCCCCCCCCCCTGAACCTTGGCTTTATGTCACTGGTTGAATTTTGACCTCATGGAACAATTAATTAAGTGTCCCTGGTATATAACCTCAACATGAATATAGGATCTGTGAGCAAACTCAGCTGCTTTTGTCAGGATCATCTTGCCAATCAAGCAAGCACTGGGCAAACAACCCTGGTATATAACTTCAACATGAATATAGGATCTGTGAGCAAACTCAGCTGCTTTTGTCATGATCATCTTGCCAATCAAGCAAGCACTGGGCAAACAAAGGCGAAGTTTATGCGCTCACTAATTACACACACTGTGATATCTCAACCTGGCGTGGGAGACAGTGCAATCAGGAGATAGATCCTGTAGTCTTAACTGAGATATGAAATTAGCAGAGGCGTGGCCTAGGGTACCTGCGTTTGAATGAATGAACTGTGGAACACTAGAATGCAAACCTTTTTTAAATGTTATTCCTCTGATCATGGCAGTAAACAGATGGTGACCATCAGCCAGATAAGAGACACTGGGGGAGACTTTGCGGAGAGCCCTCCAGCCAATGGAAGTGAGAAGCTGTGTGTCCTTCGCTCTGTTTACTTATCTGCATGCCCCCCCTCCCCACAGACTCCCCTCATGAGCGTCAGTTGTGCGAAGCAGCGTGGCATTTACATTGTTTACAGCGGTATCGCTCTGATTGCTCTGTTGATACAGTCTGGTCTGTCGCTCTACAGGAGGAGGCCTTAATTGTTGCCTGCTGTGCAAACACAGATGATTGGTGAGTCAAGTAGCTGCCAGTGGTTGGAATAAGGACTGATTGTGTTTTCTAATTAAACATACTCAGCATATTGTCGGAATGCGGGCCGCCCATGCTAACATTTAGCATTCCGACGTAGCCTCCGCGGGCGTTCAGACAGTGATGATATTCCTATGCCGACCTCACACTGACCGCCTGCCTGACCGAGGCGTTACGGCCGCTCCGACGGTACGTCAATAGCTTCCGGGAATCTTTACAAATACTCCTTTTCACGTCCCTAAAAATGTGACGCGTGGACAAGGAATCCTCCTAGATCTATAACGCGAGACTGGTGACCCCTTTCAAGCGGTCACGGTCATCAGCTCATTTCTCAGCTCACGGCCCCCTAGCACGAGCCTTCAGGCATTGACTGGAAAATGGACTGGGCCGCTTGCCTGCTTCGACATATAACCACCTGCTCACACACAAGCAGCAAGCAGGACAGTCAGCTGGGTCGCAGCTACGCTACCCACATTGGGATTCTACCCTTTTTTAACGTCAAACCAAATCTTGTTGCTATAAGTCTTCCGAGGCAGCTGAAGTTCAGAGGCTGAGGTCAGTGAGTCAAAGAGCAGAATGTTGTGACCCCACGTTTTTCTGCTCTAAGACCCATGGGGTTACCTTAACCCTGGCAGCCTTCCAGGAACTGTCTTACACACAGACTTAAACTACCACGTGACTGTTTATTTCTAAGTGAAGTCACTTTTGCTGGCGGTCACAGCGTGTGCCCCTGTGCCATGAGTGATACTCTTATCCCTTAGAAGAAGGTCTGGATATGTATTCGATAGGACATTGCTTTGCCCAACCAGCGAATGGCATAAACCTTTGTCAACCGAGGTCGCCAGTAGACTGTTTTATATAGCAGCTTAACCGTTTCAAATGGAAATGGGCTTTCTTGAAAACATGCTCTCCAACCTGATAGTTTCTGTTAAGAAACACTCCGTTTCAACAATGATAACATTCCATTCGGTCGACTACTGTGTACAGGCCTTCCAGTCGCACGAAAAAAACACATTCCTGACCTGTCTTATACAGAGAAAATGCAAATAAACGGGAGAGTTTTGGTATGACTGTATGACAGTTCCACATTTCAGTCATGATCATTCTCCAAGTCAAGTTTTTAGCTTTTTTTTTTAATAATTTGAGAGCATGGCTCCCACTGTGCTCTTGAGTGGGATAGGAGCAGTCCCCCCACCCCCACGGGGCTGCGACTGATGAGCGGGGAAGCGCCATGTCCTTAAATAGCCACGTGAGATTCCACATGCTCCTGGTGAGTAATCCCAGCATCCTTTTGCAGCAGGGCATGAGCCTGACTCATCTGCTCCGCAGTCCACCAGCCCCAGTGACGATTAACATGTGCTCCTGGAGGAAACTGGGGAGAATAGTCTTCATTGACTTGGGGGGGGGTTGGGGATGGAGCGTACAGAGAGAAAAGCTCCCTGCCCCCGCCCCCTGCACCCCTTCCCAAAATCGTAGCAGCTAAGTTGCCAACGCCAAGACCTACTGGCTCTCCTCAGAAAGGAAAGGAAGCTGAACCGTTAAATCTGTTCATTGACAGGATAATGAAATGCAACCGGCACTGCAAGGTAAATAGCAAATAGCGATAAGCCATAGACTTTGTTGTGTCCAGGTCCGCGTACCTCCTCTCTGTCGAGGGGCGGATCGCTGCTTTGTGTCTGGGGATGAGAGAGAATACTGCTTTACATACAAGGGAGCATAACCTGAGAATTATTGTACAATGTAACAACGGGGCAAGTTTTCAATGGAAACCCAGCAAGCAGCCTTAAGAAATGCACAATATATGGTTTCATTCAGCATAATGGAAAAAATTAGACATTCTGATGTGATAGATGTAAAAAACAACAACAGCCGGAGAATTACAAAATACGACAATGCACATCTCATATAGGCAGCGCTAAAACTGGCAATAAAGATTTTGACACTTTTTTACACAGTTTGTCCTCTTTGCTGATGATCATATGAGATCCAATAGCTTTAAACTGTGTCAAAGAGAAGTGTATCGATGCGTCATGCTGTTCTCAATCACCAGCCCACTCTCTGTCACATTAAACCAGCGAGGGAGGATCAGTAGGCTTCTCTAAACCAGTTGACCATTGCAAGAGCAATAAGGATTTTTAGGGGCATTATGACTGGGCCAGTAAAACACAGCTGCCCCTAAAAGCCCCTCACTTTTCTTGCTGCCTTTTTGTCCACCCCCTTCGCTCTGAGCTTCACCGCGGCGTGCCGGTCCCCAAATGCTGCCTGTCTGCCCTGCTGCTCCAGGTACTTTTCTCCTTGCCTGCTAACTACCAGGTGTCTTTAGGAGCTGGACACAGAGTCCTCAGAGAGCAGAGGAGGGAGCTGGAAAGTGGGGGGGGGGCGGGGGGGGTGAAATCCCATTCCCTGCTTCTGGCAGCTGGAACCTACCAGAGTGAGCTGTCGGGCTTCCAACAATCGTGAAGTTAAATTAAGAGGGGCGCGGGGGGGATTCACTCTCATGAAGCGTACATGCCAGGGTTTATAAATTGCACGCTGAAAAACGAGGGATTTTATTGGGATTTGCGCAGACATTTTAAAAGGGGTGAATGGGTTCACCACACATTCTTTGAAACAGAGAGGCTTTCTGTGTCTATAGGTTTGTGCCTTTTGAGTTAATGTACAGCTTCAAAAGAGTTTAATTGGTTGTTGGGTATATCAGTGCCTCATATATAACGCCTTTTAGAAGAGTGATGTCACCGGAGTGAGGCTGCTTTGCCATTCATACTCTTTTACTCTCCTAAGATAGTAAGTGGAACATGAGCTTCTCTACCTGATCCCCGCTGACTGTCGCCACTGCCCGCACTATAAAACCTGGAAGAGCGAGAGCACAGGAACCAGGCCCGGCTTAGTTATCGTTCAGATGAGGCTGATTGGACTTAAAATAGTGTATCCTTCCATTGAGGAAGACTTGGCAGAAAAGCCTGCACACTGTTCAGTATCACAAATGAAATCTGCTTGCTCAGTGTATGTCCCAGAATCCTCGTGTCACAGAATATTCTCCCTTGTGTTAACCGCACTGTCGCATTTGAGAGCCCTGGACCTCCGATCGTGCGCCATCTTTTGAACAGCCCTTCTCATCCCGATTTCTTAATTTCCTCGTCTCACTTATCTTGTTTCCTCCTTTCACATGTCTGTCTTCCTAATTCTTGCATCTTTCCATAAATACACAAGCAGATATATTTTTAAAATAGTTTACACAAAAGGTTCATGTATCGTGTTCAGTGGGGAATGGTGTATTATTTAGTCTTAGTTCAGGTTTTCATCATGATGAATTAAGTGTATGTATGTGTGTACATAATACTAATCATGTGCTGTGATTGCTAATTGACCTTTCAGTTAATTATTACATTTTGATATGCTTTACACTGTTGTGTCTCGTGGAGAATACAAATATATTATTAATAATGCAGTATTAATAGTAATTGTAATATAAGTAACATTTCATGTCACGTACATCTGATTAGAATGCTAAACCCAATTTTCTTACGGGAGGGACTTTGTGTAACCCTGGGGTGAACCTGAAACACTGCAGCCACAAAATGCAGAGACGGCTTTTTGATCGTCATGGTTCATTGATGTTTTTTGGCCATAATGGTTCTTTTCTTATAAAAATGTTTCACCCTACGAACTTCAGGCTATAATAGCATGAAAGGCCTTTACAACTCTTTTTGTATCCTTAAACTGTCCTTTATGGCTGGTGAATGTATTTCTGGATTGTTTACATTGATTTACATATTTTGAGCTGAAATGCACTTTATTTTTATTAAATTATTTATTAAATTGAAATCTGTGAAGAGATGCCTTGTCATGCATACAATATGCATTATATGCAGACTCTAAACTTACAAAAATAAACTGTTTTTCATAGTTTATATATAAAGTATTTCACTTACCGCCACCCACTACCCTATTCAAATATTTTGGTCCACTCCTTCTTCAATCATGCTAAGTAAAGTTTCTCACAAAGAATATTTATTTTTATTAAACATCAGTATATTAAGATGCTTTTAATTTTAAATTGTTAGATATCTGATCAATGGCACTGAAAACGTAAAAACTGAATTGCATAAGTAATCAGTTTATATAGGCCTAAATTTATTTTTATGCATTCCTTAGCTTTTGCCACAATGAATTTTACTATGTTTTACCGCCATCAGAATCTCTTGAAGAACGGTCAGAGGGCACTAGTAAAGAGACCATAATTGTTTATTCTACATCTAAATATATCACCAAACTACATACTTTTTAACACGATGAATAAATTAATAAATTCGACAAAATAAGAACAGTTTTAAACGTCCCGAAGAGAGTTAGTTAAATTTTCTCAGTTTAAGATTCTTTGATTTTAGGCTCACCACTATTTTGGGAGACACTATGCTTCTATCTTTTCTGCGCATATTGTCAAGGCCTCCGATTTAAAGCAGCATGGGAAATTTTATGTATCTGCACATTATCCAGGAGCATTTCCAGAGAAGGGGCCATTCCAGGATTGTGTCTGGCACCTGAACAACTGAAGCGCGATCCGTTACCTAAACGAAGACAACTGTGTTACGGGGATCGAAGAGCCAGGATTATGTCAAAGCTTAATCGTGTGACTTAATGAACACTTATCATGTAGCCTGAAGAAAATAGTTTTGGAAAAGAAGGCGTATGTTATTTATTTTGTATTGCTTTACGGCAAGCTTCCAACATCTTTAAACATTTTGACTATAGGAGCTACAAGTAATTTAACCTATTACAAGTGTTTTATGGGTTCGCCAATCTCTCGTTTTTCAAACATTGCTGAACACTTGTTTTAAATGTATTTCTCTGTATATCATCATACAAGCATGGTGAAACGATCGTGGCAAACGATCACCATTTGGAAGTGTAGGAGGGATCTTACAGTGCACGCGCCGAAGGGTTACAACCCTCGTTGTGTAATTATTAAATTTAAATTCATTTGCAAACATGTGCATCTCTGCGGGCGGCGTGATCGTGCATAGATCCTTGCATCCCACTAATGTGGATCCTGACCCACCGACCCAATAACGAGAACACCTCTAATGTTAAAGCAACGTGACATTTAAATGTTACTTGTGCCAGTGTAAAAGAATTCTCATTCGCGGTCACGTGAGCCAAAAACTGGGACTTTGTAGGCCAGTTGAAAGAACAGATCGCTCACCTTGCCCGCAAAGACCCAGCCTCGGGCACACAATACGGGGCAGGCTAGTATCCATGGCTCATATTAAATACATTTCCTACCGAATAATGATATGGGGTCAGTGATTAAATGGCACCACGTTTGATTATGAATATGTCGTTATAAGCCATGCTTTTCATAGTTCCGAAGTATAAAGGAGTAAAAATAGAACTAGCTAGTATAAGAAGCACGGGCACAAATTAATTTTAGAAATTCTTGCGTCTTTGAAAGTTAACCGGCTGGGTGCGCTGTAACAAGGTTTATTTTACATGTAGGACCTCATATGTCATTTGGTGAGTACATGCATAACTGAGATGACGAATTATTTTACCTTCCAATATATCCTATGTGCTTGGTCTGAAGACTGATGTTCTTGAAGCATTAAATGGTCGTCGTCCCAACATGAGACAAATCACAGATGATGACACTTCAAAGTACCACGATGCCTGTGAAATATGAAGTTGATCTTGACCATTGACTCCGTTGTGACAAGATGTGATCTTCAGCGAACCCGACAGTGATATGATGATCCTCGAGGATAAATTGCTTTCAGTCTTTAATACGCTTCACCCATGACAATGTCTTCTGTAAATTTCTATTCGTGTATCCCTAAATTCTTGATAGCCTTTTAGGCAGGGCGACCTCGTGCGTTAGTGGACGGTCCTAAGACAGCCATGGTCCGGCAGACAGACCCACTTACACTGACTGCTCCTCATTGAGGGACAACGGCGATATGAGTGGTTGCTCTCTCTTTTCAGGACGCTCGAGCAAATCTCGGGACCTCCCTAAAATGGAATTCTTCAAGGTATCAAGCTGCCTATTTTATGCACGCTAGTAAGGTTTTTCGGCGAGTCCGGATGATTGTTAGATTGCTATTGCCACCAAAAGGAAAACTGAGGCGCTACAGGCTTTTGTTTATTTCTCCGTAGTTGATATAGAAACAAAACATAATTACTAAAGTTTATCGACACATGCATTTCCTATCACAGAAAAATGGATAACCTAAAATCGTTTTCGACAACAAGGAGAATGTCACATCATTGAAAGAAATAAAAACTTGCTTTTAATAAACAAATGGCTACAAAAAGTGATTATTTGAGTGGTGCATTTATTTGAATACCTGACACTTGCCAAATTAAACGGGTTAGTCGCTTACAAGACTAATTCAGGTTAAGTACTTTGCTGAACTGTTCACATGTACCCTTCTTAAACAGTACGTCAAACAGGTAATCCTCAGATTACGAGTCCTCTAAGTTTCTTATTTCCCTTACGTGTGTTCAAGAAGTAAGACTGTCCATTTTCGATGTTTATCTTAGTCAGGGTTCTTGGCGCCTATCC
Source organism: Stomatorhinus walkeri (assembly GCA_026784285.1). Taxonomy (NCBI): domain Eukaryota; kingdom Metazoa; phylum Chordata; class Actinopteri; order Osteoglossiformes; family Mormyridae; genus Stomatorhinus; species Stomatorhinus walkeri. The sequence continues at coordinate 9,208,990 of JAODUD010000095.1, read as the reverse complement.
CAATGAGCACGGCTACAAAGCATGTGTATAACTTGAACGGGATGCGAACCCAGTATGGGCGATTCTGCGCGAGAGAAACCGGAAGAACATGTTAGCGGTCCGCAGCCAAAGCGGATGTGATATGGGATTCGAACCCACAACCTCTCATGATACGGGATTAGCGCTAGCGACGAAGCAACCGAGTGTGTGTAATGAATTATGCCGGTTCTGCGGCTTGTGGCAAAATGTCTAGGACTATTTAGCTAATTCAGAGTAAATTTGTGCACAATTGTTAAGAAGTGTCTCCTAGTGGTGAAAACGAGGAAGTACACAAGCTGGAAAAGTGGGAAAATTGTAGAATTATGAAGTTGTCTGATGATAAAACAGTAAAAAAAAAGTATTTTTCATTTGCTTAACCAGAGATTAGAACAACTGAATAAAACGGGATTACTCTAAAAAGTGGATTTTAAGACAAAGCAAATATTAATAACTGTAAAACTAAAAATATTTGACTGTGTTAAAATATAAATAGTAAGGCCTTATTTATGAATACTGTGATTATTACGACGTCGTGATTCAAACCTCGAAGACATTAGACTTAGGTGACACGGTAAAATCTGTTTGTTTGCAAATAGGGAGCATATTGTATGTCATTGGGTCTCCTTACCACCGTAGCAGAATACTCGTTTGTTGTCCGCTTAAAAGGTTGGCCATTAACTTTACACCCTATAAGGCACGGACGGGGTTCGAACCCGTGATCTTCGGTTTACGAGACCGACGCCTTACCACTTGGCCACCGCGCCTATTGGCACCGTAATTCTTGATTATGGAGTTAAGTATGTAATTAATTTATGAAGGTGTGAAATGTGTGACACTTCAGCAAGGAACCATACGAAACTCCATAAATTAAATCCATTCATGAATTAATCTTTCATAATCACTCATTCATCCATCTTCCATCTTATCCAGCACAGTGATACGGGATTTATCATGACCACTTATCCAATACTGGGTTAGCATGTCCATAAGTAAAAATACAATTTAAGCTTATATTTGGTTAGATAAAGGGACAGGACACATGCAGGACTGAATGTGGTGTGCTTGTATTCCCTTTAATTGATTTTGTATTTACGCCTACGATTTTCGTATTTTCTAATTTGTTTGAATGGTGTCAAATGTATATCTTTACTTAAATTTGTGTTAATGTCTTTATGCGTATTGTTGGTATTGCACTAGCTCACTACGTTTTAGATGTTGATAAATATACCGAAACATGGCGAACAATGTGAAAAAAATCTAGCAATTTAATTTCCACAGGCAGCGTTTCATTGTAAATCACAATTTCATCCACTTGGATGACGGCAACGGTGAGTTAAAACTAACACGTGTAAATGCTGTCTAAGTGTATTTTTAAAGGCTGGTAAAATCGTGAAAATCTATTTGGACATGCTTACTGAAAAGGTATTGTACGTATACAGTACTATGAGCGTCCAGTCAGCTGGCTTTGTTAAAAACACAACAAACCAAAGCGCGTGAGGGAAACACTGATTTCGAATCGGTGGCGCGCCCTACTTTACGTGATGACGTCGGTCACGTGACCGTGACGCGCGAACCGCCCCGACAGAGCCGGCAGCTGGAAATACTTCTCTTTGCGTGAATCGAACAAGTAAGAATGTGCAGGCAGATGTGTGCGACGTCCTGCTGCCTTTGCGCTGAGGTGAGCACGGTCAGTGGTCGGTCCTCCTCCGTCACAGTCAGCTAGCCCTGCTGTCGTTAGTCACACTGTTGCTAGTGAGGGAGCCGCCTAATGACCATTTTGTGCGTCTGTTTTTGTGTAGCAGCTGAGCGCAAGTCCGTATGGCACCTTGCTATAAGCTACCAGTGCGTAGTGCAAAGTGGGTCAGGTGAATTTTAGACGCATTCAATACATTTCTATTCGTGCGTGAAACGTAAAAATTCAAGACGCGTTGTGGGAACATAGTGACTGACATTTATCAGATTTGGGTTAATCCCAATGAAAGACATGGCCCGCTATGTCTGAACATCCGTTCTCGATTATGTCAATAAATTGCGTGTGTCAGTATGATCCGTTGAGAGAATGAGTTCCGTTGTTCGCCATTGTGAATGGCTGCTACTGTTCTAACAATATTTTCAGGCCAGTTCAAACAAACTCCATTTCGGTTCTAGCTGTCTAATTTGTTTCCCGTTTGTACCATTCCAGTCACACATATGACAAACATTAATTGTCATAATTCCAGATTCTATATATAATATATATGAAGTGTTTAGCGACGTGTTTTATAGAGCAATTCAGAGAAAGTTGATGCCGAAGCCGAGTCCAGGCTGTCAGCTGATAAAGCTTTGTTCAGCACTGTTAGAAATGTTAAGAAATTGTTTTATTGTCATTTGTGTTTTACTTCTCTAGATGTGCAAAAGAACATGCACGTAAACGTTTCTTTTCTTATGTAATAACCGTAGAGCTCTAGCTAAGCTGTTTCAGAAGATGTTGTAAAACCATATGTGCCAAGCACAACTGACTTCCTT
>JAODUD010000095.1:9125975-9136114 GCA_026784285.1 Stomatorhinus walkeri | reverse complement strand
ATACCAGTGTCGCTGTGGTGCCACACGAGCACTGACCAAGTGCACGAGTCATACCAGTGTCGCTGTGGTGCCACACGAGCACTGACCAAGTGCACGAGTCATACCAGTGTCGCTGTGGTGAGAGTGTATTCATTGTTTACTTTGTCATTTCTACTGACAGAATGACTGCAATATTCAAAACCATTTACCAGGTGTGGGTTAATATCTTCTGATGATTGTATTGCAATACATTTTTCATTTTAACAAACTTGGCTGACACACTGTACATTTTGGCACTGCATTTCAGACGCCCGGAGGTGCCAGTTCAGTGACTTTGTGTAAAATAACAATGGGTTCTGTGGTCAGTGCAGTGAGCATCTGCCCTTCTGCTTTTTGGCACTTCAGTACTTGAACCTTTTGTTTTCATGCCCCCTCCCCCATCCATGCGGTTGCCACTCCAAACTCCCCTACCCGCTTCCTCAAGTTTTTTTGGTATATGTAGTAATTGAAAATGTTTGAGAAAATTATGAAAAGCTAGCCTCGGGCTAATCTGGGGCACGCTAATTAGTTTGGACTGTTGAGATTCACTTAAACACTTCCTCTGTCAGGGATCTGATTCTTGTTGTAAGCAGAACATCTATCATTGTTAGGTGTTTTCTTTAAAATATTTTAGACGGTAGTTGACATTGGGGGGTGTAACTCTGTGGATTACGACTCTAGGTGTATCCAGAAGGTCACTGATTTGAATCCCATGGTCGTCAGCAGAGTAATTGCATTAATCTTGGGCCATTGAAGGTTCTTAACTCCAATAGCTGCTCTAGGGGGCCTAGATAAATGGCTCTAGACGGTCACACACTCCTGTGTATATGTGTGACTGCTTCTCGAAGAGTGAGATGGAATATGTGACAACCAGCAAATCCCTAATACTTTCACAGTAATGGTTTACATCTACTTGATGCATATATTCTTAGTGACAACAAAATGTGCGTCAAAAACTTTAGTGAAATTTGTGAATGATGACGATGTTAATATCCAGGGAAAATGTTTCGCCTAGAGAGTAGTGGAAGAAACATTCAGTGTTAGCAAGAGGACGTCCCCCTGCTGTATTTATGCATTTGCATGTTTGGGTTTTCTGTACGAAAGACATTATAAAAGTCCAGTCACCTGTCAGAACTTTTGTGTAAATGCAGCTCTTACTCATAAAATAAAGTTTCTACCATAGTTTCACTAACTGTAAAGTGTCAACAAAGACTTTATCTGCTAAAAATAAATGGAAAAGGTTTGTTGACATTTGGAGAATTTTAGCGGTAACGTTTCCACGGCCAACTTTTTAGCGTTAATATTTTTGCACATCTCTTGGATGTAAACCTGCTTAATGACAAACATCGGCGAGAAATAATTGTCATCAGGGTGTATGGAATGAGACATGTGAAGTTCAGCTGTTTTATTAATTTTCTCTCTAGGTTCTTGCACTACCTAGATGGCATTCATCTTAACCTCCCCAGGAGCATAGTTCAGCACCTGGCAGAGGACTTCCCCTGAGAGGGAGGTACATCTTTCTGACCTCTGGTGCTCCGTCACAAACTGCGTAGTAGCTTAAGGACAATATTTTATACAGCTTGTTTCATCGGTGTGAGTTTGTACATTTTAAAGCAGCTAACCATTTGTCAACATGTATTTTTGTATTATGCTTTAGATTTTGAAAAGGTTTTAAAGAAATAAATTTACATTTATGTTATGAATGTTTCTGTACAATCATGTTTGGTACATTTTCAGACACTCCATTCAGTCTGTGGTACATAAACTATTGAATCGTTTGCTGTTTTAATGTATAACTTGGCCTTGGAGAGCTCATTAGGTGGAATGACCCCCCAACATAAATAAATTCCATATTATGATGCTTTTTGTCTTTTTTAAACTGTTTTAAATCTTCCCAGTATAGAACACTAAGAATGAGGTATGGCCTTTATTGGCAAGTCCAAACTTGATTTTGGGTAAAACACAGTAAAACTTCAGCAACAAAAGTCTGCAGAGGAATCTAGGGAGTCTCAGTCCATACCTAATGAATCGTCATTATTTGCACTACACACTACCAGTAGAATTTCTTAAGGGATGTCCTCTGCAGTGACCTGTCCATTACTAGATCAAAGTGTGGGATTCTCTGCCAATGCAAGTCAGGATGTGTGCAAAGTCATGAGCACTGGAACAGCAGGAAGAGAGTCCGAGTGGCACTGTTCCCACCCTACTCGCTGAGTAGCTCATAGAAGGCCACAGCCTGCAGCAGGGCGTCACACAGCTCCTCACCACGGTTGCGCGTTCCCACCTGGAAGGCATTCCTGTACCGTACCAGCAGCTCGTGGGGGAATGTGACGCGGGGGGCCTTCTGAGTGGCTGAGTCTGTCATCATGTCACGGACAGTCCGCGCCCCACTTGTTCGTGCCTCGCCCACCATCAGCCCAAAGTGCCGCCCCACTGCCACACGCATCATGTTGACTGCCTTGGGCGTGGCACCGGGTTCTCCTGGTGCCACCAGCAGGGCAAACAGCATGGCCTCTACTGTGCGCAGGTGGGCCATCACGGAATACAGAGAGGTGTTCTGCAGTGAGATTCCCGGCTTCTCCACCACAAACAAATCTGCCGCTGGCATCCGTGAAACCGCTGTGGTTACCTGAAGAGCAACACACAAGGATGCTGTCAATCTAACGTTAATGTGGATTCATGTCTAAGTAACTAGATTACAGTGGAGAAGCAAAAGGATTGGAGGCAAGACTATGTTCCAGGGCCATGGGCTCAAACAAGGTATAGCACAAATTGTTACTATAGAAAGATATTTAGTTGTAAAAAAAAAAAAAATCAGAGAGGAAATATAACAATGTCCCTCAACCCATATCAGAGTTAACCTTCTACAAACTGTTTTAAGTTCAGAGTTTTAATTGTACTTTCTGAACTAGCCCCCAGTTCTCAGTTTCCAGTTTTCTACAGGTACTCCAGTTCCCTCAGTTCAAATACATATGATTTGGTGACATGGGGTGTCTAAATTGCCCATACTGTGTAGGTGTGTGAGAAAGCACCTTCCTATCCAGGGTGTCCCCTACATAGTGCTCTCTGCTGTCTGGGCTCACTGCAACCCTCAACTGGACAGGTGGTTATGAAAAATGAATGGATGACAATGTACGAGATGCGTTTTACTTACGTCCTCCAAGTACGCTGAGGCCATGTATGCTCCTCGCATAAAATTAGGACAGTCCTCCTGCTGCCAGTTCAGCACAGTTAGACCACGGTCCACATGTGCCCAGGCGATCTTATTGGTGCCACATATGATGGACACAATAGAGTTGGCCTCCTGTAAGATGCACGTCACACTATTAAGCATATGTTTGATGTGTTGTGTTCTAAGTCAACATAGTTACAGTAAACGATTCACCTTTAAAGCACTTCGGTCAACTTCAGGCCTGATGAACTTGACAATCTGAACTTTTGGTTTCCTTTTATCTTTTTTCTCTTGGGGACAGATGATAGAGTTGAACACAACCGTAGCAGTTTTGTGCTTCAGTAGCGGTACATTTACAATGCTTTCAAGGTCCCTGAATGGCCCATTCCTGTTCCTATACTCCACTATATTAATTGCTTTTTGACCTCTCAGGAGTTTCACACCAGCCAGCTCGTCCTCTGACGCCGAGTTGAGAAGCTGCAGAATGGCAGCCCTCTGCTCCGGGGTGTAGCAGTCATCCAGAGACTTAGGTTCATCCTTACACACTGTCGAGTCTATGTCTGCTATTGAAATGCGGCTCCTCCAGCAACACGTGCAGTGGAGGTATCTATGATATCGCTCAGGAAGGGAGTCCAAGGGCCGTCGCAATAAACCAGGGTGCCCTATGAATTAATTAAAAGTATACAATATCAGAATCAACAAGAATATAAACTTGTTACACAATCAATCATAGCACCAATTATATCAGTATGGTCTCCAAATTTCGCTATTTGTATGTTTTTCAAATAAAAACGCTTACACGATATTTACCTCTTTGAACTGCGGCAGACAGTAGATAGCGAACGACCCACATTGTCTTTCTACTTGACAGTAATATCCACTTACATATAAAACAAATTTACTTCAGCCTGAAGGCATCCTTTCTCAACTCACCGATGTGCACAAGACGACAATCAAACATTCGTTCCGGGGCAAGTTGGTTCCGCAGGTCTTCCTATCGGCGCACATTAGATGAAACAAGCAGACGGAGTTCTTCTCCGGCAGCGTTTTTTTAAAGATTAATAGCTGATTGAAGCCAAATAAAATATCCCCCGCCACGTCACATGATTACTCTTATATCACAAATCTGAAGCGAATATGGCAGTTTAAATTCGTTTAATAAAATAGTGCCAATTATCTAGAGAAAAATATAAATAACACAATAGTTCGAAGTTTGGCTTCGAAATCGCCTTCTTGTGACATGCAGGATTTTGTTTAGATTTTTCTTCTTATAAATGACTGTTGTAAACCTGTGCTCCTCTCCCACTTATCAATAATAGTGTACAACCACACTGCTTTCCCTAAAATATGCTGTCTATATGATATATGGCAACGCGCATTTCACTTCCCCTTCCCTTGTTTGTTTCTTTCCTTTTAAACCAGAGGCGTGCTTAACAGTAATTGGCGTAGGTCACACAGCCTTTTTGATAAAGCGGTCCTGAACTCGTCATACGCAAAACTTTGGTGGCTGTGATACAACTGATCGGTTTGCAAATTCGACTATTTCCAGCACGTATGTGTACAACTACTATAATAAAATATGGATGTGCGGTCAGTATACTTAAAATGACCATGACCGAAGACTGTTCGATAGGAAGTTAGTTAACGAATGAAAGGACTATATTTTACTTATGGCTAACTGGGACCGAAATAAAAATATTTTACTGGAATTGGTGAAACTTCCCAACAACAGCCGATGCGCAGACTGCGGCGCTCCGGGTGAGTGTGGGATATCGTGTGGGAATTTTACTTGTATATAGGGTTGTGCACCAGATTTAGTTATAATGACCGTGACTTAATTATTTGCTTGCATTAAATAATATGACTACTTATAGACAGGTGTGTTTAGCCAAAGTCAAATTAGTGTAATATTTGTATATAGGAGAAGAGAAACCGTGCGTTATACACGTCTGACCAAGTATTATGTAGCGGAATACATATATTTGAAGTTGGTTCAGATGCAGTGGAGACGTCCGATGTGAAACCTTTCTTGAAAAGATGTAGATGAAAACTGCCCTTTTCAGACTCCTAAGGATGGGTTGGCAAAAATGTACAATATTGAGACGTTCAGCCCTTCTGACAGGGGTCATTTTGGTGTTCCCATGATGAAAGCAAGTGGTTTTATTGGGTTAAATCTGTCGAGGCCTTGGAGGTAACATTGTGGTGTCAGTGGGGAGGTGTAGTATATCAGTAAAAGCGTATTGAACTTGGTGGGAAATGTGTCTCATTTGGGAGGTCAAAGCAGAGAAGAAACCTGCAGAATTGGTCACTGTGGACGGGTACGGTCATCACTGACGATAATCACAGTCAGTTAGCAACAGTTCTTGAGAATTTTTGTCTTTCTGTGGTTATTAAGGATTTTTATTGTCTTTCTGTGGTTATGCTAATGCAGTGAGACTGAGTTGCAGCTTCCAGTGGCGATGCACAGATGAAAGGTGGTGTTGTTAAAGCTAATTGTGGTAATTATTATTAGGAGTGGCTATGGTTGGGATATATAAGATCTTTTTTCACAACTCCGCTTGCAGTGATTTTCTCTGATATGGGCAGGAATATCATAAAGGTGTGTTACGTTATGTGAGGAGGACTGACTCTTTGAAATGATGAATTTCCAAAAGGTTCAAATGAACTTCAGATTTGCCAGCCAAGAAATAACACTTGAACAGCAAGAAGGAACTTGTGTTTGTTACTGTGTGTCTGCAAGGTTGACAAATTTCTTCATGTCTGAGATAAAAGTTTTTCAGTTACGTGTTTTGACTGATTTATCGCTCTACGTTATCGCTCTAGAATACCAATAATGCTGGTGACACTCATCCTGAAGTTAGACTTAAAAAATATGGGTAACTGATATTCAAATAACCAACCATATTCATGTAAAATTGACTGACTGCTTGGGAAATTAAGATTTAAAAAAAAAAAAAACCTGTGCATTTTAATCTCACGGTAGACCCAGACTGGGCGTCTTTCAAGCTTGGCATTTTCGTGTGTCTGAACTGCTCCGGGACCCACCGCAACCTGCCTGCCATCAGTCGCATCAAATCCATACGCCTGGACAACTGGGATGATGACCTGGTAGAGGTGGGCTCCTTTTCTCGCAGGGGTGTTCCAGCCACAGTCAGTATCCCATGCCCACAAAAAGCCAAAACTAAAACATCCGCCGTGGCAAATAGTCCCTTCCTGCAATGCTGGGGGTGTACACGTCATGACGTTTGCGCTTTTACGCATTGCGTGGGTATTTCTATGCAAAAAGATACGTTTCCTCTTTTTTTTTTGTTCATCAAAAGAGCAAGTTCTGTTCCTCTTATGATCACCATACACAGATTGCCAAGCTACAGTCAAACAAGTGTTGGATGTACAAAAGAGGTTACCAAGGCTTCACAATGGCACAGTAATGTAAAAGAAGGTGTATGTATATTGTATAGCAGTTTATTGCAGTACAGAAGTGACTTTATTTTTCATTTTACTCCACACTGCATTATGAAAACAGAGCAAAATTATCAAAATAGAACATGTCTTAGTGCTTAATGTTTTTAGTACACACTTTTGCTCTACTAGTTAAATTGAAATAATAGATGATGTGCACACAATCATTGTAAATAAAAAATAGGGCAACTGTTATAACTCTGTTACTGTCTTTTCATAATATCCCTTTAATAGCACTGTTCATAATATGTGGATGAATCTTCAGATGAAAATCAGTCTGAAGGCATTTTACAAGCAAACACTGTAAATGTCAATACAGCACAAGCAATCCAAAAGATAAGTGCAGCAGATTTACTCCAGATCTACCCTGGTGAAAATGTTGTTTTTTATTTTTTAAAAAAATACTTACAAATACGGTTCACAGCCATAACCCGGCCAATCAATGTACAGTCCCAGGGAATATTTTTGTTGTCCATTATCGGTCGTGTATCCTCACATACTTGAGAAAGAGTGAAAAATATAGCGATAAACCCTTCAACATCTGCAACATGTGCCTCATATCTTAATGGTTTGATTTCTGTCCATCGGACATCATTGTCATTCTCTTTCCAGATGTTTAAGTATCAGCAGAACTTGTATTTCCAATGCAGAAAAAACCATAGGCACACCATTTTCATGCATGTTACTATATTATTACTACCATAATGAATATCATTGGGTTTCATCCTGTTCCTCTGTATGTGCAGGGGGCTTGTAGAACCTCTATGTATAAACCTATATAGTTAATGGTGTGCTGTGAACTTGGCTGCAAGAAAACCTTTTGATTGGGATTTAAATGAAATGCATCTTTTTGTATGTTGTTTGGATGTTAACTCTCGGAATATACACACCTTTACAAGTATAAATGTGGCGACACCCATGATTCTCGACCTACAGACTAAAGTTTCAGTCGAAATATTTTGCTGATCGGAACCATCTTCACCGCAGTCTTATGGAGACTGCAAGCCATTTCATTCTGGGATCTATATTGTTGATGAGCAACTCTTTGGGATGTTCTGGAACGGCTCTGCTATCTAAGGCTGAGCCAAGCTTCTGTCCACTGTGTCAGCGGGAGACCAGTATGAGTGGCCAGCATGGGCCAGTCAGAGGCACATTTCAGTTAACTTTCTGTCCGTCTGGTTGTGCAGTTCATGAAAGCTACCGGCAATGCTGCGGCCAGAGACATCTATGAGGCCTCGGTCCCAGTTTTCTACTATACCCCCCAGCATCAGGACTGCACGTGAGTAGCGTAACATGACGGACATCTTTCCCTTGGCTCACTTTAACTTCAGCCTAACATGATAAAGGAAGCGTGTAAGACAGTGAAGGAAATAAACAGCCGCAGAATAAGGGAAGTAGTGTAATGGCAAGTAAGCCCCCCCCCCCCGTGCCACATTGTTTTTGGTACGAAGGAGAAATACCCAGATTTCCTAACAGGAAATTTTTCCTGACTTTGTACTAGAAACACAAAAATGCATTCAAATGGTTTAAGAACATGGACTAAACTTTCACCAGCTATGTACTGTAGTTCTTCATCTGTCTTTTTCTATATTCTTAAATTTGAAGGGGTTTTTGAACTAAAAAAAAAACTCACGTGTTGTTGCCATCCATTATATTTAATTCAAAGCATTTTATTAATCTTAAAATTGTTTTTAAAGTGGAGCTATTTTTTTCAGTTCTGATTTATGAAATACTCTAATTCTGTTGGTACTTGCCGCCAATCTGCTTTGCTGCATGCTTTAATTTTGTTTTTATTCTATCAAAACTTTTGATATTTTGTCTGTTATGACCTGATTGCCTCTGGGCGTGTCATATTTATGTGATTATGCTGGTAAAGAAACACTTAATTATAATAAATAACCTGAGCCTTAAACTCTATATGCAATCTGTGAGTTTGACTGAATAATCTCTGTAATCGTTCTTCCGTCATTATGTGCTTTTGCAGCTTTCGGACGACTTGTCCATTTGTGGTTTAGCTACGATGACCCGCTTGGTGTGAGGTATACCTCTTTGTGGGGTTTAGCTTTAGTCTAGGCTTGTAGAAGGGTATACTACAGTATTTTGAAGTTTTTTTGTGTGTCCTCCCCTCTCGGTGAATTTTATTGGCAAGATTTCAAAATAATGTTGCTTTTGAAAATACTCTCAAAATACATGCTACACTGTAGCATCTGGAAAGTATGATGACATGAAAAAATAGCTGTTGCCCAAGCCTAGTCTGGACTTTGGCCAATTTAGTTGAAAACTTTATTATTTCTTACTCTTCAGTTTATACTTTTGGACAAAATGTTTCTGACTCTGATTCAGTCGAGTCCCAGAAGTTTTCCAAACTGTTAGTCCTCAACACCTTTTTCCCCTGAAGTCTTAAAGAATTCCTTTGATAGTGGCATGGTATGATTCACTCATGTGCATTCAGTGCTAAGGGCCAGGATTACTCATATTTAAACTGGGCATTGCTAACCCAAATCAGACCCAATTGTTTGCCAAAGGAGCTAAACTATCTTGATCCCTTTATTTGGCTCGAGTCATTTGGTGGGTGGGACAGTAAGATTGCACACCACCTGCACACTAATCACATAAAGAATCGCCAGACTTTTCTGTTGGGCTACAATCTACTACAACAAAATTATTTGACCAAATTCACTATTAAAATATGCAGCAAAGTAAATATCAAACAGTCAAAGACACTTTACAATGATTATACTTCAAAATTTCAACGTATGAAAACTAAAAATTCATTAAACTTGAGTTTAAGTGAATCAGTAAAGTTTCCTGTAAAAAGCTGAAAAGTTACTTAAATATATTGTGTTTTTAATACAAAAATTGCATTTATACTGCATTAGTTAGCAATAACGTTAAATAGGTTTCTCTTAAGCTATCGCTTGTTTTATATGTGTATTTGGAGATTTTTTTCATTGTTTTTTAGGTAGAGGAAATTACTATAGCAATAATCCTTTCTCTTCTTCCCTCCCTCTTTCTCTCTCTCTTTCACCTCAGAGTTCTGAAAGAGCAGTGGATTAGGGCCAAGTACGAGCGGAGGGAGTTCACTGCAGAGAGCACACCCTTCCAGCGGACCTACGCTGCTGGTACACTAACCCAGTCCCCAGAAACCATACCCATGTGTAGTCCATGAAGTTTACTTATTTTTAGGCCTTTTCCCTCTTTGTTTTACAGGTGTTTATTTTGGTATGAATGAAAGGCTTAGAAAGTACTGCCCTTTGATCTTTTTATATTGGGGCAGAGTGTGACTGAGCATGACAAGATGCCAAACCCATGATTGGAAGGTTGCGGGTTCAAAGTCTGTGGCTCTCTGAATGATTTCATCACTGTAGCCTTGAGCAAAGCCCTTAACCCCTATTGCTGCCTGGGCTGGCCGGCACTGCAAAGCCCCTAACCCCTATTGCTGCCGGGGCTGGCCGGCACTGCAAAGCCCTTAACCCCTATTGCTGCCGGG
>JAODUD010000095.1:9050436-9067647 GCA_026784285.1 Stomatorhinus walkeri | reverse complement strand
GGGGGGGGGGCTGGTGGGTGGGCACCAGGATATTGGGTGTACAGGGGGCTACATGCAGCAATGTCTTTACCATGTAACCGCACCATAAAGCTGCCATTGTGATCCAAACAATTCGGCACTTGCTGTGTTTATGCTACCTATGCCAGTGAAGCCGTGAATATTTATCACTGTCCAGTGCTGAGCATTCCTGAAAGGCTGTGCTGTACTTCATGTGATGTCTCAATGATCAAAAGGGGAGGATCACTGTTGTATAAAGAATAAACAGGCCTGAGCTTAGGCGGCTCAGGCTCTTAATTATTAGTATTCCACCGTGAGGCGCAGGATCCACCCTGGGGCACAGGATCCACCGTGGGTTGCGGCACAGGTGTTTTGGAAGTAGGCCTTCAGCATCATTGTCTATGTGATTGTGTTGCATAGTCCACAAACTGACGGTGCTAAACATCTGCACTTTAATACTTATTCTCAAGAACCACTGATGTCCACTGGAATAATTTTGCCATTGAGTTTATGGTATCCAGCTACATGGAGAGTGCAGTGTGAGTGGCATTTTCAGCCTCGGAGGGGGTGTTGGACATGTTAAAAACACAAGGTCTGTCTAACCTGAATACCCGCCACAAGTTGGTCTGTTTAACTTGTCCACAAAACAAGGTTTAACCATAAATATTTACCATTTGCAGCTGAGATAAGTGCTCGTGCATTTACATAATTTTGTAAGTGCAACCCCAACACAAATGTATTTTGGTTCTGTTTGCGATCCCTAATTCAATGATTCACTCGATTCATAAAGCATCTGAGGACATCCCGAGAGGGTGTCTAAGCGCCAAGTACTCGTGGAAATGTAATCTGCATGGAGGCTGCCAGGTTTTCAGACTGTATTTCTGCGACATGCATACATTTGGTTCGTGACGCAGCACCAAATCTGCTTCATCTGTTTGGCAGCTAGGAATAGCTATGAAAAAACAGCCATGGCAGAAATCGCCCAGTGACTTTCAGTCATTTACATTAAAACTCCATCAGAGCAGCTGAGAGATGCATGGAATGAGAGATGTTCATGCTGGAGGATAAGCCGCTGAAATGGGAATCGAAAGCGGAGGGATAATCCAGCAATAAAGTTCAACTGTTTTTTTCAAGGGTTTTTGGGTTCTGCTTTTATATAACTGCAAAAGTTCATTCCAACTTTTAATTGCCATGGCATCGCCGAATGAAACCTAAGTTTATGGTGTTTTTCTGGGGTTTTGCTGCAACTTCTTCATATATATGAACATACCCATTGTATAGACAAAAGTATTGGGACATCTGGCCATTACACTCCAGAACTTTTATGACATCCCAAATTCATAGGCATCAATATGGAGTTGCCCCCCCCCCCTTTACAGCTGCCACTCATCTGGGAAGGCATTCCACAAGAATTTGGGGTGTATCTGTTGGAATTTTTGTAAATTCATCTCTAAGAGCATTTACGAGGTCAGACACTGATGTTGGAAGTGAAGGCCTGGCTCACAATCTCTGCTGTAGTTCATCCCAAAGGTGTTTAACGGGGTTGAGGTCATGGGGAATGGAATTGTCCAGAATGTCTTGGCATGCTGAAACTTTAAGAGTTCCCTTCCCTAAGGGGCCTAGTTCAACCCCTGAAAAACAACCCATACAATTATCCCTCCTCCATGAAACTTTACAGTTGGCACAATGCAGTCAGGCGGGTAATGTTCTCCTGGCATCTACCAAACCCAGACGCGTCCATCAGGCTGCCAGACAGAGAAGTGTGATTCGTCACTCCACAGAACGCGTTTCCACTGCTCCAGAGTCCAGTGCCGGCCTGCTTTACAGCATTCTGTCTGACGCTTGGTGTTGCTCTTAGTGATGTGAGGCTTGCATGCAGCTGCTCGGCCATGGAAGCCCATTCCATGAAGCTCCCAGCGCACAGTTTGTGTGCTGAGATTAATGCCAGAGGAAGCTGGGAATTCTGCAGTTATCGAGTCAACAGAGTGTTGGTGACTTTTACACACTGTGCGCCTCAGCATTCAGCAACATTTACCTTTTACTTTACATGACCTGCCGCTTCGTGTTTCTGTTGCTCCTAAACACTTCCACTTTGAAATAATACCACTTACAGTTGGAATATCTAGCAGTGAAGAAACTTTTGTTGTGACTTTTAGTCTATATATGTGTGTGTGTGTGCGTGTGTATCCATCACTGAGGCCAACAATACAATGCAATAGAAAACAATTGTTACACCAGAAAACACTTGGGAGAGACCCAAGGGCAGAGCGGGTTCTATTAAATCAAAGGCAGCCAAACACAGAATTGAAAAGCAGAGACCCAGTGGGGGTCATGGAACGGGTGGGTGAAAAAGCCAGAGAGGTCAGTCCTAGACAGACCACACTGGATGGGCAGACATGGAACAGGGGTCGGGGGCAGATGGTCCGGGACTGGAACACAGCGGGCAGGTCAGGTCAGGGCTTGCGGGAAAGAGCATCAGAGAACGCTCTGTAAATCGCTGCATGGACCAACAATAGTGACGGACTGAGCGCGAGGTGGCCCAGGACTTTAAAAGGGCAGTGTCAGGTGGGGCTCCTTTCAAGGGGGTGTGACGAGAATATGATGCTGTACATCATACAAGTACAGAAGCAGGTTGGGGAGAGCAAATAAATCTAAATAGAACATTTTAGGGTTAAAAATCATTGGTCACATTTCTAAATAATAAAAGCATAGGACCTCTTCTGATAGTTATATATTAATAATTCAGATTTTACTGACTGCGACTCTGAATAGGACAAACAGTTTCAGAAAATGGATGGATGGATTTTAGTGTTGCAAAGATGTCAGAAACAATCCCAAATTGTATCCAGTTTTTAATCAGGAAAAATGCATTGAGAACATTTTTATATGCATACATCACAACTGAAAAATTTTTAAACTCAAATTCAAAACCTTTTAAAAGTCTCTGTCAAATAGTTGCCTAATGTTTAGCCACTCATTGACCATGACATCAAAGTCTGTGTAAAACTGAAGGTCTTTTTAAGGTTGAGAGAAAGACATTCCTGGTTTTATTTTGGGGTTCTGTGTTGCAAAAGAGGTGTTTGTGAGGAATTGTGGATCGGGCAGCTGTGGACAGTGCTAGAGATGGATGGAATTCCTCAGACGTTGCCTAGGGATGGGGAAACATTCCGGGGCCCGGGGCAGGGTTACGTGGGAAGCGGGGGCAGTCGCCGAAACAGGACCGCAGGGTGTCATGGCACCGTGGGCTGGGGTGAGTCCAGAGGCGAACTTGGCGAGAGATCAGCCAGGTCCCTTGGGCATAAACGTCTGGGAATAAATAATGAAATTATTATCTATCCATCTTAGAGCCCAGAGGTGGATTTACAATTATGGATTCTCAGGCCTTTTCAGGCTCGATTTGCATGGGATTATAAAATCTGCCAAATTTCTGCAGCTTCACTGCAGGCTACGGTGCAGTTTAATCACAGTTTCTCACTGGTGTTCCTTGACCTTTTCAGAAAAACCGGGAGGTGTAATCTCTTCCGTGTGCATTTTCCAGATGAGCAACAAACGCTCCAACAGCTTCCGACGGGCCATCCTGCAAGGCGGACGGCAGTTCAAGGGGGCGGTCTTACGCGAGGAGGTGGGGCTAGACCTCTCTCAGCGGCTGGTGCGCCACATCGCCTACGAGACGCTACCCAGAGAGATCGACCGCAAGTGGTACTTCGACAGCTACACCTGTTGCCCGCCGCCCTGGCTTATCCTGGCTATCACCATTGCCGAGGTAGGCCAGCTTGTGATTGGCTAGAGGCTAAAGAGTGAATACAATGGCACCTGAACCCTAGAGTCGATCATTTTAATATTAGCATTTTATCTTTCGAGCTACACGGTGGCTTTCGAGGAGCCCTGTTTTCCGTTCTGCAGTCACATGCACCCGCATACATATGAGTGCGCGGCAGCGCGGTCAACAACAGGGTCTCTGCGAAAAACATTATACTGTTAATACTGCAGCCAGTTAATATACCATCAGTAACATTTCATATAGGCACAATAACAGCAACATAAGAATCATGCAGGAAGTTTAACAGCCTAAACGTCTCAGGGGAGCTGAGCTCTTCTTAACTCCCCCGTAATTCCAACCATGTTTAGAAGTTTTTTTTTTTTGTCGCATTTTTCAGTTACGTATTTTTCTGCCCCCCCCCCTGCAGGTGGCAGTGTTTCTGTATTATAGCCTGCAGCTGAACCGCTGGGTACTGCAGGTGTCCGATCCCCTCTTCCTGAAGGGGCCGTTGCCCTATCACCCTCAGCTACGGGCTCAGGCGTGGCGCTACCTCAGCTACGTCTTCATGCACGCTGGGTGAGTGGCGGGGAATCGAACCCAGCATCGTCACAAGCTGGCCAGCCAGCGGGCATGAGCATCGGCGTATTGAGAGAAAGGTGTGAATCTGTAGGCCAGAGAACTGATCGTTCTCATACCAGAGCTTCACAGCTCGGTGGTTTCTGCTCGCCTTCGCACAATCTAAAGCGGTCATTTCCCAACTGTTAACAGTGTCCGTTCTTGCAATATGTGGATAATTACGTTTATACTTACAAGCTACTTGACATCATGCTGGATACGGGGGGCCAGCATTTAGCTCGTGCCTGACACAGCATGGAAAGCTTAAACTGTTTCTTTTTGGCCATTGGATCGGTGCTCAGTGCTTTATTTGTGACTGAAACACGTGTAATATTAAGCAAATATTAACAATGTATTACATTACATTTTCTCATTACCGTTGGCAGCATAGTGCAACCGATAGGTTTCAAAATGGGAACATGCCCTTGAATAATCAGCAGTCCAACCAGTGTGTGCTGTGACATGAATTAACTATCTGTCCTTAAGTCATGCAGCTGTGGATCCCGGTAATGGTGCCTGCAGATTAGAAACATATCTGTGCCACTTAGCAAGACCCTGAGTTATATGCTAATGGTCTCATATTAGCCCAGATACAGAAGTGTACACAAATCCCGTAAATCCAGAATACCTTGTTATGAGAAAGGTATAAAAAAAGAAATGAAATGATGCTCTATTTGCCAATTGGGTAGAGGTATATTGGAATGCTTATTTTTGCACATATATACAGTTGAGACCGAAGCTGGGGGTCTCAGTTCAGCGTCAGCCGTATATCTGCCGCCCCTGCAGCAATTCAGAGGGTTAGGACCTTTCTCAACAGCGCAAAGGGAATTCTGACTTATGCAGATGCTGTGGCCCAATAAGCCAAATATGAGAATTACCCGTAAGACAGTAGGGGTATTTGGCTATTTGACAGAAATAATGGGTTCTGGAAGCACCTTAACTTGGTGTTTCTCAATACCAAGAATGCAGAGATCGTACATGTGGTCTTTGTAAGGCCAGTCATGGCTCCCAAGAACGAACTTTGGGCACAGAGAATTATGGGATTGGTCTCGTCCGGCGAGGATGCAAATGATCTATCCTTGACATTCGAGGTGGGGCAAGAATGACATGATTTTTACCGTTCTCTGTACTTCTGTTCCCAGTATTGGAACTGGTCTTCGGCGATGAAAGATGATGTGAAATTGCCACACAAGAACACAAATACAGTCCAGTAAATAAATTCATAAACACCCATTTTTTTAGATTTTTTTCTTTTCATGTATGACCGTGAAATTCGCTGCTCACCGTAACCCTGTATTTGATCGAAAATGCATGATGGTTGACGACGAATCGTTTTAATGCTGTAGCCTTGTTTTCGTGACGTTTGCGATCTACAGTGAAACAGAAAAAGGCACTTTGTGTGGAAAGCAGACACATGTCACTGTACTCAGCTAATCAATCCCACTGCTGTGTTCAGACTGCAGAAGGCATGACCTCACCCACCGTGGCTGTCAGGCCAAGGCTCTGTGTGGATACTTAGTCTCTGCCCGCCGTCATTTTCCCATTCTTTCCGTCTAACTGCATGGGCCTTTGCTGGTCTTGAAGTGCTTCCATGTGGAACAGCAGCATGATTTTAAGGGCATGAGTGGATTGACCTACACCTTCCTGTATTATCCTATCCCTCAAATAGAAGAGAATAGAACATACTGCACTATGCAGTAGATAGTCGCTTTCAGAAAACAGCGAGACAGATCTTTTTGTGGGTTTTCTTCTGATTCTTCAGCACAAAAAACATGTAGTTATGCAGGTTGGTTGAGTATGTGCATCTGGGGATGGACTGGCATCCCAACCCAGTCTGTGGGGACCCTCGGACAGTCCTAGTTTTTGTTCCATTCTGGCTCCTATCCAATCAAGAATACCAAATACCTGGTATAGGTGTGGTGGGAGCTGAGGGGGAGCAAAACATGGCTGTGCGGGGGGGTCCCTGAGAACTAGAATGTTGCCCTGCCTTGTGCCCAACAATTCCAGGGATAAGATCCAGAGTTCCTGTGTGACCCTGTACCAGATAAACGGTTGGAAGATGGATGGATGGATTGAGTGAATTCCTGAATTCCTGCCTTTTATGCAGGTCACAGGTGTTTGGTAATATAAATCTTCTTATTTTAATTTTATTCTCAGCCAAGATGCTGACAATATTGAGAATGTTATGTGCATGCAAACACACTCATTGTCTTCATGTCACGTTATTGCCTGGGACAGTATGGTCAGTAAGATCTATTTAAAATCGAAATAGCCAAGAGTAAAACACACTTCATCATACTAATAGAGATGGATTATAGCCATCCACAAACACATCTCGAGCAGACATATCATCCTTGTAGAAGCTTTTATACTTCAATACGTAGTACATTGCTATATCGATCTTCTGAGTTTGGTGTTTGCCGGAGTAATTTTTAAATAATAAATATTATAATGCTATATTAAGAGAGTACCATATGGAAATGGTAATGTAGTTCATGAAGATGGAATTATCAGATTTTTATTATTTTGGTTGATATGGTCCTGAAATCTCTACTCATTCAGCAGATGGCTTTGAGGCATTTTGCATGTATTGATTGTTCAGTGAATATAACTTTGATTCCCTGATAACGGTTAATTTATAAAATGCACGGCAACGTATTTGTGAGGAGAGGAACCTCAGCTCGGTCCTGGGAGAGCTTGGCGGAGACGGACTCAGTCAGAGGGTTCAGGAGGTTTTCATAAACGCCGCTAACGTGTGACGTTCTCTCGAAGGCAGTGAAGTGTACGTCAAGTATGTCTAGCCGCAACCGCATCTGCATTACCTACTTCTGTCGCTATATTTAGTCATTCGGTAATTGCTTTTGAAGACCATTGTGCTCAAAGTGACAGGCCTTTAGAAATGTGATAAGGCTGAAAGCTTTGGGATTTTTCGTTCTGGGTTTTGCAGTGACCTAACAGGATTTGTATTTAAACACCTTGAGGGCTGATTTGCTAAATGAATTCCAAGTCAGTCTCCCTACAGCTGTAAATCTACACTACCAATCAAAAGTTTTGCACACACTGAGATTTTCTACATTTGCATGTTACTCACTTAACATTTACTAAAAAATACACTCAGCATTCAAGTAAATCTATCTTTTGAGTATTTTTATTAGCAAGAAAATGTCATATCTTTGATTCATCAAAGTAACCTCCTTCATTAGTTATAACAACAGAGCAAATCTGAGGCATTCTTTTCTACAAGGGACATTAAATACTGTTCTGTTTCATGAGATGAAACAAGTTAACTAGTGCATTTAAAGTTAAAGGACAGCCTAGAATTTGACTCACCACACAATCAGTTAATAGGATGTCAGACATGCACTGTTATATACTCTTTCCAAATGGTAAAAATCTGGGGTGTGCAGAAATGTTTGACTGCTAGTGTATATCACAAAAGTATATAAATTCAGCAACTGAGGTACGATTACATCAAAACAGTGTAAGACAGATAGCATATAATATAGGTCCTATATACACTCAATATGCATACAATCTTCAAAGTACAATAGAAGCTGAGACTATAAAACTGACATAGAACTTATAAAATGCACTGAAAAATAATTATTTAAAACCCATGAGGTATAAATCAGTCATATGGAATAGATTCTGAAATGACTTATAAGTGAAAATGATCTTGTATTTAATTAAACATTATTTTAATATATTCATAATAATAATAAGCCACATTGGAGTTCAAATTTAAATTTCAAATACGAGGATTATCCGTGCTCTATATCCATCCATATCATCTTGCATAACCATCTATTCTGTAGTGGGTTTGTGGTGAACCTGGAGCCTATTCCAGGAGGCATGGGGTGCCTGAGTGGGGACACGGTGGGGGGGTCGGGCACCCGTCACAGGGCACTCGCTCATACACACAACATGTGTCCTATGGGCAGTTTAAAGACATCAGATCACCCTACCAGATGTTTTGGACAACAGGAGGAAACTAAAGAACCTGAGGGAAACTCGTGTGAATGTAGACAGGATGTTAGTTCCATACCCAGAAATGGGGGTAGGATTATAATTTACGGTCCTGAAGGTGGAAGGCCATCCATCCATCCATCCATCCATCCATCCATCATCCTTTTTCCCCCCATTTCCTATCCTGGTTAGGATCCTGACAGTGCTGTATTATCTACCTGAATTCTAGCATTCACCTCACATTCAAACAGCTCCTGAATCTTGGATGATTTGAATTTGACTGATTGCTTATTTAATACAATATCAAAAGATGTTCAGGTTTAAAGCAGCCAGTGAAGTATGGGCTGCTCATCCCTTAGTTTGCTTTGTGATATGAATCACCCCTTGACAGTAGGACTGTCTCTTGTCTTGAAGGCTAATCAATACCTTTGCCCTAGCTAGCATAGCTGTCAGTGTTGTGATCCGCATATCATCGTCAGAGGTATTCAAGGACGTGACCCCTTTAATCCAGGCGCTTTCCCATAATTGTAGCAGGTGGGTATAAGATTCACGTACTCCGGTCATGTGGGCTTGGGACCGTGAGGACTTGTTCAGGCTGTGCTTGATTTGTGCTCCATTCAGTGTTTCTGTGAGTGTCGCAGGGCAAATAAAAGGAATACTAACCATTTTCTGCTTAAAATTAAGCAGCTGTCGATGTATTTGAAAGTGGACCATTCGGTTTGTGACAGGCAGGTCGCCGCAGTCACCTCCTACTGCAGTCATTTGTGAATTCCAACTGTCACACCAAGGCACATAATAAGCCATCCAGCAGTTTTAAATCTCACAAAAGAGGGCCAGTGTTCGAGACGCTTCCACACCGACTCGCTTTCAGGCGGCAGCTGGAGTCCAGAGAGCAGCTGATTTGGCCTGCCGACTATCCGGATGTGTCTGTGTGGAGCTGCAGTCAGCACTGTCGTTTCTCGCTGACTGTCCTGCTCTGTGTATAAAGTTACTATTGACGAAGCAGGAATCCCACACCAGGGATTCTTTGACATGAAACTTCTCTGTCCATCGAGGTTCTTCACTTCCTCCCAGGTCCTTGTCTGCTTTTAGAAATTTTTTTTAAAAGCGGTGCCGTGTAATCATTCAACTCAAGAACTTTCCGGACCACAGAGACCTGATTTGGCACCTCGCTTCCAAGAGAACAGAGCGCAGCCGTGGGGAACCTCTTGACTGTTTCCGGCTATAAGGTTTTAGTCCCGGGGTAAGAACATTCCTTGACGGTCACGTTTCTTTCCCAGCATAGAGCACCTCGGTCTCAACATGGCCATGCAGCTGCTGGTGGGCGTGCCCCTGGAGATGGTACACGGTGCGGTGAGAATCGGCTTGGTCTACATTTGCGGCGTCCTGGCAGGTGGGTCGTGTCCGGCGTGTTGCTTGAAACCCTGCAGACCCCAGAGCCTTTTATAAACGGCCCTGTGCCTGCATCACTGGTTGGACCCCGGGTTCACCTGCAGCCCTTCTGGCCTCTGACATAGCCTTTGTTTACAGCCTCAACATGCACTTCAGTCAGTGACAGATGGCTTGCCTGTTCTCTAAAGAGCCTTCAGCCAGAAGGACAAAAGACAGACTGGATTGTCCCCAGCACTCTCTTAACCTGTGTCCTCCCTCCAAATGTCTTGGGAGTTGAGGGGGTTGAGAGTGAGGTTGTGCATCTGGGCCCCCTGCTAAAAAGGAAGTGAAGGACGTAAAGGAAGGCCCTTAATCTCTATTACTCCACCTACTGGCCTACTGTGCTTTCTCAGAATTGCATTGCTTTGGATAAAAGTGCCTAGTAAATGAACAAATGGTAATATCACAGTTAGATGCAGCTCAGGCCGCTCCGCTTCGATATTAGACCAGATAAGCCCTTAATTGGGGCCTAGTGCGGCGTGCAGGAAAACACTGCGCGTTGAGTCTGATGAGTTGTGATTATTATGGTTTTCTTCCAAATAAGACTTGCACAAACCGTCTTCGCTTTTCAGAGCTGTTCCTAGGCAGCATAGCAAGCTCAGGCTAGATATTTAAATGGCGGGTGTTAGGCTCTGACAAAAAACGCAACTTAATGGAAGCGTTAGAGCTGAGGTGGAGGAAGTTCTCAGTATGTCGGATTAGCATGCAATTCTTATCATTGGCCTGTATGCCCAATTTCCACTTACCATGTCATGCCTGAGAGGCGTCGGACGGAACACAGCTGCTAAGCAGGAAAACCTGACCTTTGCATGAAATAGGGGTGAAAATGCACCATAAATCAGCCAGCAGACAGCTAAGTGCCCGTGGGGGTCTCTCTTATGTGGGTTCCCCACTGTATTAATTAGATTTAGACCTTTTGGGCCTGGGCTCTTGTACCTTTATTTATGTTCTTGGTTATTTATTGCTGTTATTCTAATGTGTGTTTAGGGATAAGCACTCAGCTGGACTAATGGGTCAAACTATGTCAAGGGTCAGTTGTCCAGAAGCCTGTTTGTCTAAACCCAACTGCTTTGCCTGCTGCGGTGACCTGATCTCAGACCAGCAAGAGGGCAAAGAGGCTGTCGAGTAATCCTCCTTTCTCTGTGGCCACATCTCACAGTGACTTACTGGAAGCCGTACCACAACGGTCAACATTGTACTCAATGGCCTGACTTTAAGAGAGGGGAAGAAGCTTGAGTGACATGTTTGAGTGTGACAGACAGAGGAGACAATCGGGACAACCCTCAGAAAGAGGGAATTATTCAAGCGATAACAATACAGACCCGGATGTCATCACTCAAGGGTAGAATAGAGACCTGATTGGTTCCCAAGCATAATTATAACATTTGGAATAAAAAGGTTATTTTTTATCACGTTCTCCCTTGTCTTTATTGAATAGCACTGATTGCCATTTATAAAACACAAAAAAAGCTTGAAAAATTTCCCCTTCCACTTGGCTGACTTACATGGATCCACACCAGACTTTTGGTAATTAAAGTGAGTGTGCAGAACAGGCTTTTTGGAAGCACCTACCAGCCCTGATTGTTGAGTCTCACCTTAGACGTGTCTGGAGCTCTCTCTCTTTAACCCTTTCCATGGCCTGATTCCCGCCACACATTAGCTCGGTCCTCTTCATATTCCTGAGTTTCACACGTCCATTGTTTGGGGAGTTAATTCTCATCGGCCCGTGTTTCTCCCCCGCCAGGGTCATTGGCGGTGTCAGTGGCAGACATGACCGCCCCAGTGGTGGGGTCTTCAGGCGGGGTCTATGCCCTGGTGTCGGCCCACCTCGCCAACGTTGTCATGGTAAGATCCTTAATGCTACTTTATTTTAGCCCACATGGTAAACTACAACTCTTCTGGCCGGACTTAAGAAGGATAGATCAAATATTGTCCTATTGTCCTGTGGCCGTCCTTTGCAAATCACCCAATGCCTGCGGTTGGAACTCTCACGCTCCTGGTGTTTGAGGATCATCCTGCGTGTGTGGGGTCTGTGGCATCATAGATGGGATGGAAGCCTCTGTCTGGGGCACCGTTAGCATCCTGTAGGCTCCCGTACCGGTCACAGCTGTCCATTTATGGGTCGGATTTTTATTCCCTTGGCCATAGTGCATCTTTCTTGTGACTCTGGTATGCCTGATGCTCCGAAGAGGCTATGCCAATGGCAGTAAAACCATTAATTCTATCCTTGGCATAATGGGATAGTTTTATTCATCAAAAGGTTTAGGGTTCTGTTGCTCCTGAAATGTATTGGGATATGTTGAAAAGAACCAAGCAAACCGCACTGTCTTGTATATCTACCTTCCAGAACTGGTCGGGGATGAAGTGCCAGTTTAAGCTCTTCCGGATGGCCATGGCCCTTGTCTGCAGTGAGTCTCCATTACTTTCGGATTCAGATGGGGAGTTAGTGCTTTTCTCAGTACCCTTTCCTGGTGGGAGTTATGCCTTAGAACCAAACGATACCTCCCAGGAATGCCTTGTCCAAAAGCATCTCTGTTTTTAGAAATCTCCGGCCTCAAACAGCTGCTGAGAGGAGAGTAAAGCTTAATAAAGAACTGCCTTTGAATCAGAATCTCCGGGAAGCTACTCAAAGCTACTAGCCCGTAACCCACTCCGGCAGCGGATAGACTTTCACACTAATTACGCACCTTAGTGTCCTTGTATTATTTTTCTCATTATTAATTCGTTAAGTAAACATTTGCTTTGGAAAATATCTGGCATGTCATTAACTGACTGGTGGCTTCTTCTGGAGCACGGCGAGCTGTATATTCCTGCTTCTAACGTGAGCCGAATGCCAGCGAACCAGAAGGTGCATCACTTCCTTTTTTTTTGCTCTGTTGCTTTTCCCTCGTAGTGAGTGTGGAGTTCGGGCGGGCTGTGTGGCTTCGCTTCTATCCCCCGCCCTTCCCCCCCTGCCCCAACCCCAGCTTCGTGGCCCACTTGGGCGGCGTGGCCGTGGGCCTGACGCTGGGCGTGGTCGTGCTCCATAACTATGAGCAGCGTCTGCAGGAGCAGTCCCTCTTCTGGATCTTCTTCTGCGTCTACACCCTCTTCGTCCTCTGCGCCGTCTTCTGGAATGTCTTTGCCTACGGACTGCTGGATGTCAAGCTACCTCCGTCTCCGTGAGTGAGAGAGAGCGAGAGAGGAAGAGCGGGAAGGCGGGAGCTGCCGCAGAATTCTGTCCCAGTTTGCAGCTGCCCAGGTGTGAACCAGTGTGGTGTCACCTTTTCCATACTCAGCCTGTTATCTCACTCCTGTGGGAGTCTGTGGCAGCACCTACCATTAACCGTAAGGTGCCTAGAAAATCTGTAGTCATCATGATTGCAGCAGTAATGGACAAAAAACATACAGCAAGATGGCTTTAAAATGGGACTGGTCTTTTTTTAAGCCATCTGTTTGATAGACAAACCCAACAGGAGGTAATGTAAAAACTAAAAAGAAGTACCAGTCCTTCAGAGGCCCTGGAAATGCAGTGAAACAGGCCTTTTGGATCTCCAGGGTACTGTAGGATCTGGCAATGCAATTATGTTTTTTTGTGCCATATATTACAGGAAAAATATGTATGGTGTCTGTTTTGTATTGTTTTAATGTAGGCCAAAATTACTTCTGTTTATTAATGAGGGGAAAGTCCAAAAAGTGTGTATGTGTATTTATTCATAATGGAAGTGGATTTTGTCAAAAAAATGCATGTCTTTTGTTATTTTGTTGGGAAAAAAGAGTGAAATTGTCATTTTAAATATACAAGAAGTTTCTCTGTTTGCCAAAAATATACAACCAACAGAAAAAAGGACAAAAATAGCAATGTCAGTGCATTATTATACAGTGTAAAATGGAATCTTGTGGTGTAAAATATACCGAGGGGCCTCCGAGAATGGCAGACTGTGTGAAAGATACTTACAGATTTATAGGTTCCTTGATGGTGACTGAGCAGGTGTCTTAAAAGCAGTGTTTTATAAAGCAGTGTTTGTTCAAGAATGTGACCGAAGGACAGAGCACGTTACCCCCCCCCCCTCGCAGGGTGGCCCCCCCTCGCAGGTAACGGGCATCATCCTGGATCTAGTTTCACTGGCATCAGCTTGACCAGTCCTGCTCTGCGGCCGCCCTGCAGCTCAGAAACGCCATCGTCATGTGACATCCCTACGCTATATGCTCGTGTGAAGTGATCTTTAATGAATGCGTGTCTTGCTCACCTAACGGCAAATTATAATTGACCTCAAAAATTAATCCTGAAACATCTCTTCGCCCTCAAGTCTAGGTAGAATTGTTGTGCTGTAAACGAAATAAATCAATGACATTAGAATACAGATGTGTTTAACATAGCTTTCTGCTTTTAACCCAGTCTGAAGTAGCATGTGATTGAACAGTGTTCTGTACATATATACCTACATTTAACATGTATAGCAGACGGTACTCTGTTGTCTTTGGGGTCTGTGTACAAGGGCTATGACATTTCAAGTTTGGAGACTGACTTTATTTTTAACATGTGCATATTTTGTAGATTTGATATGTAAATATTGGAAAACATTAAATAGTTTTATAATTAAAAATCCTGCTGCTTGACTGGTTTTTATGCTTCAGAATGATTAAACAGTCACTAGTGATTAATGACTCAATCATTTATTGAAATGTCACTTGCAGAATATTCTGAGGAGATATTTCACCTGTTCGTGAATTATTGCATACTTTAGCTGTGGAACATTCTACTGATTTATAGATTACATTTTACATTTGGGTGAACTAGAGACAAAATACCTTTTCATTTCTGTCCTGTTCATAAGCTAAACAACTTACAGAAATGATTAATACTATGACCAAAATAAGCAGTACTTCTACAGTCATCTCAATAGCGTCTGATTGCGTTCCTAGCAATAAAATCATTCCAAGGCAAAAGATGGCATAGTAAAGATCAGTTGTTTTGAACACCAATCATAAAACATTTTGCCTGAATTGGTTTATGTGTTGATGTGTGGTCCCTGTATAAAAAAAGATGGTGACTTGGTGTAACAGAAGTCAGTCTGAATCTGGCAAGCTGCCTTCGTTAACAAGCATTGCGTAAGTTTTGGTGGGGAAAAAAAAAAGAATGAGTTCAGCAGTGTGTTTTTGAATCATAACCTTCAGTTAACTTAGAATTATTTTACCTGCCTACCTACCTACCAATCATCCATCCATCCATCCATCCATCCATCATCAAACTACTTTCTGGTGAGGATCCTGGGGAGCTTGGAGCTTATCCCAGGCTGCACAGAGCACAGGCGGGGGGGTACTTGGAAGGTACGTTCTGACTGTACCTTAACAACTGAACTCTCCCATCTAAGTGTCACATGTAATACGTTTCTTTTACCAAGGCATGAAAATTGACAGATCTTTGATATACCTGCCAGTTAGCAGCATGCATTTGGTTTCTGCTTGACCTTCTCCGCAGTTACTTACAGTGCATCCACATGAACTCAGCCTGGCTCTTATTGTCAGGGAGCCCAAGGAAGCCTCCTTAGGAACTGCCTTAGAGAAAATAACATATATAGAACTAACTCAGAAAACACCAGAAATGAGCTGATTTATCTGAAGTACATCAGGGACGGTGTTTAGGTTCAGAACAGGTAATTCCAGGCATTGGGTTAATGCTGGCTTCTGTTCCAGCTTCTTACAGCATATCCTAATTACCGTTGATAAAGCTGTCAGCTAAATATTTAAATCAGATAAAACTAAAGGTGTTAGATAAGCTGACAATTTGTGTTAAATGAAATGGATTGACAAATACATATAATAGTACAAAGATTAATAAAGATTATTTACAAAGCTATATACAAATACATTTTTACCCTTATCTGAATAGTAATGTATCAAAGATTCTTTCATTGCCGTTAGCTCCTAGGCAGTACTGTAAATTAATTCCAATGCAAATTTATCTCCAGATTAAAATTACAGACAAAGGCAACTGTGGCAGTTTTTTCTCTTTCTACACTTAATGCTATTCTTTGTTTTTTTTTGTGTCATCACCTAAAGAATTACATCTTCAGTCAAACATGCACTTAAAAGATTCATAAATTATCTGTCTCTTTGCCAAGGACAGAAGAGGTGGAACAATCCTTCAATCAGCAGGAATATGTTCCCGCGCTGCACTTGTGTTTTTCCATTTAAAAACCAGATGGACCATTAACCCCAGAACACCATGATGCACTTCTGTAGGTTTTCTATGCTACTTAATTAGTTCAAAGTGGCACCGCGTGTGACGTAGGCCTATGCATTCAAGAACCCTATAAAAAGTCAGTTGTTCAGATTGATTAATTGGACAATATCGCCCCCGTGTGGTGTGTTACCTACTACCTTCTAAAATCAGTAACCGGAATTACAGTTTTTCTCAAATGACAATTAACATTTGCAAAACAAGAAGTGTAATCCCCACACCGTAATGGCACTTCTGTACAGCACAACATATTTATAGATGGTTTTGTACAACTGTCATCATTTGGCACAAAATAAAATGATCAGTTAGTGACGATGAGAAAGAGGGAACTGACTATCATTCTGAATTGTGGAGCTTGGAGACACACTTACACTAACATTGTATATATTTAATCATATATACAATATATGTACTCATTTTGACCCTCATGGTGAAAATTATGCAGACTGTTCTTTTCCTTTTGTTGGCATTGACTAGTACATTGGTGGAATTACTTGCTTTTGAGACGTGAGTTCATTTTTTGGGCAAGATACGATCTTTTGCAGCTAAACCATAGTGTTTTGTAATATGCCTGAACTGTTTTGAGAAATGCTCTTACAGTGGTGAAAATGTTAACTGGGTTTCATGAAATGTGCCAAAGCAGTGGAAAAAAAACTTTAAAACATGGGCTTAAATATGATGATAAATAATTAACAGGAACAGAACAATTACCAATGTTGTTGTTACTATATTACTATTATTGCTGGAACGTGAAAAGCAACTTGACTGGTAATACAGTTGAACAACGGGTGAATTCAGGTGAAGTACCCTGGTCAGAGCTCCACAGAGCTTGAAGAGACAATTCATTATACTGTATATTTATCACATTACCGGTTTCACGTCCGTTTTCTTTGTTCACATATCACAAAGCAGAATGTCTTGCTTAGCCAGACAACTTGTCAGATTTAAGGTAGTTTGGGCAAAATGTTAGTAAACGAAGACAAAGTCAGTTTAAACTGGGGTACCTTAAATCCTTCAAGTTATCCGGCTTAAAAGAAAGTAAAGACTAAGTAAGAAAACCGGTTTGGTGATACAGGCCCCCACCTATTGTTCAGTGAGAACTCACTGAAAACAGACGGACGGACGGATGAATGGATGGATAAAGACAGACAGACAGACAGACAGACAGACAGACAGACAGACAGACAGACAGACAGACAGATAGATAGATAGATAGATA
>JAODUD010000095.1:9028358-9049786 GCA_026784285.1 Stomatorhinus walkeri | reverse complement strand
AGATAGATAGATAGATAGATAGATAGCTGATTTTAGTGTCCTTCCTTGAAAAGACACTGTGTAAAAACTACTCTGTGGGCCAGTAAAACAAAATTTGTTAATTAATACATAACAAAATAGAAAAAAACATGTGCAAATTATTTTCAACCTTGTTTCTAAAATACAAGGTACACAAATTATAAGCGTTCGCATGTTCACATCTTCCCTGCGCATGCTCCCAGGGTGGCATTGAGCGCGGTGCATTATAGGTAAGCGATGAACCAAGTTTCCTTGGGGGACGCGCCATTTTCTGGAACTACTAGTACCGTAGTGTGTCGTTACAAAGCCTTGTTAGGCTTTTATTTTTTGGAAGATACTGTGCTAATTCTCTTTTAAAGTAAGATGGGACGCAAGAAGAAGAAGCAGATGAAGCCTTGGTGTTGGTATCCTTTATATGAAATGTTTTATTTTTACTTTTCGAAGGTGAACATCATGTGGCTACCAGAATCGCTAGGCCGCAGGACGGCGCGGCTCTATGCTTGCTTAGTAGCCGTGCTTTTAATAAAAAGCATTTAGTTTAAACAGTTAATGTGTAATATATTGTATGTATGTGCGCCATGTTGTTTTAAGCAATTTAATTATTTGCGAGTTGACCTTGTAGCACATCTGATTCTGATTCATGCCTGGTGTAACCGCTAGCTCTTGTCCCTTAGCTAGCTGCTCGAGGCTAATATTAATGCAGTGGGAAACGATAAATCTAAATCTGTGCATTAACTGAAATCATGTAGTCAACTAGCTAAATAAGACATGCTTTCGAATGATAGGTATATTACCGAAACACATTTCTGTCCTTTTTCTTTCATACAAACTAAAGTTGCTTTTGACAATAACTGAATTTTTCGACTGACGTATGCTCCCGCGCGCTCGTGTCAGTATGTGCATGTATATTAGAAACTACTAAAAATATGCTCACGTATAGATAGTTAAATTGTGAATGTACTTTAAGAGGTTTAGACGAAGAAAAGGATGTTTGTATAACCGAATTTATATTCATTTAATTGTCCAGTAGGCTTTACCTATGTTTGTCAATATCATAGATAATAGACACATTTTCGCAAAGGAATTTTTCAGAAGATATACTTCATCCAGCAGGTTAAAATCAATGTGATGTATGTTATTGGTAAGAGCCACTTAGTAGTATGTGTTAATCAGTGGTGTGCCCTGGGATAATTACTGTATGAAAAGTATGTCGTTACAGAAAAAGGCTGGAGGATACTGACTTAGCTAATAAGCATGGGAGTTTCCTCTACATGTTGACAACCTTTCTTGTATGTTAGTATATGAATCAACATTCACATGTGCTTCTGTCTTTTGTGGTTGAATGGACCCGTTATGACTTTAACAGAGCATTCTTAGGTACTGCAACAGAGATTTCGATGATGAAAAGATTCTCATCCAGCACCAGAAGGCAAAGCATTTCAAATGTCATATCTGCCACAAGAAATTGTATACGGGCCCAGGATTAGCCATCCACTGCATGCAGGTAAGAGGATGTGGGAAGCAAGTTATCTTTCCTTTTCTGTCTTTATTTTCAAATTAGGATGAATGCATACATGATTTAATAGTCACATGATTTAATGAGTAATTGGAATCATTTGTAGGTACATAAAGAAACTATCGATGGGGTGCCCAATGCAATTCCTGGAAGAACTGACATAGAGTTGGAAATCTACGGAATGGAAGGTATTCCTGAAAAGGATATGGATGAGAGGAGGCGAGTTCTGGAACAGAAAACGCAAGGTAATTTCAAGGAGGGTGTGACAATGCCTGTGAAGGTGGTAGAGGAATGTCATTATCTGGACTGCAGATAATGATTTGGTTTGCTGAATTCTTGTGCCGGAATGAAAGAGTTATGGGTGTTTTGTGAATTGCATAAGCTGTTCTTTGTATAGCTGTGACAGGTGGCTTGCTGAGGGAGTTTGAAAACGTATCTCTGCACCTTCTCTGGGTCGTTGCACTTGAGCTGTTCTCACCCGGGATCTTCTATATGCTGCTTGTGTTTTTGTCCAAAAGCTGAGAGTCAGAAAAAGAAACAGAACAACCAGGATGACTCTGACGAGTATGACGAGGATGACGAACCGGGTCCCTCCTTCCAGCAGCCGGCCGTGCAGCCCCGGGCCAGCTTTGTGCCCCCCATGACCCAGCCTGGGATGCCCCCTGTCCACGGGACTCCCGGCATGCCGCCAGGAAACTTCGCAGGTAGGGTGGGGGGCAGATGTCCTAGGGAGATGCACGGTGGTTGGATATGCACTGGGGGTTCCTTAACGGCTTTGTTGCTCATGCAGGAATGCCACCCATGATGCCCGGTGTGCCACCCATGATGCCAGGGATGCCGCCTGTAATGCCTGGCATGCCTCCAGGGTGGGTGTTGATGCATCTCTGAGACAAAGTGCCCTCCCTCCCAATTATCGTGCTTAGACAAATGGGATGTTTCTTTACCAACAGCATGATGCCAATGGGTGGGATGATGCCCCCTGGGCCAGGAATGCCCCCGATGATGCCAGGCATGCCACCAGGTGAGCGGTGTCTCCCAAACGGCCAGTAGATGCTGCGGCTTAATTTTAACAAATAAACCGTGGCAGTGTAATTGCTTTTGACACGTTTGGTCCTTTCAAATTGATCTGAAATGTTGTGTTTGAAGTTCTTACCGCACTTGTAAATAATGGTCCTTCCCTTGTCAGGTATGCCGCCACCTGTGGGACATCGTCCACCAATGGTGCAGGTGCCTCCCGTCACGTCGCCCGCCATGCTGACCCGGCCAGCCATCGTCACAGCTGCTTGCTCCGCCCCTCAGCCAGCCGTCACCAAGCCCCTCTTCCCCAGTGCAGGACAGGTGAGCATATACTGGCCTCAAATTGTTGTATAGCCTGCCTGAAGTGTTTGGGGACCTTACTCTGGGAACACATGCTTGATTTTTACTGAATGAATATGAGGAAGTCTTTCACTGCAAAATCTTAGGGGCAAATAGATAATCTTAACCAGTAGATACTGTATAGTGTCTCACACTTATGTGCTGCTACAGTCTAAATTATGCTCATGTAAAGGTGTTTTGCCTTCTCTAATTTTTATTAGGAGAAATGCAAACTTGCATTTCTCCTAATAAAACTTAGAGATTGGATCAAATTGCAAATGGTTAGTTGTTTGTTGCCGTGTCTGAGTAGTTAACCCTATGGGCCCCAGGTTATTTTTCCTTTAGCATAGGTAGGATTTTTATTACCTGTTATGTAGTTGTTTAGTTTGCATATAAAAACAGAAGATTTCCTCCCCTTCATTGATTTTTGTAGCAGATAATTTCAGACCTTGCGCTATGCAGGCCTGAGTAGATTGCATGTGCTGTAAGGTAATCAGAGCATTGGTTCCGAAATGACTTCTTGTCTTATTTGCTGGCCAACTTGTATAACGCTGAATAAGCTCTAATTTACTGCCATAATTCAGTACTGGTGTAATATGACGAACCAAAATGTTTTCAAGCTGCCGATTGACTGATTAACCAGCATTAGCCATAACCAACTTACAGCCACAATTAGCATGTTTTCCGTGTTGAACATCTACTTGGAATTTAGGTTTTTCTTATTAATTTGTTTTGTTGTGCATACCTAACCAGAAATGATGCAATGCTGTAGCTCAAGACGAACACGTCTGCTGTTACCGGCCCGTGTTTAGTCTGCTGCTGCCTGTACTTCTAGATACATCTACCAAAACTCCCAACAGTTTGCTATTGTTTTATTAAATATTTAGCAAATGTTTATGCAAAAAGTACCCTTTGTGATAAATGTCATTTGTGGTTCCCTTTTAACAGTCAGCATTTTGTAACAGTACTTGTCTTCCTGTAAACATGTTCTGTTTTTCTTCCCACTTAGTTGGAAATTGCATTTTCCATGCGCAGCTAGGGTATACCTGGCTGTTTCTCGAGGTCCTCTTTATTTTGCTGAATTATTATGGTATTTTGGTATTTTGTTCTTGTTTAGAAAAGGGACTTGAAATATACGAGCGGAATGAAGATCACACCCAGCGTCGTGTTGTAATCCATCTTGTATCCGTAGAAACACACACAGGCTGTGAATCTTCATGTTTTAGCTTTTGTTGTGCCTCACGGCTGATTTTTTTTACTGTGTAAAATATAGTTCAGGTCAGTTGACCTGGTGTATGTATGTGCAGACGCGTATCTGTGTGCAGTGGCTACTTCAGAATGGCTCTTTTATGGCTGAGTTAGGCTGTCCTGAGATTCTGCACATTCTGGTGGGCTTGGCTATGATTTGTATGCTGTGTGTGGGTTGGGTAAGCTGTTTCATTAGATCTACGCATCATTTTATTGGTTTTAAATTCGAATGTACAACAAAAGACTACCCCCCTTTACTGGATGGAAATATGTAAATTTAGAGCAAGGAAAGAGTAACGTAATCTTAAGGGTAAAATGTTTGGTTGATGGGGTCGGATTTTGTCCCTTTTCTGCAGTCCATTATTGCATTAAAGCTCATGCTTCCGGAACAGGCTTTTTTTTGTCTAAAAATACATAAAAACCTTCATGACAAATCCCCAATTTGAAAATAATAAGTAAAGGCCAGCAGGCTATGAATGGAATGGGAAGCCTGTTTTCTCAACATGCCTCTTGCATTTGTGGGGCTCATAGGGTTAAGACAGTGAGCTAGAAAGGAAATGCGTGTTTAGCTCTTTGTCCTGTTCACTTCCTCTGAAACCTGTAATGAGTATGTGGCCGAGATTCTTTAAGGAACGTGTCCCAGCTGCGCATTCTCTTCTGGTCGCTTGGCTAGTTTTTTTTTGGGGGGGGGGGCTCACTCTGTGCTCTTTCTTTATGCTGCAGATGGGGACTCGTGTGCCAATCACAAGTACAAGCTCTCCGAGTGCTGACACTCTGTCACCAGCTCCTAAATCCCTGTTCCCTAGCACGGCACAAGTATGCGGGAGTTTGTGAAATTAAACCTTCACAAAACTGGTCCACAAGCATGCAGTAACTAGATCATAGATTGTGCAAATGTCTTTAAACTGATTTTTGTGTGTGGCTGCTATAGAAAGGTGGCTCCCGCTCCACTTTTTTTTTTTTTTTTTTTTTTTTAATCTCCAAAAGGCTCGACCTGTCAGACTTGGGTCTCTTCCTGCATGTGTGTGTTGAGTAGACGCACGGTAAGACTTCATTGCAGATCCGCCCAGTTTTGGTTCTGGTTTGCCCCCTCCTGACATTTCACAGCTCAGCCGTGGCATGTCAGTGGCTCTGACTCATACGCTTCATCCGGACCTTGCTGGGCTTCTTTTCGAAAATTTCCAGTCGCGGGCCTTGCCGCTCGGTGCTCCAGCCTGACGTGGGTCTTCTGTGCGCTTCTTGCTCTGTGTACTGGTGCGTCGTCGTCCAGTCAGATTCATTGCGCCTCCTCACTGTACAGGCCCAGCCAGCAGTGTCGGGACCTGTGGGGGCAGATTTCAAGCCCTTGAGCACGACTGCCACCTCATCAGACGCCCCCAAAGCAACATTCCCAGCTTATACCCAGTCTACTGCCTCTACCACCAACCCCTGTAGTAGCACTGTGTCCAAACCCCCAGCCACTGTGACGAGTAAGCCAGCTACCCTTACTACAACGAGTGCAACCAGTAAGTTGATCCACCCTGATGAGGATATCTCGCTGGTGAGTTCTCCATTTTTACGTTTTGCTCTTTGACAGTAAGTAATGTACATTAGAGTGCCTGTAGTGTAGCCTTTTGTTGATGTGATTAAATATTCCTTAACATACGGAGTGAGGTTTGTTTTGGATTTTTGTTCTGCTTTGTAGAAGATACCATTGCAAGTGTCTGAACCTTTTTTCTCTTT
Organism: Stomatorhinus walkeri; assembly: GCA_026784285.1. Taxonomy (NCBI): domain Eukaryota; kingdom Metazoa; phylum Chordata; class Actinopteri; order Osteoglossiformes; family Mormyridae; genus Stomatorhinus; species Stomatorhinus walkeri. Next base: position 9,043,926 of record JAODUD010000095.1, on the reverse strand, counting down.
TTTTTTCCCTATTTTCACACGCTCCCCCTCCCTCGGTAGGAGGAAAGGCGAGCCCAACTGCCCAGGTACCAGCGGAATATTCCTCGGCCGGGTCAGGCCCACATGGCCGTGCCACCGGTGGGACCGATGGGCGGCCTGATGCCCCCTCAGCAGCCAGGAATGAGGCATCCCGTGCCTGGTGGGTCTCCCCTTCTGGACCTTCTCTGAGTCTTGCCGTCTTTTCCTTTAGAATTTCTGCAGATGCTCTGCTCCCAGACTTGTGTGCACGTCGAGCCAGGCTGCAGCTTCCTTTTGAGAGTTTCAGCTTTGGCTCTGTGTTTTTCACCCTGCTTGTTAGATTCTGGAATTAGTTTTTTTTTTTTTTTCCTCTCCGCACATCGCTCACTTGTGTAAATTGTGTGTTCCCCTCACAGGGCAGTATGGTGCTCCACCCCAGGGAATGCCTGGGTATATCCCTGGCGGAATGCCTCCGTATGGGCAGGGACCGCCAATGGTCCCCCCATTTCAAGGAGGACCCCCCAGAACACCCATGGGGATGAGACCACCCGTAATGTCCCCAGGAGGTCGATATTGAAGCTGAGCTTCCATCTCTCAATAGGTTTGGAGATTACACCTTTTCTCACCTTGTGCTTACAGTAGCCAAACCTGTAACAGTAAGTCCGATGAGGATGGGGGAGAGGAAGTGCAACGCATGGGACATTTCATTTAACATAACATATTTTCACGTAAAGGAACACCAACTGTCGTTTGCATTTTGATACCTTGTGGCTCTTTCTCATGTCTCATTTAGGTTTTTAGAAGTGAAGTTTAGTAAATATGGTTCGTAATGTTTTGAAGGCGCCGGATGTAACATGAACATGCCCACCTTAAATCAAAGGCAAGTTTCTGTACACGCATTATTCTACTGAGTAGTGAGGCCTTCACAGCACTCTAGGTGCTGTTGGACACCTTGTCCCCAGCTTTGCTTGGTGAGGGCTTCAAGTAACTGTTTTCCCAGCTGTCTTGTGTGTTTTGTGTCCTTGACACGTTTGGAAGAATTTGCTCTTGTTGCAGGTTTGAGGCCACAAGAATAACTCTGTGAATATGATTTCTGTACTGTTGTGATCTCTTGTTGTAATAATAAAACGTGATGAAAACTCAAGCCTGTTATTTCATGACCAAAGGAAGGCTGGCGCCAGGAAGGTTTGTACATGTGCTGGATTTGGCTCTAGCAGCATTACAATTAATGGCTGAATGGATGGAACGTTTGACTGGAGGTTTCTCTGTGCGTGGTTTGGTTATAGTGCCTGGAGGACAGGCCTGGCCAAGAGCCTTGCGGAGTCCTTCCAGTGAGCCCTTATGCAACTGGGAAACGGTGCTCTTCTGCCATAGGCAGATGATGATGCAAGTCTCTGTGTAACCATGATCCTTACCAGAATGGCACAGGGCTGTAGACTGCCATTTTCATTGAGTTGGTGAAAACACTGCATGATCACTTGACATACTGTATGGAATTGATTTCTAAATTTAGGCATTTCTTTGCCATGTTTTCAGCAGCTCTTTGCCCTTTGACCTCCAGGCACTTCGATAGAGCGGTTATACCATCTGGCATGGCATCAAGAAACCTCAGTATACACAAGTCCCATTGACCGAATGTATTAGTGTTCTAGATATTTGCAGTTGCCATCATTTAGTGGAACCATTGTTGCGTAATTGGTTTCAGAAGCACATTCCTTAAAGTGTGTGTGTGTGTGTGTGTAATTGCCTGGTGCTGTGTGTGACACAAACGGTCAGGTATGATTCAGGTCGTCGTTGGTCATCCACATTGAGGTGCTGTCGCCCTGTCTGCTGATGGTACCATGTTTATTTGAAAGCTGTACTGTAATCTGCTCAGACATCCAAGTCTCAGTAACTAAGTTCTAAGTTCTGTGCCTGCCTTTAATGGCGGCGTTCGATGTTCAGTTCTACTCATCAGGGTTTTGCATTTTTAATTTGGATGCTGCCATAGACCTCTGAATGGTTTGGTTTGCACGTGGTAATCTGCCTGTGTGGACAGGTTGCTCGGGATTCATTTAATGTCATGTGCTGTTTCAGAGTTGCTTTTTCAGTCACGAGAAATGTACCGATTGCCAGGATCGTGTGTCGTGTTATTGTTGTTGTGTTCTGTTAAAAGGCACACAGGAGAAAAATACCTGGAGTAATTTCCCTGCAGTCTTAGCAAAAAACCTGATAACCCACAGACTGATCAGATTCTTTTGGCGGGGTCTGCCCCCCCCAACCCCCTCCCTTCACCTAAGTTTATGACCAGATACGTCACTGATTCCGGTGACTAGTGAAGTAGCTTTGAGCAGCACCTGAGGGACATTGAATGCTTCTGTATAAGTGCGTATTATTTGTAACTGCGAAGGTGAATTTGGCCGTTCTGCTGAAATAAGGATTTCTCTTCTCCCTGTAGCAATGCCATGGGACTGGCTGAGGCAGTCTCTGTGTTGCCCTGTACAGTCTGAGGCAAGTCCGACTTTCCATCTTTCATTCCATTCATGTCAGGGGCCTTCACAGCCTCCTGGCTGTTGGATTGCATTGTCCCCAAACTTTTAGCAAGTTTGGTGAAGGCCCTTGTTTTGACGTCTTAGTTCTCCAGTTAGCTCAGTGGTTTGTAGATTTATCTGTACACTTCGTCACAAACTGTGTGAGATTTGAAAAGATCTGGAAGCCCGACAGCGCAACAGGTCTGTTTTTAAAAGCAGGGCATCTGAGAGTATGAGGAACATCTTACACTGGTTACTGATGTGCATGTCTGCAAATAAAACCTCCACTTATGGTGATAAAATGTGGAAACTGATAGGGTCTGGTATACAAGTGCAGGACTGCATCTCAAAACTCACACATTAGCCTAATTTTAATTCTCTTGAGTCTAGTTGGAGAGGAATGGCTTCCAGCTTAGTAAGGGAACATGCTTACTTATCTTTTACAAATACTCTTATTTGAAGTCCTTCTGTGACCATTACTGTTCACACTGTCCTACATCCAAGCTGAATAATTGAAGATCCCCACAGGTCCGTCTTATAGACTCAACAGATGTGATTGTGGTCAGTTAACATTCCCTGCCAGAAGCTCGCAAACGTTTCCAAAGGTTGTCAGGATGGGTTATTAAGTTTGACTCTTTCCACTTAATGTTGTTAGTCTCTGTCAGCCTGTAGCAGGAACATGTCTGCCCCTTTGCCTTTGCTATTAACTGATTTTGAAGAAATAAAAAAAAAAACCCTGACACCTGATGTGTAGCAGCAGCTTGGTTTATTCTGTAAGTATTTACTTTGTGGTACAGTGTGTGTGTTGTACAGAGTTTGTGATGTCAACAGTTTATTCCTGTACTACTGTAAGGTTTAAGGTGTTCTCTTGGTTTTGGAATTGAAAATGCAATAAAATGCTTTGCAGTGCTTCTCAGAAATGTGCCTTTCTCTTATTCCAGGAAACTTGATGTTAACTGTGTCCATTTTTCCTCCCAATACTAAATGGCTATGCATTTCAGGTCTGGTCTGTTGTCACTGAGATGGGTGAGATGCCCTCAACACTCATGCACCTGAGTTTCCCCATCTGATCCTCGGGGACCCACAGACGGTCCATATTTTTGCTCCCTCCAAGCTCCTTGCCAGATGGTCTACAGAGCTGGGGGGGGGAACAAAAACGTGGACCGTCTCTTGGGTCCCCAAGGACCTGATTGTGAGTCACTGCCTTAAAGACGCATCCTGCTGCCGTGTTATAGTAACAGCCCCTGGGACCTGCAGGGGCATCTTATTTTGCTGCAAGTTTACGTCTTGGAAGACTCAAAGGGGATGTATTTTTTTTTTTTATAAACTAATATTGTTGTAATTGTGGGTGTTTTAGTAACGGATCATTCAGCAATCTGCCGTATGGTAATTAAACTTCACCTGTTATTCCCTAGTGTCCATTTTCAGCTTTGCCGTTTATATTAGTCAGCTGCTTAAATAGCAGCACTGCGATGCTTCCTGTCCTTAGGCGAGTCTTTCGCTACACGTCTGTTCGTCTACCTACCAACCATTGGTTTGGATGCCTGTTGTGTCCCACATTTTCCTTGTTTTTGGCCACGGTTCACCATAATGGTAACCTAAATGTTTACAGCCTTTATTTCACGCTTTTCTAAAGTACTGGGCAGTGCTGCTGACGTCGTACTTGTGTCTAGTGGCCTTTTGAATAATAAGTAGTGGCCCTGAAACACAGGCGCATGTTAAAATGTATCAATAGCATCTTTCAGAATATGTTTTACCAGAGGGTTGGTTACTCTTGCATATTGACATTTGGAGGTGCATTAGACATTAGCGGTTAGTGACATTACATGGGTATAATACGGACAGACAGTTGACCTAATGTAGAAACGAACCCTTTAGTGTTGCGCAAGAAACAGACACGGCAGAAGTGTTTAGTGTCGTTTCAGAGAGGAGAATGTGTGCGTTTCAGTGTTTAAATGACTTTTCAAAAGTAGTTGAAATTTGCTACATTTTTTAAAATTGTAAATTTGTTGGTAATTGCTTTTTAGGAAAAAATGCTAGGGTAGTCGAAAACTTGCTATTGTAGGAACAGAACTGGTAAGTTGCCAATACTGATTACTCCCCAAAAGTCGAACTGGGTGGGGGTAACTAACGTATTTGTAAGCTTTGATAGATCTCGCATTGCAACTGTCATACATGCAAGTGTGAGAGAAAAGGCTGATGGAAACACTGCCCTGATTTGCGTGTAGACGCCCTTCCGTCTGAGGTGATTTGCTGACAGCTTTCACTTGTTGCAAACATTTTCCCCTGCCTCGCACTCACGCCTTTCATAAACTGCTGGACTTAAAGCTCATCGGAGTGGTCGCGTTTATTTGTAGTCAATACAAATCTCCATACGATCGCTGGTAAATAAAAAGCATCCTTAATTATCAGTTATGATGGCCCGTCATTTTACTATCTGGATATTAGTCATGGCACCACTGCTCATTGGTAAGCTCTTTTCCCCGTCAGTTTCATTATTTGATTTTTGGGTTGCGTTGAGCTTAAGTGTTTAAACTACATTGCAGTACAGCTGATGTCTGTTGCCTAGCTGTTGTGATTTCTCACTGGAGAAACTTCTCTTACTGTGTTGTATATGGTCGAATCGCTCTCCATATTTCTGGGGTTTTTAAATCAAGATTATATCAACGTGAGCACAAACTGATGCTAAACCACCAACAGGGTGTATGCGATATTGTTATTGTGCGGAACAAATGCAATTTGATTCGTGGGATGAAATACTTTTGTTTGGTTCTGTTCTATTTGTCTATTTTTTTTTAAATGTGAAAACATTTTCAGTTTTCAGCATCGAATTAAAGTATATGGGAAAATTCTAGCACTCTTACTCATTGACTCTTATGCATTCAAACAACCCAGGATGGGGCGCGCACACACCATTCACTCACACAAGCACTCATGCGGTATTTAATTAACCTCACCATATTTTTGGACTATGGGAGAAAACTGGAGGAAACCACAGCACGACATGGGGAAAACATGCAAATTCCACCCTGGTCTCAGAGGTGTAAGGCAACAGGGATAATTATTAACTATTAAATTGATAAATTTATTTTATTTTAAACCATGCCGTTCCTCTGACACTTGTGTGTTCCGTCTCATTTTATTTTGGGGTCATCCTTCAAGCAGATATTTCGTTCCGTGAAAACATCAGTTTATTGATAAATGCATTTTTTTTAACAATTTGCAAATTGTGCAGTTAAGATGTTTTCCTGTATGTTCATCACGAAGAGTAAATAGTTCTTTTTCTTTTCTTTTATATGATGCATTTTATTTTTTGCCGGGCTTAAAACGCATATAGGACACTATTCGATGTCTGAACGCTTAATTGTAAGCAGGTCAAACGCGAGTCTATCACCAGGTCATGTGTTAAATTTAATAGCTGATAAAGTGACTTGTACTGTATTGTAGGCTACAATGCATGATATCCATACTAATAGTCAGGTATACTTCTTACATGTATACTTTTAAAATGTTGGACTTTCCCATCTGGACTAAAATACTCGGACCTAATGACACAAGGGGAAAACAGCAATCCTCCTTTTAAAAAAAAAAAGTCAAGCCCCAGGTAAACCTAACAGTCCCAAATATCTTCAACGGCTAGAAACGCTAAAATCATTAGCAGTAAACGTAAGTAAAACCAGGTTGTTGCTTTTGTTTGTAGAGCAGACTTTTATAAACGACTGCAATTTATTTTCTATCTAATGGCGAAAAAAACCTCCCTACTTATTTGAATCAGCAGTGCGGTATTTTTTTCGCCACGCGAAATCGGTTATGAAAGTTTCATTTCTGTTGTGTACGTGACAAGATGAAATGCCTCCATCGCCTCTGAAAAGGTTTCAGAAAGGTTCCGAAAATTCACTGTTGTCCTAAATCGGGGCGCTAACTGTTTATTTATTTATTTTTATTTCGACTTTTATTCTAATAACTGAAAAGTGAACACAATAAAAAAAAAAACAAATATTGTAAAATGCAAAGTTCAGTAAAACGAAGGTTGACAATTTATACAGCTATTGATATGTATCCTTTTGAAATTAAGTCCAAGTAGACCTGTCCTTTTGAACACAACCATTGTCTATTATTATACAGCAATTTAATAAACTTGCTTATTCAAGTTGCAATCTTGCATTTCTAGCATCCCAGAACATACAGTATCTCAGCACACACAAAGGCGGATCTGTGGATTTGTTCTGCGATTCAGAAGACCGAAGCCAGCATGCCGTTGGTTTCTACCTGAAACGCAAGTGCCCGGTGGAGACAGAGATGCTATTCATCTTGGAAGGGGAAAAGCCAGTGCCATCGCCCTCCTTCATGGGTCGGACTGAGATCCATGGGAATATGAGTACATATCAAGTCAACGTCACTGTCTCATCTCTGAGCCACAATGACAGCGGTCTGTATGGCTGCGAGTTTATCATCGGTACAGAATTAAAAGCGATCAAGGGGCGGACAGACTACCTACTTTTTGTAGAAGCAGGTGAGTGACGACTCGGTGTTAAACAGCGTTATAAGTATGTCATCCACGCCATGTTGGCCAAGGCAGAGCCAAGAAACTCAAGAACACGGTGGCAAGTTGGTTTTCTGTAAAGCAGCGATTTTTCAACCTGTGGGCCGCGACCCAAATTTAGTTCTGTTCTGATAGTCTGAGTACTGCCACCTTTAGCCCATTACCTGTCACAATTGTATGCCATTCTATCAAAAAAAAAATCTCCCACACTTTTCTGGGCTGTGATCTGTCTAGTCTGTGTTTAGAAGGGTCATGTGGAGTTCAGCTGTTTTCATGTTGGAAAGTTTGTGGATTCAAATCCCATGGCTGGCAGAGTCACTGTATTGTCGGTGGGTCCCAGAGCAAGAGGCGTAACCCCAATTGCTCCAGGGACGCTGGCTGACACTGTATGTTCATTTTAGAGGAAAGTGTTCACTAAGTAAATGTGATGAGGAGGCCGGGCAGCTCAGTGTAGGCTGAATTTGGTGTGTCTGCGTTTGGCACAGACCGTCCCTGCAGCTGTGCTGGCTACTCTTTCCTGTTGTACATCATCTCCGGTGCCACGGCTCTGATCCTCCTCCTCACCTTCGGCCTCGGTGCTGCTCTCTGTGTGAGTTTAATATCCCAGTGTTCCTTCTTCCCGTACCTTCCAGAAATGGGTGGTTATTTTTGCACACAGACTTCTGACAAGCGCTAATTGGACCCCGGGGCCTGAGGGTGTGATGTTGTCTCATCCCTTTCGAATTCTGGCTATTATATTTACGCCACATCTTAGTTACTGGCACATTACGAAACGCTTTTCCCTTTTTCAATTCCTGTTTTCAGAGTAAGGCGTGTCGACCAAGTAAGGCACCAAAACCACTTCCTATTTATGAAGATATGACAGCCGCTAGACCACTGAAAGACAGGAGTTTCCATCATCACCTCGACCCCTCGCATCTGGAGGAAGCAGACGCCGTGATATACGACAAGCCCTATGAGAAGCTCTCACAGGAAAACCACTATGTGACCCCAAGGAAGGGGTTGCCTGTGCCAGAGGACGGCGGGACCCAGGCGTAGGATGGCTGATTCTCCCCTTGCCCCCAGCTTCTCTCATCCTTAAAAGTCCACATAGGTGAGTTTCTGTGGGCAGTAGTGGCTTAATGGTTAGGGAAGCGCACTTGTAATTGAAAGATTGCTGGTTCGAATCCCCGACCAGCAAGGCACCACTGAGGTGTCCCGAGCAAGGTACTGCCCCCGAACCCTGCTCCCTGGGTGCTGAATTAGCTGCCACCTGCTATGTCACGAAAGTCACATATGGGTTAAATGCAGAGGACACATTTTGTTGTTGCACACTGTATGCTGTGGTGTCTAAACAATGACCACTGATCACCTAATTCCATTCTATTAAATTCTTGCTAGGACTGAATTGCACATTGATTTACGCAAACCTTCACCAACATAAAAAAAAAGAAAAAAAAACATGGCAGTGAAAGTACTCTTCAGTCCTGAAACCTTGGTGTGAGTGTGTGTTGGAGGCCCGTGAGCTGCCTGATCTGAAGAGAATGCCCTCCTGAAAACCCCATTTGCGTGCGCTGCCTTCTGATTACAATGTCCAGCGACAGTGGCCATCTACTTTCACTCAAATCATATGCATTTACCATCAAAATAGTCTCATTTGTGACCAGAAATAATGGTATATTTGGTTTCCCCCCCCCCCCCACAACTTAATTCAGAAAAAATGCAGCTGTGAAAAAAAAAAGATACCACAGCACAATTTTTTGTTTCATTTCTCAATTTATGGGTGTGCAGCGGTGATTGATACACAATTTGGCAAAATCTGGCCTGGCTCTTCCCCCGCTTCTCATTAACCCATAACTCTACTGCATTTCAGGTATCAAGACAACGATCCTGCTATTCAAAACGCTGCAGCATGAGATCCTTGACGCCACTTTGGCTTTCAGTGGTTCAAAGACAGTGGGGAAGTCTTGCCTGTCATGTTGCGTCATACTATTTCTGTGGTTAGGAGCCACGCCGTTAATCAGATGGCTCCCGCGGTGGAGAGACCCTTATTGAGAAATGGAGATATGAGCCAACATCCCATGGCCACCTTGCTGATGAAATGGACTCATGAATTCACTATGAATTCATTTTCACAGAGATGCATTTTGCTTTTAGTAATTTTTTTTTTTTTTAGTTTTGTTGAACACCAGAAGTGAATTTCTTTCAAATGCTACATATTGAGTTTTTACTCTGGAAATTGACCGACACCTTCATGCTGTAACATTTGTCATGTATGATTTTTGCAATCCGCCGCAAATATCTTTTCCGTTTGTAATTGCTGTAGGTTCCATATTAAGATGTTGCCGTGGCTCCGGATAGGCTGCTGGGTTCAGCGATACGCCGTTAAGTCTCTGCTGTGGCCATTACGACTGAACAAAGTAACATAATTAATCAAATGTCAGAAGCAAGTTGAAGTCAGAGAGCAATGGAAACATTTAACAGCCAAGGGAAAAAAACAGTGATTTATTAATAGTTCAAAAGAAGCTCCATTGTGAGGAATTCTTTTTCTCTGATGCATGTTTAATCACATTCTATGAGGAGTAAGGGGGGGGGGGGGGGCATCAACATGTTTTTTTTTTCCAAAGTATCAATACAGACAGTTATCTAAATATTTAAAAAAAGGCAAAAAGCACAACTCCAGTCCCACTTCCTTCCCATAAAAACAAATCAAACCACCCTTTTATAAAACATGTCAGGGTCTGTCCCAACAACCCACAGTGCTGAGCAATACGAGGGGGACTCGGTTTAGGAGTAACGCAGCATGGTAATGTAATGCAGGAGGAAGGAGAGGGGGGTGCGAGTACAATGGAGCATCTCAGGATGACAGAAATGCATCCTCCAACCTCAGAGAGAGAAGCCACAGAAACAGGTCCCAACACCCCCCCCCTCCCACGTGCATAGATCATGATCCTTTCAAACCAGCTTCTCATCTACTTCGGTGCAGAAATCCAAACCCATCTTCATAATTTTTTTTAATACCTGCCACAACAAAGGAGGAAAATGGACAGAGAAAGAGAGAGAGTAATGCACGACGTTCCTGACCTTTACAGGAAAGAGCCTCATTACGAAAATACAACAAGGTTTCAACACACACAGCAGCTGCATGTTCTCTTGCTGTCAATTAATAATAAAAAAAAAAACATTGTTCACTTTGTTTAAAATGTAAAGCAATTTTATATATAGATTTATATATAAAGCACTCAATTTTTAGAGTTCATTTTAAGTCCATTATTTGGTAAATATGTAACTGCTACGGCTTTAGAAACAAAGGTATTTTTCTTTGAAATCCATAACCTTCAGTGCTTGGAGTTGTACCCCCCCTTTACAATTCTTTATGTTTTACCCCCATAAAAATGTACATTAAAATAGCGTGGAATAAGTACTCTGGAACCTGGGCTTTCCTGAGGCATCCACTTCTTGAGCGAGTGTGTGTGTGTGTTTGTGTGTGTGCAAGATAGAGAGCAAACTGTCTTTAACATGAAATTAAAACAAATGAACACAGTCCATAAAACATTTAGGAAAAAAAATAAATGAAAGAACAAAACACTGATCGATCCCAGAGTTCTGAAAATAGCATGTCTTCATTATGCAGTTTTTTTTCCACTTTTCCTTTGATGGAAGAAAACTCAGTCTTTTTTTTTGTTTTTTTTTTTTTAAATAACATTCCCATAGTAAATTCCTTTTTCGCGAACTTCAGAATATAGAAATGTTTGTAAACGACAGGTTGCCTTGCAAACTGGGGATGAGAAAACACACAAAAATAATGGTAGGCACCTCAGATTAGTCTCATGACTAACAGACCCTCTGACGGTCTTTGATGTTTTGCTTTGCACGCGAAGGCGGACTGTTCTAGTACATCCACAACCTATGGCCACATTTTTTTTTATTTTTTTTATTTATATATATATTTTTTTGTATTTTTTTCCTTTATAACCTGAAAAAGAAACTGGTGCAATACTCATAATCCTCTGCTGGATTATTCCACAAAAAAGCCACTATAAAGGTAGATAGACATCTTACATATAAACAAAAAGTCTTTTCCCCATGAAGTCCTTGAGTAAACATTTACACATGAATTGTCACCATCTCCCCTCAATACTTTGTCTCACTTTGTACGATTAGCTGATTGAGGGGCAGCGGACACTCAGTGCAACGTTAGAAGCTAATAAGAAAATAACAATATCCATCATGATTTGACATTTTGACAAGAAACAAAAAGGAAAACAGAACAGAGACCACACTGAGCAGAACTTACAGACGAACAGTCTGTAGTACCGACAGACACTCAACGCTGTGCAAACATTTACAACATACATACAACAAATGTCGCTTTGCATTTTCCCCTAAAGATTTTTAATTACCTTATTTTTTTAAAACTTCAAACTGGTATCCATCAAAAAGCTTGGAAGTGTATAAGTCAGACAAAATCATTACAAAATGTGTTCACATTACATTATTGGCGCTTGTTGATTCAAGTATTTGTTTTTTTTTGTATATAGGTTTTGATATGTTTATGATATTTTCTCCTCTGGGAAATATGTACTGTAAAGAAAGAACAGGGCTCGGCGTGGAGAGGAAAGGAATTTAACACATTGGACAAAACTTGTAAAAGAAAATCAAGCCCTCAGTCAGACATGTCTCATGTGTACAAAAACCAGCATGTGCATAATCAGCCCAGGCTCTTCTAACGAACGTCTACGCTTCATCCGATTAGTATCTGTACAGTTGTCTTTACATCCCATCCCGAGCTACAAACACACTGCCGAACTCCAGGGGCATCAGATACAGCATCTTGGAGAATGAGAGGGAGCTGCAGAACCTGCTCTGTGCAGCTGAGAGTCATGGGTATTGGGGGGGGGGGGTATCACTCAGGGCTACTGCATCTGTGGCTGTGGCTGCCCCCCAAATCTAGCCACAGGACGATATTCAGAAAGACTCAATACGAGTATCAATACAGTGGACCCAAAAGGACCCGGGTCTGAGGAAACGTGTGGTTCTGCAATCCTCACTGTGGGCAGGCCACGAGTGAACACGGCCCGCAGAGCGTCTCCCCAAAAGGAGCACCGCGAGCCGGCGCGGACGCGGATGCGGACGCGAGGGCTTCCAGGCCACAATCGACCCGGTCCGGAGCCCAAACATTACCGCTCCATCATACTAAAAAAAAAAAAAAAAAAATACTTTTTTGGAAAACATCATAAAAATCAGAATAAAACCTTTTTGGTATTTAAAAAATAATAATATGTACCCAGGATAAGCCACGCGGGGCCCCCTTGCAGGCACCCCCAGCTGATAGTGAGATTATCGGACATGATTGAAGTGCTACCTGTGAGCCAATGTGCCTATAGGAGCCCGGGAGCAGATCAGGGTCTCCTGTGATGACAGTGTGTCTGTGGGGGGGGGGGGGGCAGTATCACTGAGCTGATGGCTCACACACACCACAAGGACCCTGGGTTTAAAGGAAAAAGGAAGCAAAAAAAAAAACATTGGGGGACAGTTTCATCATATTGGCACGCAGGCATTAGCGGAATGCAAAAAGCCCTCCCCACTCCCCCCACGAAAAACACAAGCCTCTCTATGCAATGGCTTCTTGAGGTTTCAAGCTGGGCGGGGCGGATGGGGGGTCGTGTGAAGAAATGACCTTCTGAGTAACTTCTAGTGCCATCGCCAGTTTAAAGCAGATCTGCCACCCACCCTCCAATATCGGGGGGGGGGGGGTGATCGTCAGAAGTGTGAGGTGGCTTGATTTGGGACCCAGAAGGTTGACCTCTTGCCCCTCGGGCCGCTTCCCCATGGTGGAGCTGCCGTGTGCCAGTGAAGGAGGCCAAGGGGGGGGGCTGGGAGCGGAGGATGGAAAGCTGTACTTTGACATGGAGGACAGGAAGGAGGTGCCTTCGCGCTGCTGACCCTGCCCTGAGATGGAGTGGACGCGAGGCGCCGTGCTGGCGGGCCGAGTGCAGGGACCCCGCTTCCGCCACACCTGACGGCGGCGTGTGACAGCTTCTTGGTCTGGAGGGCGGAGCACAAGGCCGTTCAGTGCACCCCCTCGCGATTGCATAGACACAGGCTCTGCGACGGCTGTCCTGCGTGTGTCTGTATCAGTTAGGATAAAAAGGAGGTCTTGTCAGGGCCTGGAGATGCCCCCCCCCCCCCAGGGCTCATGTAGTGTTCAGTTCAGAGTCTTTGTGAAACAGCAGCTGACTTTGGGGCTGGAGGAGGTTCTCCCCTTTTCCTGACCAATAGGGGTAGGCAGCACGGTGCCAGAGTGTGCGAGTGGCAGGAAGGCCGACCAATGAGCAGATGCAGCAGCTAGCGGGGGAGGGACTCGACATGTAAGCCCACCAGCACACCTCAAGATACAACCAGGACCATAACAAAATAAAATAAAACGCAAAAACGGAGGGGAAAAACCAGCTGTGTAGTAATAATCCCCATAAATTCATTCACACTGGCCACCTTTACTATGGCGCTCCTATCCAAAGTGTTCCTGCACACACGCTGTGAAGGGCTTGAAAGCAGCTACCGTGAAGACAAAGAAAAACATCAATATCAACAAAAAAAAAAAAAAGGAACCATTAACATCAAGATTTCTAACAAGTACAGCTACATTAAGCACAAAAACACACGACACTGCGGATTCCAGAACGAGAAAAAAAAAAACAAAAACGAAAAGAACGACTGTCTCAACTTTCCAGCTAAAGTGATGTAGGTGAGGAGACAGGGCAGGACAGGCGAGGTGGGGGGAGCAGGAGCGCGGGCGCAGTAGTACTGATCGGCCAGTTCTGATGGCGGCGCCGCCCCCAGCCGGCACGTCCGGGGGGAGGGACGGAGCGCTGCTGTAGAAATCGCACAGGGTGCCGCAGGCTCCACAGCAGACAGGCACTCGGCGGCCAAATTTAATCGCACGACTTCGGCGGGGCCTCCGCACAAAGGGAGCCCCCCCCGCAGGATCCGTGCAGAATTGCATGTCTAGCATTTCCAGGCTAAAAGGCTAAACACGGCAGAGTAACAGTGATGTTTACTTGGATACTTAAAAAGCAAATGCTTCGGAGTTTGCCTCATAGCAGAATGGTTCAGTCTTTTTTTTTTTTCTTTTTTTAAATAAATCTCCCCCCTCCCCTAAACCCCATTTTATCCAGCTACCTTTTTTTTTTTTAGTCCATTCCAGTCCCTGGACCAAGAAGAGACCAAACAAAATGAGAGGGAAACAGAGAGATACAGTACAAACAGGGGATGGGGGGGCCATGAGGAGTGTCCTGGCCTCGGCCCCCGACCCTTTTCTGTGTTGGCATTGTGGCGTGAGATTCCCACTCCCCATAAGTGCTATGATCAGTTTCAGTTCAAACGTCTGTACCGGACAAGATGAATCCCCTACTGCATTATAAGAAACACCATTTATTTGGTATGATGCCAGTTTCCCTGTGCCCCCCCCCCCCCATGCCTCCCCACCCCACCCACACCCTGCACCTCCAGTACAGTCCCTGTTGTATGTGGTTGCATTCTCTCCCACCCCACCCACTCCTCCTCAACAGGAGGCGTAAGAAAGAGCCTTCGTCGGCGCTGGCTGGGGTAGGGGGTGCCATCTGCGGTCAAGAAAAATCTTCAAATAGCAAAGAATAGGCTGGGGGGTTTAAAAAAAAAAAAAAAAAACAACCACAAAGTAACCGGTTTGTGGGGTTCGGCTTACTGCGTGGGGGAGGGACAATGCCCACGGCTTGTATTGCACGTTGTCACATGATGACAGGCGATGGAACCTCGGGGGTCACCGATGGATCAGATGAAGGGAAAATGAAATAAAAAAATAAAAAATAAAAAAAAAACCAGACCCCGATAAAATTCTGGAAAGGGAGTAATCCTTCGACAGGCCGCCATATGGATCAAGCTCTGTAGAGCAGAGGTCTGAGCACCCAAACACTCACTCACACACACACACACACACACACGCGCACACACACACACTCTCAAATGTTCTCAATATCAATTCTCAGCTTATGTTGCAATAGATGTATATAAAAAAAGACAACCTGCATACAATATATATCTAAATGTATATAAGAGTGATACAGCGGTGTAAATCCATATAAGAAATGAAGATGAACGCGTGGCGAGGGGGTGAGCGGGCGCTAGGGGGGGTCGCCGGATGGGGGGGAGAGAGGTGGCTCGCCCCCCCCGCCGTCAGGGTGCCGCTGTCCACTCGTGTTCTCTGCTCCATTTCATGGCTCAGAAATGAGACTGTGCAATTTCATATTTGTTTCTTCGGTAATTAAAAAGCATGGGAACGACCTGGACTTAAGAGCAGTTAAGGCTAATGTTACTTAGTGCCAAAACGAACAAACCGGCCGAACGAAACCAGGAGGAAATAAAACAAACAAACAAACAAACAAAACAAACAAACAAACGACAGGCATTCCATTGGCCGGGGCCATGCCCGGAATGACACAGTTCTGCAGGGCTGTGAGCATTTGTGTGTGTGTGGGGGGGGGGGCAAGAAGGCCCCGAG